>JANAVB010044216.1:818332-1205832 GCA_029216955.1 Iris pallida
ATAACAAGGTCTTTTACGTAAAATGTAAATATCCTTAATGACTTGGTGCACAACAAACAGAGTAGTTAAGCTGTCCAACACTTAAAACTCGTCAAAAATTAAACTAATATTATTATTTTATTTGTTTTTATTTCCTTTCTCCCCCTCAAAACCCGCGTTTTTTCAACAGTAACCAAACCTCTCTATCACCATTCTATTCTACTTCCACATTATTTATTATATAGCATTCAGTCTCTCTAAATATTTTTAGTTTCTCATCTCCCTCCGCGAATTAATTATTCTTTCATGCATAGGCATGCAATGGCTTCTTCTTCTTCTTCTTTGAACCACCTACTCTTCCTCCTCCTCTCTCACTATCTCCTTCTCTCTGCAACCCCCGCTCCTCCTCCTCCGCCGCCGCCGTCGTCGACGACTCCAACCTCAAGCACCTGCATGCCCGCGCCTCGCGCAAGGACTCCTTCCTCCTCTCCACCCACAAGGACTCTCTCCGCGTCCAATCCCTCTTCTCCCGAATCATCTCAACCGCGCGACGACCACGACGAAGACGAAGAGAAGAGGATTAGTACTGATCCCCCACCAGATTACTTGCAGGCAGCAGGGAAGAAGCAGCAGCAGCAGCAGCAGAGGTGATTGCCACTCTGGAGTCCGGAGTGAGCCTCGGCTCCGGAGAGTACCTAATGGACGTCTTCATCGGCACCCCGCCGCGGCACTTCTCCCTCATCCTCGACACCGGCAGCGACCTCAACTGGCTCCAGTGCGCCCCCTGCCGCGACTGCTTCCCCCAGCGCGGACCCCTCTACGACCCCAACCTCTCCTCCACCTACCGCAACCTCACCTGCCGCGACCACAGCTGCGCCCTCGTCTCTCCTCCTCCTCCCGACGACGACGACACATCCCCATCCCCATGCGGCCGCGACGACGACCACGACCGCACCTGCCAATACTTCTACTGGTACGGAGACCAGTCCAACACCACCGGCGACCTCGCGGCCGAGGCCTTCACCGTCAACCTCACCGCCGGCAATTCGCACCTGCAGGTCGACGGGGTCGTGTTCGGTGCGGCCACTGGAACCGCGGCCTGTTCCGCGGGGCCGCCGGGCTGCTGGGCCTCGGCCGGGGCCCGCTGTCGTTCGCCTCGCAGCTGCGCTCCCTCTACGGCCACCACACCTTCTCCTACTGCCTCGTCGACCGGAACAGCGACCTCCTCGTGACCAGCAAGCTCGTCTTCGGCGGAGAAGACGACGTCGTCCGTCCCGACATGAACTACACCTCCTTCGCCGCCGCGGAAAGGACAACCACCCGGCCGACACGTTCTACTACGTGCGCGTCAAGGGGGTCCGCGTCGGAGGGGAGCCGCTCCCGGTCCCGCCGGAGAGCTGGGAGCTGGCGGAGGACGGGACTGGGGGGACCATCATAGACTCCGGCACGACGCTGACCTACTTCGTCCGGCCGGCCTACAGGGCGATCAGGGAGGCGTTCGCGAGGAAGGTGACGTACCCGCTGGTGGAGGACTTCCCGGTGCTCAACCCGTGCTACAATGTGTCCGGAGTGGCCGGGGAGGAGGTGGTGATGCCGGGGTTCGGGCTCGAGTTCGCGGACGGGGCGGTGTGGGACTTCCCGGCGGAGAACTACTTCATCCGGCTGGAGCCGGAGGCTATCATGTGCTTGGCCTTCTTGGAGACTCCGCGGTCGTCGCTGTCGATCATCGGAAACTACCAGCAGCAGAATTTTCGTATCCTTTATGATAATAAGAGGTCGAGGGGGGTTCGCCCCGACCAAGTGCTCAGAAGTTTGAGAGCTGCTATGTTGCCCGTCTGCGGACCAGCCCTCCGTCACGTGTCGCGGCTCCATTGGCAGGTCAATGGACCCTTGAATATAGAGGAGACCAATGGGGTACGCCACGCGACGGACGGACAGCCCACCCTGCGACAAGTTAGCTTTTTCCAGAAGTTTAACGTGTGTTAAGTAAACAAACATTTTGGATGGTAAGAGGACTGTAGAATTGGGGTTTTGCTCTCTAAGGAGATCGAGGTATACTTGAACTTAGATTTTTATTTGTTTTTTTAATGTTTTTGGTTTGTTCTTGATCGATATTAGAATTTGGTTTGTTGAGCAAACCTTGATATACCAACAACAAACAACTCGAAACTTTTTAAACTGTGTCGTAGTGCCAAAAGCTCCCACTTATATAGAAGTATAAACATTTTCTAATATGCAAGCAGCAAACCTTGTGTTCGCGTGAGCGAGAGGCCCTCTAATTTTTTATATATAAAATTAGCTTAAAATGCATCAATCTGATAGTAAGGTTTCAAAGTGTCGATGATCAAATTTTGGCTTTGGAATAAGCATCCATAAATGCTCTCCTCTCCTCTCCCTCCATATGGCCTTCAGGAATTCAATCCTCACAAATACTTTTTTTCTCTATACTAACTACAATCAGCTAATTCAAGTCGGTACATGTTCATATTATAGGAAATTATTCCTCATTAGGAAACATATGGTCATATCACTTTCGTCGTCCGTCCTGTAAAAACAAATATTAATAATAGTTACCATTCCTGCCAAAGACATACACTACCACGCAGCTTGTTTATATGAGATCATTGGTGAATCCGACACCATAAAGGACTATTACGTGATATTGTAACGCTGGGTAGCTAGTCCAACTGACGGTCCGTAATACCACGTGAGTTTTCACATAATTTCTTCCTAGGTCGATTCAGTTCCAGTGCCTGGATACCATTCTGAGGGCTTTCCTGACAGCAAATAAAAGATTCAGCATGCTCTGGAATCTAACTTGATAAAATAGTTCGGTCTTTCCTTCTCTTTTGAGAAAATAGTTCAGTCATTCAATTACACTTGATTATTAGTGTACTTTATATATAGCTCACCAAGTAATGCTACAATAGTAGGTTGATTATTGCATCAATATCATTCAATCTGGCCTACCATTGCTTGGCCAAGAAACCAGAGTGTCCAACAAAATTATGGTCCAAGAATCATCTTCCCAAACTATATATCGTGCCATTTTTAGACTCTCTGTACACAATTGATTGCTTAGATGACCAATCACTCATCGAGCTACTCCATGAATGCCATATGTGAATGAAGGAAACATACTTGAGAATTTTCACAGCAGGACATGCCAACATTCTTTAACATCTTCTTTTAGCAAAGCCTTTTCTTAAACAGTGGTCCTCTGGTTACAACTACCACCAAAATCAAAATCAAAACTGAGCTTCATAGTCTGCAGGGACTGTGTTGCACGGACACAGAAGATTTGTATCTGTACCACCCATGTCCGTATTGTATCCATACCTGTATGATATCCGTATTTGTGCAACATAGTCTGTATCCCGTATTGACACGGGGAATGGACTAATTGCATTATACCATAGAATGTGGTATGAAGGCCTTGAGCTATATGAATATTTTCTACTCTCAGCCATTATTTTTTTTTTTTTTTTGCTCTTTCAATTTTCATAGCACTTCTCACACGGTCACACCCTGTATAACTCAAAGGAATCCTATGATTACTAATCTATTTCAGTAATTATTTTTAATTTTCATAAAACATCCTTCTCAACTTTTCGCCATAATATGACAATTTAATAGTCTTTTTCGCCATCAGTATAAATTAATAATTTCTTCTTCAACTTCAGCTAAAACTATTAACTATATGATGAAATTATTAAAAATGAGGACACATGCATACTAATAAAATAATATGTTTTATTTGAGAAAAGGGAAATAAAGTCTTGTTAAGCTCAAATTTGAAATCAAGAACAGCAGCTTAGATTTCAAAGTCAGCCAATGGAATTGGAAAGCAGCAACGGGTTGGAAAAGTTTACTACTTATCATTTTTATATACACACTTATGAGTTGTTTAAAGAGAGGACGTCCTATTGCCACAATTAAGGCTCCAACTCTACGCAGGATCTGTGATTATATTAATTAGGATTAGCTTTCTTCTCTAAACAAATCCAATAATAATATTATTTTTTATTGAGATTTTTTTTTCTCTTCATTTGTCGTATGCCTCATCGACAAATCTGCTTCGGTCAATCTACTGTCCTTTGTAGGAAGATATCTATAGTATTTTCCATAAATCACGAGAAGCGGTTATAAAGAAGAAGAATAGTGATCAAGAAATTAACAAAGCATGTTTGCCCTTAATTTATATTATCGCGGCATTGCCTTGCCTAAGCCACTACTTAATTATCTTTCTGCTTTTTGTGAGGTTGCATCAATTAGGCCATGGCTTTGGGGCCTAGCTCTGCTGCTGCTGCACCTGACACATTGACACATGATGCATACATATCCCCATTGCATTCTCATGCAAATTTTCAATAATACGTCCATGTGGTTCGATCTACTGATCTTCTGCCACCCAGCCAGGATCTTATACCTTCTCGGTAACCACAAGCGCCACTCGAGTTCGGTTGGGTTTTTTAATACAATGTATTTAAGGGCTGCACATAAGAACCACCCCTGTCTATTCCTGTCATGCACTAAACCTTATATTTAAGGATTCATAAAGGACTCCTAGGTTTTTTTTTTTTTTTTTACTTTGAGTATTCATCCCTACTACTTTTACCTTCAAAAGAGGGATTTGTTTGGGTTACACTACAAGTTGGCCCCTTGAATCAGAAATAAAAGTTGACGTATATGGACAAGAATGAGATATTTTCGGAAAATTATTCCGTATATGGACCGATGCACTAAGTATTTCAGAAATTTGAAAAGTTACAGTACATATTTTTAAAGTTCTCAGGGGTGCTTTTTAGTTCGGACATGTCGGTAATGTGATGACCAAATAGTTGAAATATTAGGCGGTGCGCTTTAATATGTTGTTTTTGTGATAAGATCAGTCATTAATGATCGTGTCCATGTCATGGGCTATGGGCTACTGGCACAAAGACCACCTCCCATTCAAGGGCTGGAATTCGAACCAACGCCTATCCCTAGTGTTACCACTAGACCATACACTTGGTGGAATCTAGGTATGATATGAATCGAATGTCATAACCAAATACTTAAACTATGTCAATCAGATGGGATTGAGATTATTGAGATCTCTACATATATTTTTGAACTGATATGTCAACGCAAATTCAGTGCTACAGCAACTTGTGGTGTTTTATTGTAGGTAATTGGTTGTGCGTAAGGGGCTTTAGTTGTTATTATTGGTCATGTGGCAAATAATCAGTGTCCTTGTTAATTCTTAGGCCTCGTTTGGTTCACCGAATCTCCCGGTTGGGAAAGGAAAGTGATTACTTTCCTATGTTTGGGTGCCCCAAAAAATTGAGGAGGAAAGGAAAGTGATTCCCAATGGAAGGGAAATTAGGGGGGAAAGTGATTCCATCCATCCAAGGAAGGAATCACTTTCCCACATTGAAGTATTCACTTTCCTTTCCAAATTCCTTGGCATTGCCAAACATCGGAAAGGAAAATCAATAGGAATTAAAGTTTTCCAAAGGAAAAGAAATGACAAGGAATTGATTTCCTTTCCCTTCCATTCCGCGAACCAAACGAGGCCTGTGTTGCATCGACCTAGACGACCGTTTCGATCACCCGGTAGAGACCAATCTTTCTCCGATATATGCCTATATATGGCAATGCAATGCTAGAATCAACATCTTCAGCCTGAGCCATTTGAGTGATTCATCATTGATGTTGTGACAGTACTAGAATAGAACATATGCAGAATGGTGTGACTTCTTGAAGTGGTACTGGAACCCTACTGGTTTTCTAAAGACAATGCCATAGGGCACATACAAGATCAGGGTATAAATGATCACTCTCATTCTCGGATGGGCATATTGGAATTGTGTTAGGAAGAACTAATTTAGAGGAAGAAAATGATGAGACAAGAATGGTAAGAGAGAAACTGTATAACAGTACTAAACTTACAATATTTGTTATGTACAAAATAGGAGGAGAGCACCCATATTTATACAACTCATGGAAGAGTCCACACACTTATTAAAATATTGTTATAGATAATGCTAGACTCTTTTACAACTATTAATACTCGGACATTTTAAAATTAGCAAGAACATTATAGATATAGAACATCCTAGAATTGGACTAAACACAACCAAAAGGGTCCAATGAGCAAAGTTCAATGTACTGGACCAACTAGATTTGTCGGTATCAAAATCATGGTTACAAAATAAAATTTATTTTCAACAGGACAATGGTTAACAATGATGCAAGATCTAACAAACTCAATATCAAACGGAAATCAAAACTTTATTATTTAGTACGAAATTATCGAATTGATACATATACTACAGATGCACAAGCTGATCAATATGATAACCTGAATGATATTAGATTTATGTGATGTCCCTCTTTTTGGAACAACAAGAGCATATTTGCCTAATCTCCATCTTTTTGCTCTTACACTTGTAGAATTGAGTAGGAATGTTCACTAGCACTGATTGATCACATTTTCGGAAAGGTGCTTTTGCTCTTGGAGAGGACCAATTATTTTTGTGACAGATGGCGAGGAAAGATGCAGCTTACAAATACTTGTGACAGAAAGTAGAGTAGGCTACAAGATGCTTAATATCAAATAGCTAGCATTTCAGTGTGACAAGAACAAAAAAAAAAAACAATCCTAAGTTTTTGTCTGTTATTAGAGTTTTCTAGTATCGAAGTATCACAGGAAAATAATTAACAAGGACAGCATAAAGATGTGCAAGACATCCTGGACAAGTTCAAATACACCCCCCCGCATTACATTTTGATACTAAGTTACAGTACACAGACAACCACCAAAGAATACAGAGAACTGTAAACCAGAACCATAATATGCCTCGGAAGTGCAGTGTTAAACTCTCCTCGACTTCAAATAGATCGGAAAACAGTAAGCCTTACAAGCAGAAGAGCTGGATCTCCGTTTTGACAATCCATCAGGCATACGATGGATTAACAGTAACCTCTACCTCTTCCTCGACCTCCCCAACCCCTCCCTCTACCATTATTTCTCCCACCAGCACGAGACAAACCGTCTAATGCTCTGTTCATGAGCTGACTTTGGACTGGCCCGTCAACTCGGCCCCTTTTTGTACTATTACCTGAACCATTTGTAGCTGCAGTAGCACCTCGCTTAGCCCTGTAGCCAAAGCACAAGGCAACGGTTAATTTGAAGTTAATGCATGACAAGGAAACTCCAACAGCAGTAGCGAAATGTTTTACCCGGCTGATGCTTGTGAAGCTTTTGCTGGCTCTTTCCATGATAGCTTCATTTTGTTGTTATCACCAATAAATGTAGGGGATTTTGAATGCAGCGGCTGAAAAAGGCATGCCAGATAACTAAATTAAGTTAAACCAGATACCTGTATCGGTGGAAGACCAAGCCAACCTATGCTCACCTGTGTCATGGATAGTATATTATTGCATACCCGCAACCCAGTGGTACTCTTCTGCTGTTCCTGTTTCTGCATGAAATCATATAGAAAGATAAAATTTCACATTTGGACTCGAACTGAAATAACAAAAATGCTCGCTGTCAAGGAACCTACAATCTGAGCCTTTGCATCTTCAGTCTTTGCTGCAGATATTGCTTTGTTGTGCTCTGTCATCCCTTGTGTCAGTTTCTTCATAGATACCTTCACAATTTCTTCAATAGTGCTTAACCTGAATCAACACTGAGGATGTCATTACGCTTGTCTTAGACTTTCAACTATATTGTCGAGAACATACACATGAAAATTTTCTCCAGCTGAACAACTGAGGAAACTAATGGCATTCATCTCACAGAAATAATCAGTTAATAATGTGACTAGAAGGCTGGCTCGTAGAAGCACTGAACCAAGAGTTGAGCAGAATATTGGTGATGCTTTGACATTTTATATTTTTGACAGAAAACATCGTAAGCAATAGTGGAGAAAAAAATTCATAGTTGAGAAATGTTTTAATTGACCATTATAAAAGTGCAACAAAGCCCAAATACCACAATTGTAAAGAAGTTTATGGATTTGCTTTTAAGATGAAACCCTAGTTTATCCCTCCTTCCCTAGGATATTATGAAAACAACTCATCTATGATCTATAGTGTAAAAAGAAGCAAAGAACTTGCTTTTCTTCCATCCTTTTAGAACTTAATAAGAAAATTGCCAGTTATGAGCTTAATTGATACTCTGAATACCAATAACCGTGGTTTCATGTGCAAGACGACAATGAATGCTGATTTACTTCTTTTTTTTTCTTTAGTCCCTATCTATGGTGCACCATTGTCCAGTATGCATGGAGAACAGACATGGCCAGATACGGCCTGGACACTATTCGGATGTGAACCAGTGATTAAACCAGGGCGGATTTGTAAAACTATATTTGATTCTGAGGGAGGTTTGGGTTAGGCCAAATAAGACCTACTATTAGATCTTCATTGGGTTTCTGAAAATGAAATCAACAAGAAAAAATCGAGAGCCTCCAGCCCTAGTAAACCACCAGGCAATACAATTTTTACTTGTTTCACAATTTATCGTTCTCTCCTGTTTTTCTTGTTTAGTATTGGTGTATTTATGTGATTCTACATTTCTGAATTAGGAAGTTATGTGTGTGTGTGTGTGTGTGGAAGCGGATCGGGAGCCCCTCCAAAGCCCCCCTCCCCCCTCACCGTTGGATTGAGCAGGCGGGAGAGAGAGTGACTCGATCCGACGCACGAGGGGGGGGGTGCTTTGGCGGGGCTCCCGATCCACTTCCTATATATATATATATGTGTGTGTGTGTGTGCGTGTGCGGAAATGGTAATTAGTTTCTAGAATCGCTCCCACTGGGATTCGAACTCCTCCCACAAGGACCACATGCCTCCACACTAACCACTTGGACTAGCGGTCGTTGGTTATATATATATATATATATATATATATATATTGCAACATATATATATATATTGCAACATTGGCATACCCATATCCTAAATTTTTCAAAAACTTCTACATCTTGCAGTGTTTGTATTCATGCAACATAGGCCCCTATTATTATATCATGTTTCATAAACAATTCTACTCATCTTACTTATAATTATATAAATTTTGCCTTCTCCGAATTTTTACCGAATTATTCCCAAATGTTGTACTGGTCACTATGCTCTCAATTCAAGTTAAATATGAGAAAGATTTTTTTAAAATATTTACCATCACATGGGGAGAAGTGAGAGAGTAAGTCGGGGTTATGGTGTAACATAGACTACATGAAGAACAATCCCAAATCCAAATGATTGAACAGGATAAGAAGCGGTTTCCTCTCATTGACAGGGGATGGTGAACCTGCAGATAATCTGTAGGCATGTGATATGTAAGAGAAAATAAGATTCCCTTAAAGGCAGCTTTGAGACAAGAAACCTGGCTAGCAAGAATGATTTTGTTAATACTTCCCCAATAACAGATTTGTAGAGGATCTGTCCTGCACCATTAGTACACCAGGTGTGTGTGTCTATGTGTGGGTGTGAGTGTGTTTGTATCTACACAATAGATACACTTGTCCAATGAAACTGCCTAGTTAGTATTTGCCAATCGTTGGAATAAGTTCCAAGACTTTGACAGCAATGGATCATTATCATCAATTAGGTAATGTCTCCCTTACTTTTTAGCAAGGCTATTGTTGTTTTCAAAATTAAGATGCACGAAGTATATAATATATACATCTCTATTCAGATATCCAACACATAGAGATCCTCCATTGATATCTACATTTCATATCATAACTTAACAATGTTGTAGATACCAGCGATATGTCTGACATTTCTGCCAACATCGATTTTGATTAGCAAACGAGACAAATAAGCCAACAAACTAATTTAAATCGTCTGTTAAAACTAACCGACATATCTGCCTAGATCGGATATGCCTGACGACATGAGAAAGTGAAATGTCGAGCGGCATTATACACAAATCAATTTTATATGTTAACGCTCACTCGTCATCCCAATAACTCGAATAAAATTCCAACTTTCTCCCTTTCTCTTCTTATTAATCCCATACACTAACCACTTCTCTATTTGCTTCCCCCCGAACCCTAGTTCCCCAATTCTCCACTCCAGAGTCCTCCTCCCCTTCTGGCATGAGTCTCTTCTTCCTTCAAAATAATCGTAATTTTCTGCGGATTTGCCCATAGTCAAACCTTTTCGTTCCTATGTTCTCCATCAGGTAGGACTTGATTTATTGAAATCCAACATTTTTTTGCAGATATAATTTGCATATTCATATACATAATATACATATTTATAGCTAACCAACATTTTAAAATGTCTACGACATGTACCGACATACGACATTAAAAAAAACCAACATTCGACATCTACAATGTCATATCTTAATACACATGAATTTAGAGCAATTTCGGGAGGTTTTCGCCCACCACAATGTGCCACATCATCAAGCTATGGAGCTTAATCTATATCTTAATAAGATCTCTTTTCATGATTTTAACTTATCTAAATCTAAAATTTAAATTTACCATTTCTTCCAGTGTCCTAAAGTTAATCTGTCTTAATATGATCTCTTGCACATCATCAAAGTCCAAAATTATAACTTTAAGATTTATGATTTTATTCTTCCATTCTCATAACTGATTATCCTTTTCTTTCGGAATTGGGATTAGGTTGATAGAGAGAAAGAATCCAGAACAACGTTCCAATCAACACATGTACATTAAGTTGGAATTGTATTTCATGCACACAGGCCTTTGGCATTAATTCATCTATATATATATATATATATTAAAAAGTAGGACAAACAATTGCACATTAGATTATATTTAAACTGAATGAGAGCTTTGGATTGGATGTATAGATACATTTAAAGGGATCTGGAAAATAAAATCTAACTTTAGAACTGACAAAATTTTCATTAAATTAGGCTCCGGTTTCATGAAGATATAGGGTATTATTCATTTCATAATTATGAGGAAGAATTTTTTTTTTTATATAATAGGTCTCTCCATAGGGAACCAAAATGACAATTGCAAAGAAGATCAACTACGAGACTGCGACAAGTAAACTTTATGTAGAATTTATCCCGATCCATTTTGTTTTTAGGGTCTAATTTTTGAAGCTGGGTCCATATTCGGATAAACTTCGAGTAGATTTCAGTCAGGTCTGAAATTCAAATGGTACCTCTAAGTTAATGATACAAAGACCAAGACGGGTAGCATTTATGCGAACTTGAATACGATCTATTTTGAATTTGGGGTCTAATTTGAAAGTTGTATCTGGATAAAATTCAAGTTGGGTCCAGCATTAAAATGATTGACCTAAATTACACTAAGCAACCGTGTAGGACATGGGCTCGTTGCTAGTATACAAACACACATAAGTGTGTGAGACACACAAACACGATTGGGTTATTGCCTGATATGCATTAAAAAGGATATTGCAACTGGAAAAGTTAATTTGTGAACTAACCCAAAAAATTCAGAACTGTAAGTAATATTAACCTAGAATCACTTTACGAAGATATAATTTCAGAAATAATCATGATACATCTTAAATAGACAAAGGGAAAAAGTGTAGTGAAAACATGCAATACCTCTCAGTGAAATCTTTATAATTTTCTGAAAAATCCTCACCGAGCCTGTCTGAGGGTTGGCCAGTGACTATCTTGTAACCACAAAGACTGTTTGTAGAGTTTGGAGTCTGCAGCACATATAGCTAAGCATAAAGGGTAAAAGAACTCATATATGACAATATCAACAAAAGAGAGAACCACTAACCTTGTGGGATAAGTGGTGAAAGGTGTATAACAAGCATTCAACATAATTTAGATTTGCGTCTTCTGTCTTTCTCCTGGGCATGTATTTCTGTAGCAATGGAAATCAAATACATAAAACGATAAGTTGTTATGATACATATTAAGGATAGCATTAAGGTGTAACACTACATCAGTAATACTAAATGCATGATGACATGCAAGTGCAGCACCAGTAAGATATCAGTGCATTCAAGTAAGGTTAGGAAGCGACAATTGAGGATTACATGGAGGAACATGTTCTGAGAAGGTTTGGACTTCTGGATCAATAAATGCCCTAAGTAGAACCTATAGGATCTTGGTTAGAAAACTGCTTCAAGGGTATTAAAAGGATACGGTGGTAGCAAATGTTAAAGATAACTAGGTTTAGAATAGAACACAGATAGATTAAGGGCCCGTTTGGTTTGCAGGATTGGACAACGTAATATAATTGGCATTACGTTGTCAATCTAACTCGGGTGTTTGGTTGGACAAAATTTTTTTAGATGTAATGTAATCGCGATTACAAGTTTGATTACATTACATCAGTTTCTTCTAAACTCAATCACATCATAAAACCTATGTAATCGCAATTACATTACAACTTAAGCGGAAGGTTGGTATGTTATAATTTGGTCTTTTTGTTCGTTTTTGGTCATTTTTTGTTGTTTTTGTTTGTTTTTTGTCGTTTTTTGTCGTTTTTTGCCGTTTTGTTCGTTTTTGGTCGTTTTTGGTCGTTTTTGTTCGTTTTTTGTCATTTTTGTTCGTTTTTTGTTTTTTTGTCATTTTTGTCGTTTTTGTCCGTTTTTGTTTGTTTTTTTGCCCCTTTTTTTAGTTTTTGGTTTTTTTTTTGTCGTTTTTGTTCGTTTTTTTGCTGTTTTTGTTTGTTTTTTTTTTATTTTTTGCCGTTTTTGCTCGTTTTGGGCCCTTTTTTCGATTTTGTACGTTTTTTTGTCGCTTTTTTTAATCCTTTTTTGCTTTTTTTGGGGTCTTTTTTCACCTTTTTTTGTTGTTTATGCTCGTTTTTTCTTTCTGTTTGTTGTTTTTGTCGTTTTTGAATTTTTTTGCAAGTTTTTTAATCTTTTTGTCGTTTTTTACTCGTTTTAATTCCCTCTTGTTTTTGGTCTTTTCGTATTTTCGTTTTTTGTCATTTCTGTTCCTTTTCATCGTTTTTTATTTTTTTGCTCTTTTTTTATCGTTTTTTTGTCGTTTTTTGTTTTTTTTTGTCATTTTTCGTCTTTTTTCCTTTCATTTTTTGTTTTTTTGTCAATTTTTTTGTTTTTAGTCATTTTTTTAATCATTATTGGTCACTTTTTATGGTTTTCACATTTTTATTTTTTTTGTCGTTTTTCTTTTTTTATCGCTTTTTCGTTTTTGGTTTTTTTTCCTTCCGTTTTGTTCGTTTGTCATTTTTTGTCGTTTTTTTCGTTTTTGGTCTTTTTTTAGCAGAAAACAAACCATTTTCTCCTTATTTATTTATTATTTATTTTTCTTTTTTTCTTTTAAAATTTTTAAAATTTTTATTGATCAACTTTTTTAATTTTATGTTGTATTTAAAAAAATATTAAATTAGAAACTTAATTACATTACATGGTAAACCAAACATATGAATGCAATTGACATTATATTACATGGTTTGATTACATGTTTCAACCAAACATAGTAATGTAATTGTAATTCCATTACATTACTAACTCAATTACATTACAAACCCAATTCCATTACGATTACGATTACATTACAATGAACCAAACGCAACCTAAGTGTGTGAAGGATGTGGAAGTTGGCAATGTAAATGGTTAATAGCCAATGAAGCATAGACGCGGACAAATTACCGACGAATCCGTGTAATCCAACACGAATTCATTTGGGAAGTGTCGTGTTTGGATCTGTACGTGTCTCCATGGATTCGTCAGCCGATTCACAAGGATATAGAAGAAATCGTACTTGGGCAAGTCGTCGTCACTCGCCGTCGTGATCATGAGGGAGAAGATGAGGAAGATGGAGTGCTTACTGACAAAATGGGAAATTGGTGGAGGAAAACATTAAACCGGCCCTTTATTCACGACTCAAGTTACTTGTCGGGTAATGGCGGATCCGGTAGAAACTAAATACAACCCGACCCGTAACATAAATCATAATAAGGGGTCGGAGGGTTTTCCTCCAAAAAAAATCTCATTTGTTCGACCTCTCCCCCCCCCCCCCCCCCCCTTCTGATCTCCCTTTTGGTCATGTGGTGGCAGCAAGCTTGTAGGTGGCGACTACCGGCAACAAAATGGTGGCGAGGGTAACCACGGTTTAGTTCAACATTTTCGATTTTTCTTCTCTACAATCATTTGGGTCACATAATGCATGATTTGTTTTTATATTCTTTTTGTATTACTGTTGCTTCGAGTAATTTAGTATCAATTTGGTATGCAATGGAGTGTTATATCATTTGAGCTATATATATATATATATATATATATATATATATAAGATGTGTCACACGGCATGTCATTGTGCTAGTTTTTCAAGATTTCCATGTCAGATTCGTATCGTGTCACCGTGGAACATAGTCCATAGCTGAATGGAAGAACTCATGTAGCTGACACCAAAGGCTGAGATAGAGGCTCCTGTTGGTGGTGGGTTATCTGAAAAGTCATCAACTGGAAACAAGTGCCCCAAGTTATAACAGCTAAGATACTGTCACAATGATTCAGCATACTATGAAAATGATTCAGCCAAGAAGAAGCATGATATAATATGGCAACAGAAATTCAAAGAGAAGAAAAAAAAATGTGGAAGAAACGAAAATGGAGGGCCCCAGTTGAGAGTACGAGTAAAACCATCTACCTTGAGCAGTTGAACTATAGATGGGAGAAGCTGCCGTGAATCCTGAGCTGGTGCATAAGATGAATATCCAGCAAGAGTCTTAAGCAACTCAAGCTTTCTCTCTTCAGGAAACTGTCAATCAGAAACAACAGTTTCAAATATTTAAGTAGAAATACATAAATAATAAAATCATAAGCAAGATCAACTATGGCATAGGCAGTACGAGAATTTGACACAAGGAACAATTAAGCCATACACAAACAAGTGAACTCATCATATGTATAAACAAATAATAACGTACATGTAAAGGAATATTTACTCATGTGAGACGGTAAACATTGAAATTTAAAAGACTTAAATTGATTGCCATACATGATGGTACTTCTCCAGTGAAAACAAAGGGTCTAGAGCAATATCACCCATGTATGCCTTCCTACCAAAGGAACCCAAAACATGGCTGAAGTGATTTGGTATGGTCTTTATCATGCCAAGTATAATCGTGAACGATTATTGAGATATCAGAAAGTAATATTTCTTGGCAGCAATCTTTTTATAGAACTTTTTGGAACAAATTATCCAAAACATGCAAAAATATAGACACCATGGTTTAAAATATCGGCCGATACCGATACGGTTTGGCATGTCCCGATCCGATACTGACCGATACCCGATACTAACCGATACCGACATTGAGGATCTCTTTTCCGGTCAATTCGGCAAAGAAAATTAAACGAAGAAGACAAATCAGCAAGGGTTTAAAGCATAATAAGGTTGTAAAAGCATGTAAAAGAAGAAAATCAATATATTGTATGTAAACCAATCGGTGACTAATATTTCATTTAATTTCAAAACTACTAAGAAATAACACTGAAAATACTTAAAATTATGCCTAAGTGTATAAAATATATGTTTTTAAATGTAAATAATTTATTAATAATTATTTGTTTTCCGATACAAAAAAATCCGATACTCCGATCCGAAACCGCCGATACTACCGATATCGCCGATACCAATACTCATAGGAATAGTCCGATACCGATTCTGATACCGTGAACCTTGATAGACACTATTGAAACCTAATTTATAAAATATGTATATAGATATGTTTCCATGTGCATTTATATTAGTATACATGCCATACCCATATCCTAAATGGTTATTTTAAAACAAACAATTTCTGGACAGTGTTAAACCACATGATCTTCTGATTAGGAATCCATGCAGTATCAATCCGTGTAACATACGTGCCAAAGTAAACATTACTAAAACATTAAACATGTATTATAGAAACTATCATATACTGAAAATAATCAGTGATTGTACTTGCTCCAATCCTGACTGGATATTAATATTTTTAGGCGATAATCTTGAGGACTCGTGTCCCACTTATTACGGGGCACATGAGGATTTAGCTGAGTCTGGTCCTGCCCTTCAGGAGGGTCAGATGGAGGTTGCAAGCGTTGTTGCAAATGACACCACTTAGTACTGTTAGACTAGTTTTGTTATTATCGGATTTGTCTCCGATATTTCACTCTTGGCATGTAAATATTTATTTGGTTTAGACTTGTGTCTTTCAGACTGACAGTATGACATTCTGGACATCATCTGTTTGCTTTTATGATCATATCGTGCCTTTAGATATTGTGATTGAGGATTGTTATTATAAATTATATCATGTACCCCTATGGAGTTGGATAATATTGAGTGTAGTTTGTTAGTTATAGATAATGACCTATACAGCGTTCTATCACAGATGTTGCGGTGTAGGCTGAATGTACTCATGTACTCGTATCTGAATGTTCGGGTGCGGGTCGTGACACGTTTTTATGGACATCTCAAGCACAATAACATTTCCAAGACATCACTTTAACGCTTCTGATAACTGTCCAACTCAATGGACTACTCAAGACTGATCCACCAATAAGCATATCTGCATTATATAATGTGATTATTTTCAAAGTTACATGTCAAACAGACCACAAGATGTTGAAGGGGACAGTCCGTGTAAATTTAATGTCCAAACTTTCCTCGAGACTTCCTTGTCCAGTGAACGTTCATTGTGTCAAGTTCCAGTGCACGCTAGAATGCATGGATACTCCAAAATTGGTTCCGTGCCTGTGATACGTATCTGACACGACATGAAGACTCCAATATACACCTAGGCAAGTGCCAATATTGTATCATGTTTGTATCTGTGCAACACAGGATGTGCGGCTTCCATCCACCATAATGCCTTACTAAGGTATGTTATAATGAGAGATTTGTCAGAATCACACATGCAAACAGGATACATAAGTGAGTGGAAAAGAAATGTTGCTCTATTCTAATACTAAATCAGAAAGAATCTTTATTGTAACAAAATATAACACGAATTTTTATGTTCCATATACTATATTTATCACATTTAATCTTACTGTTTGAACATTAGAGAAAATTCCTGAAATGTGGCCGTAAAGGATAAAATAGTGTTTTATAAAGCTTAAAATATCATGCTTTACACAAACAAAAGAACAGTAATAACCCCATTTCACATAATATCACTAGTAAAGTACCATGTGCACACTTGAGAGCCCAAGAAAGAGTTTAAAGGCTAAAATTGCTTAACAAGGAATATAAACAGAAAATTGAAGGCCTAAAAGCCACGATCTTCAGTCCTACAACAGGGGGGAAAATGAAAAAGAATTGCACCTTATCAAAGACGGGTATTATGTGTTTGTTGAAATAATTCAGGAACTTGCTGCTCGACGAACCTCTCTGGACAAACATGTATATCAGGCCAACAATTGTATAACAAGAATAATATATCTATCAAAGACCAATGAATATTGCACCAACCAATAACTTACCATGAAATATGGAAGCGCCATCTGCATGCAAGAAACTAATCTGTCGATGTGATCAATATCGGATACCTGCAACATTAGTTAATAACACTTTAAGCAGATATAAAGGAGGACCCAACTAGCAATAGTACACATACAAGCTAATTATCAAACAATGAGAACAACAAGCTTGGACCATTACATACAGGTACCATTTACAGCCAAAAATTACATCATCTTAAAACTAGTTTCCGAAAGTGAAGTACAGTACACAACTGTTTCTCAAATCTGTGACAATGAGGCTAAGGTGAATGAAAATAGCTCAATGGAAGGAATGAGCCTGTTCAATCAACAAGAGATTCAAAAGGAGGAACAGTCTTTCCAGTATCCCATGAAAAATAATCAGATCTTGGTAACATAACGAAGACTATTCAAATTGAAAACACCCGTTCATTGTGATCTTTATTACTCTATAAACCAAAATTTAAAATATTTGGAGGTATCCTACCAATTCATCAAGCGTCCAAAATGGACAGATCATGATAGTGAGTCGGATAGTTTCAGACATAATTGAAAACTTATCAAGCATGGAGACATATCTGTTTGGAGTAGATTCCATTTGAGGAAAATTGGGGAACATTTCTTGAGATTTCTTAAGACAAGGACTCCATTTTTTTTTTTCCTTTTGGATATTAAATATTTCTTTGAACATGGATGTGAATCAACTCATGTTCGACTTGCAATTGAGATACCAATGTTCTTCCCTTCTGAATCAGCTCGATTTAGATCTCGAGGTTACAGAAGTTATTTCAATATTGATCCTCAGAGACGTTGGTGGTTGAGAAAACAGCTCTATTCTCGAATTGGGAAATGGAAATATTTGACAAGGTGACATGCTTCATCACCTCCTCCGCTACTTCAACAAGATGACATACCCATATTTATGAGCTGAATACTAGGATAAGTGATACCTTGCAGATGCTTGTTGAGTACAAGTCCTTAATTCTTAAGTATTCTAACATTTAACTCACTTGTATTCAAAATGTATCCAAGAAGTATATAAATCTTTTGTATCTTTGAGGGCGCCACATAAACAGAGATGAAATAAATGCTTGACAAATATGTGTCAAGAATATGGGTATGGATTATAACATGATATAGATACAGGAAAAGGACATTTTTAGATAGGTGCAAGTAGTCAACTATGTTGCACGAATACTGACACGGATATGGACATCATTTTCCCATGTACATGAACATAGCATTAGATGCAAATTTTTCATCGAAATTTGCCTTCCTCATCTGTAAATGAACAAGGACATTGGACGTTTCACACATACAACGTGAATACACACTGTTTAGCCGTAGCATGCATACAGATCAAGAGATATATCTCTGTTTCATCATATTTTTTGTTCCCAAATAATGTTGTATCCGCTTGAGATAATCGTATGGCATCATATTTCTATAAACAAATTAGTACAGAAGATATATTTATAGCTGTGTAAGAACTTGTTATGTTACATGGGCAATATATGGAGTTGGTTCTTGTATCCTTTTTTCCAATCAACTAAATAATTCTACATTATCATGCTTATTTTGGTACATTTATGTCTGTTTATTTATTGTATACATGTATGCAAAGAGAGTAGATTAAATATGCATTGCCAAATAAATACTATTTCCTGAAAGGTGGTAACTTATAAAAATACACATAGCAGAAATTAGGGCAGGTGATTAATACTGCGATCTCATGCATGAAACAAGCAGAAATTAGTCTTTACAGCATAACGGAGAACATAGTCTCAACACGAATCTAATGAAATATTGATCATTCACAATGAAAAGTCTGCTTTTCCATTATCAATGCATGATTACTTACATTGAATTGTGCATCAAGGTCAGCCTGCCCTTCAATTATCTCAATCAATTCTTGGATATGCTCTGGAGGAGCACTATCTCCAAATATGCTAAAACTCTTCAGGAAGTCCATAAACAACTTAAACTCAGCACCAGTTACATCTTGCAAACTCTGAGTATAAGACACTCTATTGTTAGAACACCACTTGCATATAAAAGTATGCAGTCACGATCATGGCCGAAGGGCCATTTCAAGTTTAGATGGTACTAAAAACATTTAACTATATTCAAAATTTGTTCAGATAATCTCATTGATAGAAAAAAGATTAAAACCTACTCTTTTCACCAAGTCTGTGACGTGCCGTTCCATTTCAACCTGAGGCTTCAATAGCTCACCTTTCAACGGAAACACCTGGATAAACAAGTATTTGAATCATGTACTTGAAATAACACATTACAGAGAAAACCTGCAGAACAAGATGTTTCCTACCTTGTCCTTAAGAAAACAGATAACCTTTTCACGGACAGCTTCCATGCCAATCTCAACATGCTTAAATAGTGCTGTCAAAGAAGCTGTGTGAAATAAAAAAAATGCTAATTAGATAAAAGGCATGAGGGCAAGTCCTAATGTGCTCTCAGGTATACACATATTTCTATCATCAATCACATCAATAAAAATAAAATTGGAAGTATGAAAAACGAAGCTAAGCTATTTTGGAAATTAAGAAGAGAAGCCAATATTCTTTTAGCCTTAGGTAGGTTCCTTGTGGGAGATAGGAAGCCCTGTTCCTGCAAAGCACGGACAATTAAATTGGTGCAGAGTATGTATCAGATTTGTACATATCCGAACATATCCCTCAGCCGGCTTGCTGTGTGTGTGTGTGTGTGTGTGTGTCTTGATTCACCACATGTCGCTGCTCTCTGCCTCTAGGCTTGTTGTTGCGCTTGCCGCTGAGTTGATCGAAAGGGATGCAAGGAGCGAGAGAGAGGGAGAATGTATTAGGGAAAGATAAGCCCTACCCCGATACAGATCCGTACTTAAGTTACATCTAACGGGGTCAGGTTAGGGTTTATTTTGCCCCAATTCAATCTCCCTCTTTGTCTCCTTTCCCCCTCCCTCCCGATCAACCCAATGGGGCAGTGTCCACTGGACGAGGTGGCAGCTTACAACAACAATGTCAAGTGGCTTCCAGTGACAACAAAGCTACGTTGGTGCAAAACCACATTTTTTTTTGTTTCTTCCTTTCAAGCACATGCCATGGAAAAGTATTTTCTAATTCTTCATCTCCTTCTCATGTACTATAGATCGTAATTTGGTGTCATTTTGCAATTTTTGCTGGTTTCTTAAATATATGGTACAGTGTTATAAATTTCACGAGACAGCTTCGGTGCGCCAAAGGGGCGCCTAGTACCTAGGCCGCCTACGCGGCGAATTGATTTTTTTTATGTATATGTTACTTCCATATATATTATGTATAAGTTAATGAAAACACATAACATCTTTGACAATTTGGCTAGCAGTGCGAGTGATAGTTCTTTGTTCTCTCTTGGGGTAGGGGTGAGCAACGGTTCGGTTAAACCAAACCAAATATATAAAAGCTGAAATAACCGTAAATCGTATTTCTCAAAACCGAAAACCAAACCGTTTTCATAAAAATCGAACAAAACTGCTGAATTAATTCGGTTCGGTTTCATGGGTCAATGGTCGGGCCTTTACATTTTAGCAAATGAGCCAATTTAAATTACAAATCTCCAAAAAAAAAAATTCTGACATTTTTGCATTTATGAATTATTACAACTACAGAGTGAAAAATATTAGTATATAACTATATATAGATTGAGGGTAGAGAGAGGGATCAAAGAAGCGACGACAAGTGTCAACATGGAATGGAAGGAGAGAGTGCACTTAGATAGGGTTAGCAAAAATATTAGTATATATAAATTGAGGGTAGTTTGGTAAATTATTGAATTTAAATTGATTTTCGGTTCGGTTTGGTTATTCAGACAAAGAACTGAAAATCGAACTGATATTTCAAATTTTCAAATCTCCAAACCGAAAACCGAACCTGTAACCGGAAAACCGAACTGATTGTCATATTTTGGTTCGGTTTTCGATTTCCAACCGTTATATGCTTACCCCTACTTGGGGGGTCACTGGTTCGAGATTTATGGCAACACACTTTATTTTCTAAAGTTGTCAATTTTTTATTTACCCAAACCGTAACCCTAAATTATATGGGAGCAGCCTCCGGTTCCTCTCCTCTCCTCTTCGTAGCGGCACCATCACCAGCAGACGCCCAATCCCCGACATGCGACAAGTTAGGGTTCAGTTTGCTTAGTCGTTTAAACTCACTTTTTTTAGTTTAAACCTTAAAGCCGTTCAAAATTCTGTTTGGCAGTCCCCACTCCAAAAACTACTTATAAATTTTTTTTTCCCCAAACCCAATGTTTAAAACCAGTTTTGAGAAAAGTGGAAAAAGCTGTTTTCTGAGTGCTCTCTCCGAGTATAGGTCCTCTCCTCTTCCTCCAAGCAATTTCTCTTAGCTCTCTTTCTCACAAAAAAAAACCTCTCAGCTCCCACAAAATTTCTCTAGCTATTCTCTCCTCTTCCTCGAAGCCCACGTCATCCTCTCCACAAGGACAGCGACATCCTCCACCGGCACCTGTTGTTCCCCCCGGACCATCACCTCCCAACGTCGGCCGAGTGCAGAAGCCGACGTGTGCCTTGTGGGTTGGGTGGGATCCTCGCCCCTCCTCCGAAGTCCCGGGCTCGGAGCTGCGCCTCGGCGTCGGAGCTCGCGGGAAGGATGTCGATGGCAATGATGGAGTGGCACGGAGTGAGCTCGGTCGGGTGGTGGCACGGAGTGAGCTCGGTCGGATGGTGGCACGGAGTAGGGGCTCAGTTGGTGCATACAAAGGACGGACACGACTCCTCTGTGTCATTGTCTCGGACCACCTCCTTCTCTCTACTCCATTTTTTCTTCTCTTGGGGGCGGAGCTCGAGGGCCTCCACCGTCGCCGCCATAGCATGTCCGGGACGACTCGCCACGACTTCTTGGAGTCCAGTAGTCGAGACCTCCTCGTCATCGTCTCGGACCACCTCCTCCTTGTGCTCGTCGACTGCGAACCAAACGAGCTCCTCGACTCCGGGACACACATTCGGAGAGGGGGTGGTACTTGGTGGCGGTGGTGACACAAGACACAGGACTGTGACACATGACTCAAAATACTGTGACACGGGAGAGACTCAGCTTAAAAACAATTTTTTTAATAAATTTTATCAAACAAAAATTTAACCTTTTTTCGAAATCTATTTTTCAGATGAAAGTAACGAAACGCAAACTCAGAATCTATATATCCAGAAAACAACTTTATAACATCTTCTCTGAAAATTGTTTTCATAAAAAAAATTCAGAAATCTTATCCAAACGGACCCTTAAGTTTTGATATATATTTTTGAAATTATTTTATTTTATTTTTGAAATTTTAAAACCTAACATGGCCGAACAGACCGCCTAAGGCCGACCACCACCGCCTAGTGGGTTTCCAGTGCAACCGACGGCCGCCTAGGCCGAAATTTAGAACACTGATATGGTATGAAAAACTTTTTTGAATGATGGCATGTAATGCATCTATGAATGACTAGCTATTAGTTCCTTCCTATATGTGCTTTTGGCATTAACATACAGGGCCGGCCCTGACCTAGGACGGCCAGGGCGACCGCCCAGGGCCCCATAAAATTTGGGGGCCCAATATATATATATATATATATATATATATATATATATATTAGTAATCTTGTATCGATCATAGAACTAATATGTAACATGACCCTCCTTTATCACAAAACAATTGTGGTGTAGTGTTAGTATGTTAAACTTGCACACAAGAGGTCTTAGGTTCAATTCTTGGCTGCAACATTTTTTAAATTTTACTTTTAGTTTAATTTTTTTATATTATATATGGGCCTATTTTAAAAGTTTGCCTAGGGCCCCCATAAACTCAGGGCCGGCCATGTTAACATACCAACAAAACACAGATAGGAAGTAGGAACTGGTAATCGTTTAGATTCAAAATATTATTAATATGTGGGTTTCTTGGCATGCAGTGTCCTAATTTTTCATGGTTGCAGTGCCGGCATGTCGGTTTCGCCTCCTGTCATGATGTCATGTTCATGTAGATGTAATATAGTTGTTACCTTATTGTTGTTTGAAGGCCATGTGTATTCATTTATCTGAGCAATAAATTACTCAGCCACATTGCATGTTTAAGATTAGTAACATAGTGAAAGTTGACTGAAGAAATGTCTTAACATGTTTAAATTTTTGCATGGGAAAACCCAGCACTCGACAAATGTTCAAGAGAGACGCTCCTTGGAGAAACGGCTCATAACTCACTTGAAGATACAACTAACAATCTGGCATCTACTAAGAGTTTAAGTCACTTGACGAATCCTGAATTAGGATATAGATTATTTCAGAAATTACAATCAAACCTTCTATTCCAAAATATAGGTTGTCAGCTTTATGTTTATTCCTGTACATGAAGATTAATCAATTGAAGCTTGTTGGTAAATCTATGGAATTCGGCTCATAATAACCATCATTTTCAGTGTTGTCATAAGTTGCCAAGTTGTAGGTATCTTTCATTCTTTTATTCATGCTACATTTGAAATGGTTCTTCAGTGATTTTGAAAGCCTCTTTAGTATTCATGCTGCACTGCACAACCTCAATGTAGAGGCTTCATTGCTCCATAATCCCAGATTTAGAGGCTTTTATAAATCTACAATGTAGAAGATATGTCAAGGATACAGCAGAACCATTCATAGTATGAAGTAGCTTGATTAGTGATTTAAGAATTGTATTCAAAGGATCTTCAGATGATTTGACCGTACGAAATTTGGTGGACAGCATGCAACACTGCCTGATGTTGGACTAGAAATTTCAAATTTAATTTCTGGAGGGTTTGTGCCATAAGAAGTTTTTGGATCAATTAGTACTAAAACCTTCTGGGATTCTTTCCCCAGCTAATTTAAAGCTGTTCCATTTTAAGGTACAGTAACTAGGCCGTAGGGTTCCAGGTAGACATTGAATACTAATACAGCAGGCAAACAAAATCCTAGAGTAGGAAACATGGCAACATCGGTTGGCGACACTTTGGTTAATATATATTTTTATCTGTTTATACATTTTGGTCTGAATAATGCAAAGAAACAGAACTTTTCTGGAGTGGCCATAGTTTCAGGTTCATTGGTATCTATAGAAGTTGTGAGATCAGAGAGCAATTGATAACATGATGGTTCCAAATCAGACCAAGGATTCCGTGAAATCTACATATTTTCATTTGACATGTTGTAACATATACCTCACCATCACTGAGAAGACAACAATTGACTAGAGCTTGCATTGCACTAATTGTTGAGTTTCACTGGATGACAGTTCCTTGTTTTGGAAGATATATGCTGTTAATTTTAGGCGTGAAGAGATTTCGGACCCATGTCTGTTAGCAATCATCTTGCACAACCATGATGAGACTTTACCTATGTGCTATCCAGTGTAACCTAAAATTCTATTTACCTTTAGGGTATGACCACTAAACTCTTTGCAAACAACCAGGCGATCTTGTCGGACCTGGCATGCAGGGAATGCCTCTAAGATTACATCAAAAGCTGAGCTGACTTCGCCTTTAAAACCGACATTACACATTTTTGCTGAGCTTGAGACCATCAGCATTATTTTCAGTAAAGAAATTAGATTGTTAATATGGTGTCAAAAAGATAATATATAAATGAGCATCATTTAACATTATTATCATTTCAGTAACATTAAGATCAACTTTTGATTCTCGGATTCACCATCAGGCAATCATACTAAACCAAAATATTATGGCATGTGACTACAGCTGCTAAGTGGCATAAGATATAGTGCCATAGAATAAATATAACCCTGTGCACTGATTACAAGGAGAATTCAAACAAGGATGGGAACTAACAGATATTATAAAGTTACAAATTTTGTAACGTCATTCTAACATGTTATGGACCTAAACCAAAAGTGTTTCTTCTAGTTAAAAATTTTCATTTTAGAATAAAAATTGCAATTGATAGAAGAAAGCAGAATAACAATATCAATGATAACTTGATACAAGTAATATGACTCGCCTTTCACGTCCTGTCTTAAAAGAGACATGAGAGCTTTATGCACTGCATCACGCTCCACATTTTCCTCTGTTGCATAAAACGCACAGATATCAAATCTACATCACCTAGACTGGAGAAAAGTTGCAAGAATAAATGTCACAGCAGGAATACCATATGTTAGGAGTTGACCAAGGATATCCACAATTTTAGAGACATATTCTGAATTATCCTTGCAAAGAAGAGGGAGCCCACGAATTGCTTGTACTCTAATCTGTAACCATTGACACTTTATTAATAAGTATTTCGGTTTTCAAGACTGCAACAAAACTAAATTAAACCAAATATTGAGAAAGCAACTCCTGATGCCGTAGATTACAAACATGCCGGACTAGCAATATAGATAAGAGAGCTATATGAGTTAACTTTTGGGATAACACAACTTCTATGTTATCGAATTATCTTTTTGGAGAATGGAATTGAGCATCAAGTACAATACCATACATATTTGAATGCTCTTATATGTTTAAGTAACTCAGTTCTATTACGGTATTGCCTATAAATGTGGTTATATATTAACCTATTACATGCTAATTGTTTGATGATAACTTAATAGCAGATAGCATGATCCCAAACTACGACTAGTACAAATAACGGCTGAAAGGAGAGTGAGTGTTCTTCCTTGTGGCCATTGCGAGCTTCAATTTGCACTTTCCACGGTATGAATTGATGTCAAGATATAGTCCCAGCAAAAAATAAAGAACAAAAACAAAAAAGTCATCCAAAATAGTAATATATAAAGCATTAAAGACTAAAATATACACAACTAGAAATCCCTAAAACAAATAAATGTCTCAAGATTTTGACAACAAGAGAGGAAGCGACAACAAAACCCTACCAAACACAAGCTTCCTAGGAAGGTATCTACATCACTTCCAATCGAGTGAAAACTACAATAGTTGGGAGGAAATGAACATGGAAAAAGAAAGTATCGCACGAAATATCATTTTGTAATACTATCCACCGAGGAAACACCTATTCCCAGGGAGCTTTAAGTTTTTCATCTGCATCCCATTTTGTTCAAACCTGACTTAAAAGTTCAAATGACCTTCTCAGAAATCAAGTATCTCTCTCACCAGGAATTCACTGATAAATTTCTCATCAAAGGAAACTCCTCTGTCTGACATAAACTAACTCAAATTTCCTCAAAATTTTACATAATAATGTCGTACAGGCCCGATTTAGAACATGTAAACCTACGAAGTGTCGCCACTCCAAAAAAATGTGTTGTGTTCGCACTCCAAAGTACACTAGGACACGCCAAATTCGGTGCAGTGTCCGCGTCGCATCCGTGCAACACAGATGTAAACACAATGTATCACTGGCAACAACACCTCAACAGGGGGAACCAATCAATTTACTACGAACTCAGTAAAATGAAGGCTAATTTGCATCAAGGAAGTCCGTAGAACCCTAATTAGAAGGAAGGAAGGGGAGAGAGAAAACTGACCCCGAGCTCGTCCTCCTCGACGAGATCGAACTGCGCGGTGAGGGCCTGGGCGGCGAGGCCGGGAAAGAACTTGAAGAAGCGGGGGATGAGCTGCGCCGCGAGCTGCTTCGCCTTCACGCTCCCTCCCTTCACCGCCATTATTATCCCCTCGTAGTCGCTCACATTCTGCTTCGAATAGCAAAAAGAACAGCAACAGAAAATATCCCATCATCAGTAAAAACCCTAATTTCGCCAAAACCCTAAAAATCGAATTTTTGAAGAAGAAAGAAGGAAACCCGGGTTTTGTCTTTGGCTTCGTTGAGGCGCTCGCCGAACTCGTATAGCTTCTCCACCTCGGCCGCGTCGGTGGACGCGGTGCCCATGGCCGTCGCTGTCGCCAGTGGGAGAGAAGGGGGCGGAGTACAGTTACCGAGAGGTGAGAATAAGAAGAAGAAGAAATGTCGAGGAGAGGTCCCAGCGGCTACTTCTCTTTCTTTTTTTTGTGTGTAAAATTTACTATTATTTATTTGTTGTAGTCGTAAGAAAAACTGTTGGTTGGAGAAAAATGAGCTCTCTGTTGTTCTGTATTAATTAATCTTTTTTTTTATTAATTAATCCTTCAATGAGTTTACAGGTATGCTTCATACAACAGGTCAATGTGGTGGTTAGTTAATAGTTGTGGAAGTTAGAAAGAGCAAAGGATTTAAATCCCTAATTGATTGTGCTCAACGAATAATAGTTAATATTGTTAGTCATTTTATAATGCAACACTTTTCTTGAGTAAGCATAACTTGATATACAAAACAATATTAGGAGAAATCATCATTGGTCTTCAAACATGACGAGTATCGATCTTCAAGCATAACTAGCATCAGTCTTCATACTCTATTTATGGAAATATGCAGATATAAATGGACATCCTCAAAACCTTGATTCATATATATATATATATATATATATATATATATATATATATATATATATATATATTCTTCTTTTTTTTTTTCTTTTTTAAACCAGCACGT
The DNA here is from genome assembly GCA_029216955.1 of Iris pallida. Classification (NCBI taxonomy): domain Eukaryota; kingdom Viridiplantae; phylum Streptophyta; class Magnoliopsida; order Asparagales; family Iridaceae; genus Iris; species Iris pallida. The sequence goes on from JANAVB010044216.1 coordinate 846,217, forward strand.
GCGGGTTCAGTTAAATCGTGTCTCCCCGCATACAATTTTTAGCCGGTCGTCATGTCGCTTCGGACTCTTCGTGCGGATCATATCCGCACTGGCTTTTTCATCATCGTCCCACACGTACGCCTCGCGCACTCCGCGCGCTCCAGAGCCTCACGGGACGGCCGACGTCTTTCGGCGCCGGCAACTCAATACCTCGCTTCGCCCACGACGCGGAAGGCGGCTCCAACGTCTTCACGACGCATACGACAGCCGATGCCGTCCAGCCACCAGTTCTATGCGCACGACGTCCTTACGACGTCTTCCCGACGCCCATAGGGCGCCGCACGACGAGCCGCGTGGTCAGCCGTCGTTTATATCCGTGGTAGAATGGTGTCGGTCCTCGACCGTCCGTGCGGCGCCCTAGCCGATGAGTTTTCATGCACGGAACATCCCATTTTGTCCCACGCCAGCTCAGATCGTGGCCATTTTTCGTCAGTTCTCCGACGTTGTGGATGTCCTGCATCGCATAGGCCAGGCTCATCATCGTCCCTTGATTCATATATAAACCTTTAGAATGTAGAAATATCTAAAAGTATGAACATTCCGATGTAGGTGCCTAGTCAAAATCTTCTTAGGATGCAAAAAAATTCAGTGAAAAAAAATGTTCCTAAGTTGGTAAAAAATTACCCCCAAGTTAGGAAAAAACATCTTAAACAGTTACAATGGTTTTAGTGACTAAATGACTTTATTTTCCATAAACAATTCTATTTTTAGATAATAAAGTATTACACCAAAAAGTTAGTGATATCCTTGGTATTTGAATTATATATTAGGATTATTTATAAGGGCACATCAAAAGTTGATCAGGGCTAGCCAAGATTGGGGCTAGCCCAGGTTTGAGGAGAAATTACTCAGGACATCTTATTTTCTTACTCATTGGACTGTTCCAACTCCCCCCCCCCCCCCCCCACCCCTACACCCAAACCCATTTTTTTTAGCTTCATTTCAAAATTTTACTCTCTCTCTCTTCCAAAATCTTAGCTTTCTTCTTCTCCTCCACCATTTCCCACTCTCCAAGCTATACATCTTCTTCTTCATCTTCTTCTCCATCATTTTCCACTCTAAACCCTAGTTTTTTTATCCATCATTTCCATCAAAACCCTAGTTTCCTTCTCCACAATTTACATTCTCATCATTTTCATTCCTCAGAAAGAATGCATGAAAATAAACCCTAACATGTTTATTTCATTCTTTCTCACAGAAAATGCTGAAAATAAACCCTAAAATGTATATTTCACTCTATTATCAAGATGGAAATAAATCCTAACATATGTTTTTTCATTCGGCCATTTCGATTTTAGGACTGCCACAATTTCTGGCTGTCCTCAATACTTCTAGGACTGCCAGAAATTGTGGCAGTCCTGCTGTACAGCAAGTTCCTTTCAGGACTGTCACAATTTTTGACAATCTTCAATACTTTTAGGACTGCCAGAAATTGTGGCAGTCTTGTCGTAGAGAAAGTTCCTTTCAGAATTTCCACAATTCCTGGTACTCCTCGATAGTTCTAGGACTGCCAGTAGGACTTCCACAATTCCTGGTAGTCCTCAATATTTCTAGGACTGCCAGAAATTGTGGCAGTCCTGACATGGACTTACTATACAGCAAGTACATTTCTTCTAGAATTATGGTTTCATTCATAATTTCTTCTACAACTATGATTTCATCCATAATTTTTTCTATTAATGAAGAAAAATTGATTAATAGATTTGACAAATTTGATAACCCAATTTTTTCTACAACTAGGATTTTATCCATAAACTAGGGTTTGGAGAAAGAAATATGAAAAATTAGAAGAGAGAAAGAAAAAACTAGGGTTTGGAGAAAAAGATGTTCTTTTTGTTTTTCTTTCTTGTTGTTTTTCTTCTTTCTTCTTTCTTCTTGTGAGAAAGTTGTTCTTAGGAAGGAGGAAGAGAGCAAAAAAATAAAAATTTTACTTATATACTTACATTTGGACTAGTCCTGAGTAAGTTTTTCAATGACAAACTTGTAAATAAACTAAAGTTAAATTTGGGATAGCCCTGATCAACTCTTGATGTTCTCTTATAAATAATCTATATTAGTATAGAAACGTTCTACCACATATATATATATATATATATATATATATATATATATATATATATCCCATTTTATTTGGCTGAATTTCAATATAACGATTTTAGCTTAATTTCTGGAAATCAAATCATTAAAAGATTATCACTTAACCTGCCTCAGCTCTTCCTTCTTCCTCCCTCGGTAACTCGGAACATTATTCATACCAAACTAGATTAAAAGATGTGAAATTTCTCAAGAGTATAACTAGTAGCATCAAAATTTGAACACAGTGATAGTAAAATATTTATTTTATTTAGTCTTCATTCTTACATATCACACATAAATGTAGCTTCCGAGAAGAGGCGTGTACAACAAATCTTATTCCTATTAAACACATTATAGCCTACTCTGATACTGTAACAACTTCTCCACTGCCAACTCCATCTTCCGACTCCCTCTCCTTGCATGCAAAGTGCGACCGCAAACCAATCCAACACTGGTAGTAATCCGTGTCCCTGTGGGGAGATTCAAGAGCCCAAGGGCAGACACGGGGGATCAGGTAGGACTCGAACATGAAGGCCATTGTACCATCTATTCTCTGTGGTTCAGCATTTTCACCTCTTGCTATCGTTGCCTGTTTATTTACCAAAGTTTACGAAAAGAAAGAAAGGGAGAACATGTTAGACATAAGTAGTAACTATGAACCATGACATAAACTTCAGTTTTAGGTCTTCTTTACTTTGCTTAGAATGAATATGTACCTCATAGCTCTTGGTGTCAGGCCCATGAGGTGTCATGCAGCTGTGGAGACTAGCACCTCCAGGGTGAAATCCATCTGCCTTGGCCTGGAATAATTGGAATATGGCGATTAATATAGTCGTTTACATTGCTACCACATTGTAAAGTTGAAAGGAATTTACAAGGCAGTGAAATATTCCATTTTTAATGTCTGATTTACTTATCAAAATTAATCGAGTTCAAACAACGAACAACTGTGTTTTTAAACCATTGAAAGCTTCTTTAACCCTTATTTGTCGAAGAAAAAGATAAGGCGAGAAATGATAGTAAAATCTAACTACCTAGTACTAAAGTGCATTAACAAGAGCGTGTCATTCTTTCCATTGAGAAAGTCATTCACTAATATACGATTTCATAGATGAAGTACCTCATATGCACCATATATTAATCCCATGAATTCACTCATGCAATTACGGTGATAGTATGGAGGGCGAAATGTGTGTTCGGCAACCAACCACCGGGGTGGGAAAATCACAAAATCAAGCAGTGCAACACCAGGCTTATCAGTTGGGGCTGTGAGTACTGCAATACAATAATATAGATCCAAAGTTATTAACCAAGCATGTAGCATATTCAGGATAAAGAAATTTATTTTTCTACTATTATTTCCTAGAGGTGGTTTTTCTTTCTTCATAAATTTGAGGGAGGGGTCCTTAGTTTTCAGCACTTATATGGAGCAAAAGGAGATACCTGTGTTTATTGAAGGATCGCCATGGTCGAATAGAACAGTATTAAATGGGCAGAACTTATGCAGATCATACTAAAAAGAGAAAACAGAATCAGATCCCAGCTAAGCAATTGATATAGAATATAGCATAACTAAGATTCTATATTGCATAGGGTGTTGTAGTGCAGCAAGCCAGCACTTTAACTTAATATGCTAAGAGTTTGTTTTTAATAGCTAATTACTCCAAATAAGTATAAAAATTAATATTTCAAAGCATCATTGATTCAGGAATTGATAATGCCCGCATAAATACATACAGCTACTCCCTGGTTGAACAATCATTATACTAAGTTTCCTTTGGAGTTACGGTTCCCTGCTGCTTTTTTTATCATTCTTATGTCAACACTTTATAGTAACAATTAGTAGTGTATAACATAACTCTAATCTGCAATACTTGGATTCAAAGAGCCATTCTCATCGCACATTTATGGTTTCTAACTATTTCAACACTACTACAGCCATGAATATTCCGGAAAAAATAATTCCCAGCTTTTTTATTTAATGGAAAAATTTCTCAACTTAACAAATATAGATGAAAGAGTTACCATGAGTGTGCAAGTCTATTTAAGATTTTCCTTAGATATAAATGTATTATTTAATTGATTATTATAAATAAGTCAACTTGTACATCTATACTCTTCCTAATAACCCACAGATTCCCTTATCCATAAAAAATGCACCATGCAACGTCCCCGATAATAATAGTCAAGTTACCACACCAATGCTTTGGAATAAGAAGTATCCGCTTCCATATTGTTTGTAAAACAGAAATCTTTGAAATGTCTACCATTTTGCATTCCACTTATTTACACGATAGTATTTGAGGGATTAGTTAAGAGTGTCAAACCATCTTCCCCCATGATTTACAGTCCCAAAAATGTACATGTGATGTAACAAGAAAACCCTTGAAAGCACTAATTGACTCCCTTGCTACCATCTCTTCTCAAGCAACAACTGATTTGAAAACACAACCTAAGTGGGAAGTTTCATACAGTGCTGTTTAAGCCCTTGTCATGGCTTTCCCATCTTTATCTATGAATCCTATGTCTTTCCGAAGACTGACATATTTTCCTTAAAATTTCATAGTAGTTACTATTGTACCATGGTATGAGCTGATGAGGAAGAGATATGAAGAAGCTTTCCTGCCTTTTTCACCATAAAAAGTCTCAATAGTGGAGAACAACTTCAACAATACCCCAAATTTTCATGTCAGCTGTTTGAATTCTTTTCTTCCAATATGCTCCGTGAGGGCCATGTCCTCTCTATTGTTAGCAAAACCACATTCTCTTTTACAGCCTCAATATTGGAGAATAAATAAAAGGTGTAATATATTCCAATTACCGACTTTAAAATTACTTTCAAATAGTTGGCTTTCATTAAATATTACTTAATTACCTATATCTATTTTTATTAGTATATTAAATAAGCTCAACAACCAAGAGACATTCATAGTAGCATTTTACCTTATAGGGTACGTAATTCCCATGCCACGCAACCACATTGAATGGAGAAAAATCTTGCCTTGCAGTAAACAGTTCACCACCAAACTTCTGCACGATAGTATACCCTGGATAAGAATCTCGCTCAAACCAAGCTGTGGGAGTAAGGAAATCTCTCGCAGAAGCCAAACCATTGGCACCTACATAACAGTATACATTGTGACAACAACAAAATGAAATAGAATGAAGGTGAAAACAATAACTTGAAATAGAATGAAGAGCCTTATTCATAACTTACGCTATGCAGGGATAGAGTTCATACCAATTGGGCCAAGATCTGGAAGTTGAAAATGTGTACCAAAAATTTCGGCAACATAACCTCGTGATGGACCATCAGGTAAGTTCACAGAAAAGCGGAACCCTTGTGGAAGAACAACTATTTCACCTGGAGAAACTTGCAATCTTCCACATTCAGTTGTAATCCACAATCCTGGGCTTGATTCAAAGAAGACAAAAGTGTATGGTAAGAAATGAGGATAATAACAAGGTTTCAGTTGATATCACCGACATATAGAATAAACATATGATATTGCACAAAATTACTTACACTCAGTGAAAAAACTTTGGTATTACATCAAGGTTTAGGTCCCCAAGGATCCAAATCATTGGCCAGCAATAAGAGTACTTCAGCAATCACAACAGAATGAAATGGTTTCTCTTATATGTTTACTGATGTACATGAGTCTTTAATAAATAGAAAATTCCAATTATCCCAGCTTAGCAAACCATGCTTGAGAACTCTGCTTTAGAGTACAAGCTGTTTGTAACCTTAAAAGTTAAAAAGACATACCAGAATATCTTGTTTTCCCACTCTCAGAGTCACAGGCCAAGTATGTTACCATTTCCATCATTGAGGTAGTATAATCAGTTTCATTCTAATTTTGCTACCTTGATCGTCAATTACGTTTAAATTATTAGGACCTCATACAAGAGACAGATATAATAGATTTTCACCGTCTAATCTATCCAAGATCTCATAACTTTGCCATTTCCAGTTATCATTTGACTCTGGCCTTACAGTACTGTAGATGCCACTTCTCCTAAGCACTAATTCCTTTCACAGTTATGCGATGGAGATTCCTACCAATATATCACTACAAAACGAAGATTAACAACCCTATTCTTGCTGAGAATCAGAAGACACTATATATGGGAAGAACCCCAACTCACAGGGTATCTTTTATAAGGAAGAACCTGACCATTATCATTCATTAATTGTTACATATCTGATTGCTCAAATAGAAAATGATGATACTGAAATTCATCGCTAGTAAGCATCCAGATTCCAGACCCAGTATATTTTTGTTTGTAACGTTTAAGTCATGTAAAATATGTATATGAACTAGGAAATTCAGGTCAAAGATGCAGTACCATTGAGGATTCAAATAAAAGCCACCTAGGTATCATACGAAAACTAACCCTACTTTTGATGAATTTAAATAACTTACTTCCTTGCTGGGGAACTATCAAAAAGTCGCCATCAGCATTGCAGAAGGCACAACCTTCCATGGATTTTGTAGCAGTGTACCTACAAGTGCATAAGTTTCATCCACATCAGAATCAGCTATACCCATGTAACATTTTCATTCAATATTGAACCAAATACAACATTCTCAACTCGACACTGAAATGAATCAGAAATTTGAGCTAACCATAAGAATAGATGTTGTCATTAGAGTTTTAAGATACAACTTTTTTTACATTGTAAAATTACTAACATATTGATGGTAACCTAAAGGTTATAACAGGGACTCAAGGTAAATCAATTATTATTCGTCCTTTGAATTGAAAGAAAACATGTAATTTTATGGTAGCATTCGCATGAAAAAATTTCCTATCATATCTAATGCTCATATGCTGACCCCAGCCTGTAGTTTTAGTTGTCATGCTTTTGCACATAAATGAATGTTAAACATCAAAAATGAAACCATATAGATTATAATCAAAGTAAACTTATGTTGATATTGCATGACAGTTTGCAGTTGTTATGCTGCCAATATTCCAAGATCAATCTATTCACCATTATGTGTTTAAGGTCCAAATGTTTCGAAAAGAAAATCGTGGTACCAAATCAAGTATATGGCGTAACCAATTAGCCAATTATAGGAATTCTACTTATCCTTATACAAGCTTTCAATTCCACATCTCTGTGATAATTGGGCTTTATTTTAAGAAGGGCTTTTGAGCTAAACTAACTTAATATGGTTCGGGTTAGGCTTTGGGTTGGCAGCCATTCTATTGGTCGTGCATGTGGCAGCACGTAATGATCTTAAATACAAATACATCCAATAACATGCAAATCATACCCATTCCTATCCTTGATGATAAATATGAGCCAGAGAAGGAACAGAAAACCCAAAATCAAATTAAGAGGATAATTAATTGACCATTACAAAGACAATTAACTGAAAAATAAACATGTAACTATAAGAATGGAAACACTCAATTACATGTGAATGGCGTATCCATGACGGAGAAAAGAACTCCCTGCTCCGCATACTGTGTAGAGCCCATCAATGAAATCAGTGGGGGAAACAGGAACATCAGCAGGCTTCCAGCGGAGTTGTGTAGGAGTAGCAGAACTTGTGGCCTGGTTAAACTCACTAACAAGGTGCTTTTGGCTGGGAACCCGAGGTATGAAAGGCTCATGTGTGACAGAGGGTTTTATCCGATACAACCAGCTACAAAAGAAGGAGTCCATTAAATGATAAGTCAGCAAGAATGCAAAAACATATGGCAATTAGTGACATTTCCCAAAAAGATCGCTTGAATCTACTATTTTGCTATCCAAATTGCAGAAAAAAGGGCCTGGAAGAAATTATTTTCTCGAACCTAATATTGGCTTGTTACGCAGCTGCATTGATTGGAATGTTTGGCGAACCGCATTCTGATGGGAGGCGGCTTAGATGACATTAACAGATTGAAATTTTTGTCAAGAAGAACAGAAGAAAATGTTCACCAATGTTATAGAAAGCGCTAGGCGGCCGTTATGCGGCAAGGAGACGCCAAGCGCTCAGGCGGCCGCCTAGGCCGATTTATACGGGAAAAAAATTATCATTAAAAAAACCCTTAGAATTTTCTAGTACATTGAAAGTAATACAAAACTATATATTTATATGTATATGTAAAACAATGATTACATTATAAAGAACTTTAATAAACACTCAAATGTACCAAAGACTACAATAGCAAGTATTGAACAAACATAATTACAACTTATAATTTACCAAATATAATATAATATAAAAATAAAAAGTCAATATAAATATTTTTGGGCCGGGTAAAAATAAACCAAGAAAATAAACGAGATTAGGCCAAAAACAATTTTGAACAAAAAAAATGACCCAAAAAAAAACTAGGCCAAAATCTAGGCAGCACTTTTCTTCTTGGCTGCATAATGTTGTTCTGCCTCATATAATGTCACTTTTCCCAGCACAATGCCAAGAACGCACAATATACTGAAAATTTTGGCTGTGGGTAGCTGCATAGCGCCTAGGCGCCACTTACATTTTAGAACATTGATGTTTACTAACAACATTTCCTTCGTAAAAATACATTGATCACGGGAGAAAAAGGAGCACAGCCATAAATAAAAAATTCACCCTTTCTATGATAGAGATCATGCTAAAAAGGAAAAGGACCGTGATGAATCCTGGCCAAACCACAACCCTACATGTATGACAATTGTATGAAATAAGTGCTGACAAGTCAACAGAACTCTTCATATCAAACTATTATATTCCACAGAGCTTGAAGAGAGTGATCCAATACCCCAGCTTCTTATGGCATAATCTAGCTACGAGGATCGGAACGAGCAAGTAAAATTTATCGTACAACTAACCTTCGTAAAACGATAGTAAAATTTAAGATATCAGCGAAATAACTTAATGTTGCAGTAAGAAGGCAGTAGAATTGATGACGAAGATCACATTTTTCACAATAATAGACAACAAAGATAATTTGTACTACTACCCGAATCCCAAACGCTGACCAAAAACCTAATTAAGCCAACTGAGTTTCTTAAATAAGAAAACTTCTACGGAATTTGGGGGGATATCCAAACGGTGGAAGTGAGAAACACGACAATTTGTGAAACTGCCATGGTGGCCTTCTCGTGAATTGACACAGGCATATATGCATCATAAACTTGTGTTCAATTGTGAAGCGGGAACGAGTTTGTAGCACTGTATTTAAAGAATGCAAACTTGTGTTCTATGGGCTAGCAAGCTCTGAACTAAAGAAGTGACCAGATCCAAGCTGTGACTGCAAAACGCTTCTACTATAATTGCATCAACAAAAGAAATTAAAGACGAGTGTTACAAACTAAAACTTCAAGCATCATGTAACTATAAATCATGTAGACAGTTTAGACATTAACTAGTTATTGACTTAAGTAATTAAGCCATCTACTAACAAAATAATGAAAAAAGCTAGCTGTTCCTCGTAAATCAACATTCATTCAAAATAAAAAATAAAAAGAATATTTGAATGAAGTCATTTAGATAAGCTTTGGTGGGGTTTTGTTGGATAATTCAAGGCTACAACATAGTTTGCACTGTCGGATGATACCGACACGACACGGCCGATACCAATACGATTTGGCATGTCCCGATCCGATACGGATGTTGGGGGTCTCTTTTCCCGTCATGGTGTATGCAATTAATTTCCATCCTTGGCAATCAAACGCCCCCTTAGTCTCCAAACAACTTCCTTGAATTAGTATGATCGATCGATTGTGATCTCTTAAACAAGATGGGATGTGCAGTTTCCTTCTCTAATCATTTGATACCAATTTCTCGAAGCTTCGACAAGCAAATACCCAAACCAAGATCCAGTCTTTTTGAGCCAGCTAGCTAGGGCCACCAAACCCTAACCCTAATTTAGACGAATGGGATCACGAGGGATAAGTGGGAGGACAGACCTTCTCTGGTTGAGCTTCCGCGGGGCGGTGAAGGAGGTCCCGGAGACCTGCTCGGCGTAGAGGCCGAGGGGGCAGATGAGGGGGCTGTTCTGGTCCTTCGGCAGGGCCCCGGGGAGAGCCTCCGACGAGAGGTGGTTTCCGAAGCCGGACTCGTACTTCAGCTCCGACCAGTTCTCCGTCGCCATGGATTCTTCTTCCTCTTCTTCTTTCTGTTCATGGATTATTTACGAAATTGGTATTTATTGTCGAACGGAGGTCAGTTTCGGTATTTCGGTGTTTCGTGTACAAATTGGCAACTATTGCTGACTGACGGTGACGTCTGACAAATCCGGAATCCACCCGAAAATGGCATTATGCGTAAATAATTTTTTTTATTTATAAGACCATCTCTTAGACCATCTCCAATGGTGATTTCTAAAATTGAGTTCTTATTCTACTTGGCATTATACTTTAAGAAGATTTCTATCCTACTTGAAAGAGTTTCTAGATAGAAATTGTAGACATACAAAAATGCTCTCCAATGGTTCTCCATTTCTATCCTATGTGTCACATAGTAAAAGGACCAATTTAATGGTGTAGGGCCCAATAATAATTGTCATGAGAGATAGGAGAATTTCTATGAGAGTTTCTACAGGTAGAAACCCTCTTAGAAAGTTTCTATCCTACATCATTGCCACCTATGATAGAAATAATGATAGAAATCACCATTGGGAGAAGTTTTTTCTAAAATGGATTTCTTCCATATAAATAGGAAAGATAGAAACCCCTACCATCTCCAATGGTGATTTCTAAAATTGAGTTCTTATCCTACTTGGCATTGTACTTCAAGGAGATTTCTATCCTAGTTGGAAGAGTTTCTACATAAAAATTGTAGACATACAAAAATGCTCTCCAATGGTTCTCCATTTCTATCCTATGTGTCACATAGTAAAAGGACCAATTTAATAGTGTGTGACCCAGTAATAATTGTCATGAGAGATAGAAGAATTTCTATGAGAGTTCTACATGTAGAAACCCTTCTAGAGAGTTTCCATCCTACATCATTGCCACATAGGATAGAAATGGTGATAGAAATCACCATTGGGAGAAGTTTTTTCTAAAATAGGTTTCTTCCATAGAAATTGGGAAGATAGAAACCCCCATTGGAGATGGTCTAATGGTGATTTCTAAAATTGAGTTCTTAGACCATCTCCAACGGTGATTTCTAAAATTGAGTTCTTATCCTACTTGGCATTGTACTTTAAGGAGATTTCTATCCTAGTTGGAAGAGTTTCTACATAGAAATTATAGACATACAAAAATGGTCTCCAATGGTTATCCATTTCTATCCTATGTGTCACATAGTAAAAGGACTAATTTAATGGTGTGCGGCCCAATAATAATTGTCATGAGAGATAGGAGAATTTCTATGATAGAAACTCTCCTAGAAAGTTTCTATCCTACATCATTGTCACCACCTAGGATAGAAATGGTGATAGAAATCACCATTGGAAGAAATTTTTTCTAAAATGGATTTCTTCCATAGAAATAGGGAAGATAGAAACCCCCATTGGAGATGGTCTTAGTTCATCTCTAATTGGGGTTTCTATCTTTCCTATTTCTATGGAAGAAATTTATTTTAGAAAAAATTTCTTCCAATGGTGATTTTTATCAACATTTCTATCCTAGGTAGCAATGTATGATGAAAACTTTCTAGGAGGGTATCTACATGTAGAAATTTTTTTATCTCTCATGACAATTATTATTGGACCCCACACCATTAAATTGGTCCTTTTACTATATGACACATAGGATAGAAATGGAGAACCATTTGAGAACATTTTTGTATATCTACAATTTTTATGTAGAAACTTTTCCAACTATGATAGAAATCTCCTTAAAGTACAATGCCAAGTAGGATAAGAACTCAATTTTAGAAATCACCATTGGAGATGGTCTTATCCTACTTGACATTATACTTTAAGAAGATTTCTATCTTAGTTGGAAGATGCCTTACACGAATACAATATCAACATGCAAGAAGATGAGAAAGATGGAGGGTGTTCTGGAGTCATGGCTAAAGGTTATTATGATGTTGAAATTGAGTGAATAATTTTATACTTTTGTTTCATTTTAGAAGAAAACATAATACATAGTATGAAATTTATAATTTTGTTTCATTTTGGAAGAAAATAGCATATGTATAATGCAATGTATACTTCTGTTTGATTATGTGAAGCATGTATTTTGAAGAAATTAACAGCGACAAAGCATGTATTTTGTTACAAATGACAGTTTTTCTGTTACGGATATGGTTATGGAAATTACCGATATTGTTATCAATATTATTAACGATATTTACAACAACGAATATTTTGTACAACTTTGATATGTTTTGCATGTAATACATACGAAACAATATATATACAGAAGACTTAAGGCCATATCTCGAAGAAGTGATGCACAAGAAGTGTGACTATACTCATGACTGTCAAGATCTTGGCAGTCCTAGGATAGAGAGTTATATATAACACTTGTTCATCACTCAAGTCAATATAAGTACGTTATGAAATAAATGAATTGTGAAATAAATCTAACAATAGTTAAGCACGTGATAGGAAACGTTCCGATACGTCACAAAATAGTTCAATCCAAATTACATAAAGTCGAGTAGTCAAACAACAAAGTCAAACTCAAATTACAAAAAAAAAAAAATTCAATCCCAAATTACACAGTCACTTTCTAAAAACTACTTAACAAACCATCAATATAAACTTTCGATCTCTTTTTTTTATCGGAATATAAACTTTCAGTCTCTCTCATATCCCGTTGCGCTTTTGATCGTCTCTCCACCTCTTCAAGTATGGAAAACATTTCATAGACATCCTTTTCTTTACTTCAACTTGGCTGTAACATAAAATGTATATTTCTTCAATATATACAAATAAACAAACTATGTCTTAGGACCTCGTCCGCAACGGAACTGTGTCGAATTTTGAGGTTGAAAACTCTAATTTTGGGTTATAAACATTAGAAAAACACCCATTAGAAAATTATTAACCTATAATATAATAACTAATGTTTAAAAATACATGAGAATCACATAGGAAAAAAAAATAAAATAAACTAGAATTAGAAGAGGAAAGAATTTGTTTAAAATATAGAAGAAGAAGAAGAAGAAGAAGAAGAGAAATAGGAAGATTACCTGACTGTGAAGTAACCTTAGTGCTAGTCATGGAAGAGAAATATGAAGAGAATTGGGAAGAAGAGAGTAGGAAAAAGAGGAGTAAAATTTTGTGCTTATTTGGTTTAGATAGAGAGAGAATGTGTTGTCCCAAATAATTTTTTTGATGGCCCTTAACAAAAAATTAAAAAACCTATGATAGTCCCTATAAAATATTGTTTGTTAAAAATGAAAGTCGTGCCTTTATAAATAATCATAATTTATCATATTTTGATTTTAACTAGAGATGATGAAAAAAAAAAAAAAAAGTATTATGTATTAAACGATCAGTTTGAATCTTTAAGTGTCAACTTCATGGGTCTGACAATCATTTTCTTTTCCGGAAATTCTAAGTTTAAACTCTTAACTTTAGAAAAAGAAATTTTACTATAAGTGGCCTTGATTATTAGGAATCGTATGAGTTAACAGCACACAAATAATAAAAACATAGGGAGAGAGAATTACACACAAATATAGTGAAAAAATATATAAGAAAAAAAGAGAGGAAAAGATATAGAGTGAAATAAAAACATATTCTATTTCAAATGGCCATCCCTAAATGCTGTGTATTAGGATTTGCATTTTCATAGCCTCCGGAAAGGAAAGGAAATAAATTATATGCTATTCTTCAAAAAAAATTGGGAGAAAAAGTGAATAATTGAAGGTAAGAATGTGAGTCCATGGGGTGAGTGGTGGTTGAACCATTTCTCTCCTATTTTTTTCGGACTCATTTTCTTTGGCATCCAAACTCAGAAAAGAAAAAGTGATTTTCCTTCGTCAAGGTCGTGATTTCGTGAACCAAACAAGGCCTCAGTTATAGCTGTGATGAGAAGTGGGAGCAAATCTCACAGGATTATGGTATTGAGTACACTCTCGGCATGACACTGCCCAAAATCTGTTACCATAACTATGGGGATACTAACAAAAACCAGTAAGTGCTACAGTTTACACAACGTTTTTGGACCAAGAAATAACTCAGTTTTATTCATATTAGTAAGAGAGGCAAACAAATGGCACAGTGCATAGAGATGAAATCAACAGTAGCTGAACAAAAAAATTACGCTGACTGCTTCATGGCCAACTTTCCGATAGTAGGAATCACAAAGTCGGCATTTCAAGTGCCTGGAGCACATCTTTAAACTCAAAATCACGAGTCTCTTTGTTGAACTGCTCAACAAGCTTGTATCTCGCATCGTTCAGATAGAAGGACTGAGCAGTCTCCAGAAGCCATCGGGCCTCCGGATCACTGAGCTTGCTGGCGAATACTACATCCCCGCGGACGAGCACCAAATCTTTGGTATCTGCAAACTCCGTGTAGTGGGAGACCGTGAAATAGGGGCTCGCCTGAGTTCCTCTAGCTTTGTAATCCTCAAGGCCCGTGAAGAGCATGTGTGGCATCTGTACTGCGAAATCAAAACAGAAAAAGCTCACAGGTTCAGTATTTTAAGACAGTGCGGAAAGCTTATATGTAAATATTAGCTCTTCTCGAATTTCTTTTAAGCAATAATCCATTCTGAAAGTAGACGAAGAATTTCCATCAACTGTTCCTAGCTAACATATATATAGGAATAAAAATAGCATAAATCAGAGATCATAAACAAGAATCAGAGTTCAATAAAAACACGGTGAACAACAAAAAAAAATATCTTCTTACTTCGGCTTTCATTAAGTACAAATCATATGAATGCTATTTGATGATCTATCTGCTCAAACTCACTACCAAATACATAAGCATACAGCAATCATGAGATAGATAAGTACACTTCACTATGTTGTAGTGATAAATAATATTTTGCTTGGTTGCAGGGAAGTATGGTGATGCCAAAGGCTTAGGAGCCTCCACACAATTATAGAAGTGATATCAGCTTTCATGCATAAACTTAATATGCATGCATTTTTACTTTCAATTACAAAGTATCTAATGGTTCCCAACTAAGACAATGGAGATTACTTTGAATATGACCATACCACCATAACGGGTATGCTTTTCCTTTCTTCTAAGAGATTTCAGACCTTATGACGAAACCTGGCGAAATGAGCAAATTCAGTGGCTGAACCGCTCAAGTTGGTTTAATTTATAAGAGATCCTTTTTAAGGGGGAGGGGGTCCTTTTTGTACAACAGCCCATATTTTCATTTTTCCTTCTCTGTACTAGTTTTCCTCCACTTCCTGGACAATCCCACCCTATAGATTCTCATTTCTCCCTTTTTCGTGTCTCCGTATTAGAACAAATACTACAACATATCACTATTCTTACCATTATGCACTTATGTAAGTTGTTCAATGTACAATCCAAATCAATCATATGTATGCTTACAGATACAAACATATAGCAACTTATTCATGTTCGAAATTTGAAGAGTTGGGTTTGTTGTTGAGATTCTCATACAAGTTTATGAAGACTTTACCACAAATGATTATCTGACAGCAAGTAAGACTCGCTAAATGGGTTGACAACAGAGAGATCCACTAAGAGAGATGATATACTGAAAGAAGAAAGTAGTAAAAATTGTCGAAAAGTGTGCTAATCAGATTAGCAGAACTACATTTGGGAGATAAAAATAACAGTTGCTCAAAGCGAGATTGATCGTCCCCGTTGATTCGCTCCTGGAACCAGCAAGTCTCCATTGCACTAAGTTGCAAACGAACTTCTCGAACACTCATGTCACCTCCCTTCACGGAGCTAGCGCTAATGCTCAGACTAGTGATTGACTTGAGCACTGTTGCAAAAAGCACTTGATGCTGCTAGAGTGAGATCTCCCTTTTTCACCTTCTGAACTCTCCTTTTCTCTTCCCTGTTCTTAGCACTAAGAGCTAGAAGCCTAGAGCACTACTTATAAAGGGGAGCAATTCATGTTCAATTACAGAACTGAACTGCTCATTAAAGAGTGGATGGAAAAACAGGAGCAACTCCCAGTCAATTCGTAATTGCAGCCAACAGGAAGCTAGGCTTCATGGTAGTGGCGCTTCCTGCGCATCCTCGCAGCCCCGCTGCATCGCAGTCTCACTGCTCCATGCCCTACGTAGCTCCGTCGCACCACACCCGACGCGCAAGAGCACATCTATTACGCGCAAGAACGTGCCTACTCTGCGACCAACACGAACGTATAAAGTGTGCCATCAAAGCGCCACTTTGTGCCCTTAACCCGAGGGGCCTAGCTCCGAGAATATTTCTCCAAAAAATGGTGACAAAAACAATTATGGATTTGAACCTAGCCCACTAGAACCCCTCCCCCGTCGTACTAACCACTTGAACTAACACACCACATGTGTACAAGTTAATAAACGAATGCTCAAATATGAAATACACACATATGGGATTTGTCCAGAGTGGTGTAGTGTTGTAGTAGGACCAGGTCATCTACGGACTAATCCCAACAATGTTACATCGTGTACTTAAATTGTAATTACATGTCATAGTAAACCTTTCATAAAAACAAAATCAACAAGGTAAAAGGGCATATAAAAGATGCTTTACTCGAGCTCATAAAATCAATCAAACTCAAAAGCTTATACCTACCTACATATCAGTATTCAGATGATTACTTTGCAAGTTTGCATATTATGAAATAATCTTTGTACAAAAAAAATATATATACCAAGAGATTAAGAGTCTAGGACAAAACCTTGAAGGAACATATTAGTATAGCCAACCCCCCTCCACAGAGGAATAACAAAATGCCGACTGCAGCAAAAAATTAGAAAATGGATCTAAATAAGACAATCAATCAATGAACTAAAAGCATATTGTCAAGAACCAAAAAAGATCAATCAATTACCACGTAAGTGATCTTAGCTCCAGCAGATGATACAATTTTGCTTTCATGGATGTGCCGATATGACCTCTTCCCAAATGATACTACAATATCACCCAAATAAAACCAAAAAAAAAAAAGTCATGTGATATGATCTCTTGATGATCATGACCAAGTTCAACCAAATATCAGCTAGGATTTCCATCGAACAATCAACATTACAATTCACCGAAAGAAAACAAAAGATTTACTAGTTTGATTTGATCTATAATATCAGCTAGGCTTTTGATCGAACAGGTAGTGTGCAAATAAGAGGAGAATACAAAGTACAGTAAAGAATCTAGGGCTGACAGCATCCCAAACGATGCTACAATTTTCAACCTAAATAAAGCACACAAGAAAGTTGGTTCTTTCACTTGACCTCTTAATGTCTCGTCCAATTTCAACATAATTAAAGCTAGGATTGTGATCGAACAGCAAAAAGTTCACTCCTTCGATTTGATAGGGCCTGCATCATCCCAAACGGTACCAAAATTTCACACAAATAAAGCTAAAAAAAAAAAAAATCAGTCCTTTGATTTGATGTCTTATGATCTCCTCCAATTTCAACCTAATTTCAGCTATACTTTCTATCGAACGCCTTCTCTGCAATAAAAGAAAGGAGGAGGAAGGAAGGAATTCTAGGGCTTACGTCATCCCAGACCGTTACTAAATCTTCGGCGGAGCGGTTCCTGGCCCTGTCCATGTCGATGATGGAGTCGAGGGGCTTCCGCTGGAGCGGAGCGAAGCCGGTGGCGAACTTCGAGCCCCTGCAGGAGCCGACCGCCGCCCATCTCAGGAAGTGGCCCGGACCTGGCTCCTCCGGAGCTCCGGCAAGGATAGGAAGTGGCCGGGGAAGCGTGGATCTCGAAAGTCGAGGGAGCTTCGAGGATAAAATGCTTCTCATCGTGTAACAGAAAAATATGCAAATGTGAGTTCAGAAAATAGTTATTGCCATAGAGGAATAACAATACTTTGAAAAAATTATTCTCCAATGTAAATGTCAAAAAAAAAAAAAAAAAAAATTTGACATAGCATAACGTGACAAACACATTATGAAGTTGGTTGTCTAGTCCTAGATAATGTACTTCATAATGTCTTTACCTACACATCATCAATTATGAATAAAAGAAATTTAGAAAGAAGGAAATAAGTTTTCTTGGAAGTTGAAAAAAATAGATTTTATTGTTTTCTCAATATTATTGCATTGGAGAAGATTTTTCTAGTTTGTCTTGTGTGAATATAATCTTGTCATCTAGAAAAGACATTGTCTTGTGCCTCATGCCACATAGAAATCACAGTACCAGACATTAGGGTTGGAGCTGGTCTAAGGGGCTGTTTAAACCTTGGTTTATGGATTTCGTCCTGAATTTTAAGATTTTATAAATTTGGAAGTAAATTTATGTAGAGCAGATATGTTGTCCCCAAAATCAAGAGTGCCAATTATGTCCCTTCTGCTATATTTGCATTATTGTCCAGAGGAGGATTTATGTCTCAATCTAACGGCTGATTTGGCTAACGGTACAAAATGAAACCTTAAACACAAATTTTGGATGTTATACGAGACCTAAAACAAAACGAAAATATGAAAGTTGTGTGACTTGGGTTATTTAGTTTTGTATGGTAGGGTTGTGTGACTTGTATTTTTTAGTTTTCGACATTGTTGTTTGCTTCTATATTGATCTCAGCAGCTACAAAATTCTCCTAACAAGAGTTTCAGTGGGAACGACTTGATGGCATTGGGAATCATCAGATGTCCATCATCCCGGTCGCATTTGTTTAATGCTTGCAACTCAAGAGTCCCGAAGAATTGTACGACTATTAAGATCAAAATAGACGCAAACAATCTTTCATTCTTGATTGGTCATGACAAAACTAAATAATCCAACTCACACAACCGATACCATGCAGAACTAAATAATCTTAGTCACACAAGTCTCACATATTTTTGTTTAGTTCTAGGGTCTCGTATAATATTAAAACTATGGTCTCGTATAATATTAAAAATTTGTACTTAGGTCTCTATTTTGGATGGCCAGTCAGCCGTTAGGTTGAGACCTAAATCATCTTTTTATAGGGGTGAGCATATTACGGTTGAAAACCGAAAACCGAACCGAACCGAAATATGACAAACGGTTCGGTTTTTCTGTTATCGGTTCGGTTTACGGTTTGAAAATTTGAAAATTTGAAATAACGGTTCGGTTTTCGGTTCTTCATCCGAAAAACCGAACCGAACCGAAAACCGATTTAGATTTAGTAATTTATCAAACTACCCACAATATACATATACTAATATTTATTAACCCCTAACTGAGCGCACTCTCTTCTCCTATTCTATGGTCGGTGCTTCTTTGAGCATTCTCTATCTACCCTCAATCTATATATACTAATATCTTTCACTCTATGTAATATAACAATTCATAAATACAATAATGTCATATATTTTTTTACATTTTGTTATTTAATAGGCCCATTTTGCTAAAAATTTGAAGGACATGCACATTGGCCCATGAAACCGAACCGACCGAAAACCGAACCGAATTAATTCGGTTCGGTTTTTGTTCGGTTTTTATAAAAACGGTTCGGTTTTCGGTTTTGAAAAATACGGTTTACGGTTATTTCGGTTTTCACATATTCGGTTCGGTTCGAACCGAATCGAACCGATGCTCACCCCTATCTTTTTAGACAATATAGAAACCCAAATGCAAAATTACAACTTTATACGGACCCTAAAACTAAATAATCTTTTTTTTTAATTCAAAAACTAGCCAATTATGAATACCAAAAGTTGCATGCATGGCAAAGGGAATAGAATTGACACCCCCATTTTGGGGACAACAGTTTTACGGGATCATATGTTTACTTGGTCCGTGGATCTAGATTCAAAAAGTGCATAATGATTACTTTCTAAATCTAAAATAAAATTTTGATATTCTTTTCTCCAATCCGGATGAGGAAGAAAGCTGAATTTGAGTTTTAAATTAATTTGAATCAGTTAAAACAAAAACATGTCTGTAAGCATCACATGGAGCTCAAAAAGTATCTTGAGACCCAAATTTGTAATAAAAAATTAATGTAGAATAAGTTAAGTTTGTATGATAATAGTAAACAAATAAATCTTAAGGCCCAAATAAGTGTCATTTTCTTTTTCTTTTCTTTTTTTCAAAAAAGTAATAAAATCTAGAATTTAGATATTGAGGCTCCAAATTGAACATTATTATTCTACAAAACCAGTTCCTACATTCTGAATGTAAAACTCGAGGCCCAAATTATACTTCATGTGGCTTAGACATGACGATCATAATACTGCAATTGAACCTTATTATTCTACAAAATGGACTGCTACATTCTGAATCTGGAATCTAAAAATGGGGATGAGCCTTACTATTGATGCACTTAGGAAGACCAAGCAATGGTGCACACAATAAAAGAGGGCATCATGCTCAGGTCCCACATGTCAATAGTTTTCTTATTGTGTGCATGTGTGATCCACACACATGAACCCATGCTAACATAAAACAAATCAAGTTAAGCATCTAATATCAACTTCACACAAAATAACTCGGCTTTGCAACATAACATAGCTGCTCGATAAAGATGAAACAGAAAGTAAAGGACAGCTATTTACAAAATGTGCTCTTCGACATAAATAAAAGCATCCAACTTTATATTCATTCTGCACTATAGAACTTCTGAGCGCATATTTACCAATTGCCAAAATATTTACTCATTTAACCCTCAAGATAGATAATTGCACCAATCGGAGTCCTCGATCGATCAAACATGGATGCAGCTGTACCGGTGAGTTTTACGACTTCTGGGAGACTATGGATGCAGCTGTGAACAGAGCTTCCTTCTGAAAAGGTGTGATATCAGAATCCCTGCTAAGACAAGATATCTCAATAAACTTTCAGTGATCAGAAATATGCAGAAAATCTCTATCGGTCAAACATAAAATCATAGCTGTCTACTTATTTTTGCGCAAACTTGTGCTAGTGCAGTCAGACTTGGGATTGCTTCATATGTAAAACCTGCTCATCGCCATAACAGTCTATCGATATCAGCATAAACTTACGAGATGAGTCTAGTAAGAGAGGATAAAGTTTGCTTGCAGGAAACTATTAGACGATTAAGGAATATTACTGATTATTACAATAAACTGTTGAGGCCATCTATTGAATACCTGAAGTTACCATGGTGCCTTATTGTTTGTTTCTTAATCATAGCCAGAGACAAACTGTAAACTAAATGCAGAAAGGAAAACAAATAAGTTCTTTGATATATTATGTACTTTGTTTCAGAAAAATGAACAAAAACTTAATTTAAGTGAAGCAAAGAAAGAGAAGCTAGCATGTCCAACACATTTAATTAAGCCAAGCAGAGCTGCAGAGCATAGACTTAAAAGTGAGAACACAATGAAAAGAACTAGTTCTCATGGTGCAGCACCCAAAGGGTAGAGTATGTAGCACCCATAAATCTAAGATATTTTGCACTTGGCGAGAAAAACTCAACAATGTACTTGTGCTTGACATTATTTGGAAAATAAATATGGTAAAATGTAAATAATTCCATCTTAGATTTGTCTCCACTAGGTTGCAACTTCAAGGGCTCTCTTATTTTATGAGGGCTACAAAGCATCCTTGCACAATCTTATCCACCTAATAGAGACATGATAAAAGCTGCTGTACAAGGTTGGGGAAAATACCAAAGAATTTGGGAACTTTCAACCTGAGTTAGCAAGTTGATACAAAGAAAGTTGATTGTTTCTTATTTTTTCATATGGACAGGCAACACAACCTTCTTGCGGTGTGGATGCTTCTTAATGTTAGGTGTCTTTCCATATTTGGGTCATGGCTATAAATATTTGTATACAATTATGGGGCATTTCTTGGATCACGAGTAGGGGAGTTGTTCTCTTGTGTATTTTTGTCTCGTTATTCCAATAAAGAAGAAAAGAAAAGCTGCTAATGTAGTTCCCACAAAATTTAGGTCTACTAACCCGAGTTTCCATACAACCAAAGAACCAAACATGCATGTTTACAAGATTTAGGAGTGTCCTTTTGACTGGTGAAATATTCTCGGTTAAAAAATAAAAGCTATTTTCTAAATCTAGAGATTCATATCACAAGAAGAAACCATGCATACCACTCCAGAAGCACATAACCACACAAAAAAGCCAACTGTAATGCATTGTGAAAACCTAAAATGCAAATACACATCTGGAAGACAGACATACATGAAGAAGGTAGGATTAAGAAGATTATACAGAAGATGCAATAAAAAATGTACATGTTATTGAACCAGATAAAAGAAAAAAAGGAAGAAAAAACAAACAAATTATGTATGCAAAGGGTATTAAAAAATGTATGCAAAGGGTATCTATAGGAACCTAAAACTGTAAATAGGAGCTGAAGCTAGAAGTAATTGTTTACGAACTTTCTTTCCTTGCCAATTATGCAATGAAAATTAAAGCCTGAAATAATATTAGAAAGAGAAGAGAGAATTAACTGTATATGTAAATCCAATAAAGCTATCCATGTTTAATTGGCTAATAAATGGTTGGATGATTAGTTATTTCTGAAAACTTGTACTGCATTATGAACAAAATGACAGAAACGGTTCCTTCCTGCAAAAATATTAAGTAGATATGTATGCTTCAAATACAAAGTGCTTTAAAAGCGAAGAAAAGTACTCTTACTCATCAATTTTTCTAATATTTTGAAAAGCAGATATCAAGGCATTGCATATCTCATATTGACTGGTGCTTCCAATCTTTTCAGCAAAACTCGCATTATGTTTCTGATCATGTTGCAAAGAGAGAGAGGCCTGAAAAATATCATAAGTTTGAAATAAGTAATGACCATGTCCACTTAAAAATTTAAAAAACACTTTCTAATTTCATTCGGCAGTGCAAACCTTTTACTGTCTTGGGCTCATATATTAATGAGCTACAAGTACCTTGGATTTGAAACTTGCGCAAGATTGAGGTTGAACTTTCTAATTGATGGGGCAATAGCAGGCTGACGGATATGCAATTACCCCGTCAACATTTTATCAACCAAAAAGTTGGGTTGGAAAGGTTTATTCCCATATAGAATAGTGGTCCTCGAGGTTCTTCTCATGGGGGAATTTGGCATGTAGAAGGTTTAAGTCAAGAAATGAAGAGCCTTTATAACCCTGTTAATAGTTCTAATCAACTAAACACATAAAACCCTTCTAAACAATGTAAGTGATGAAGGAGCAACAAATAGATTTGATCCTCTGGTGCAGAAGAAAATGAACTAATCATGCCGACAGAAACTGGGTTTAGGACTCAAGATACACACTAATTGAAACTGCGCCGCGGTCTAAAAGACCATAACCGAGATAAACTGAGGTCTTAATGCAAAAATAAACGTGAGCATGAACTTTCTTCTCCAAATTAAAAGATGGTGATCCTGGGTAAAACCAAAATTGGTCACTTAATAATCAGGATCCAGCAAATGTGCCCCATATGGTGAAAGCAAGCTTCACAGAATCGAGGTCGGTCGTATTGGCGGTTTCGGATCGGAGTGTCGGATTTTTTGGTATCGAAAAGCAAATAATTATTAATATATTATTAAACTTTTAGAAAATATAGTTTATACATTTAGGCATAATATTAAGTATTTCATGTGTTGTTTCTTAGTAATTTTGTAAATGAATGAAAATAGTAGTCACTCTTGACTATTAGTTTACCTACGATAGATAAGTTTTCTTTTACATGTTTTTAGAACCTTACTATACTTTTAATCCCCTGTTGGTTGGTCTTTTTCCGTTCAATTTTCTTTGCCGAATTGACGCCCCAATGTTGGTATCGGTCAGTATTGGTATCTGTCGGTATCGGATCAGAACGTGCCAAACCGTATTGGCCAATCGGTTCGGTATCGACTGATATTGCAAACTATGGGTGAAAGGAATCGAAATCGGAGTATCAGGAGGTAGATAAAGAGAATAATCATAGGTCTTGCAGGGAAAAAATAAAGAACATTCAAGAACACAGCAAGAAGAAGAAATTTAAAAGAGAGAGGCAAAGGGAGAAATGTAAACAGGCTACATCAAGACAAAGCAAAATGTAAACGATAAGAAAGTATTCAAGAAACTCAAGTTCCAGACTTTACACCAAATCTTTAAAGCCTTTCCCAAAACATATGAAACAAAAGAGTGTTCTCATGTAAGTATATAGAATTCATATGTCCGTTTGAAGGGCATAAGATATCATACACGCTGCAAGAGGGTGCTAAAGATTATACAGCGGCAATCAAACTATAGAATAGATACAGATACCAAAGAGGGCAATACAACAAACTAGAGCAATAAATCAAACCCCCCATATGCTTAACAAATTCAATCTATTTCATCTCTTTTTCGACAATACAAACTGAAGTAAATTTCATGGACGACTGAAAAATATGTAGATGGCAGTTTACACAGTAATCAATACTCCCTTGAACATACATGATGCAAGAAGACAAACAAAATTTGTTCTTACCTGAAAAGCATGTGCTAGGAGCAGCTGAGCAACCTCCAGGCTTGTCTTTTTGGCAATGTTTTTAATACTAACGGCAGCTGAAAAATAACTCAATATACCAGCAAAGGTTGCATCATCCGGTGACTCTTTTGCCCTTCGTGTGCGAATAGAATTCTAAATAAAAATAGGAACAGAAAGCACATGGTTACCGATATCAGTTTACAAATTGCATATTGAAAATTGAAATGAGGATAAATAAGAAACAATTTTGTCTAATGCCAAAAAAGGAAAGAACTTCATGTGTATTTCACATTGGATATAAATTTAAAAAGGAGAAACAACAGAGAAATGATTAAACTTCAATACAGTCAATAAAAGTTGGCATACAAATTAATATTAATAGCATATGCTTAACTTCCGACTAGAAAAAACTTATTAACACACAGCCCTCACAAATTGATGGTCCACACAGAGTATATATATTATATCAGTTTTAGATGTGTTCACAATTCAAAGCATGTTCCAACAATAAACACGGGGCTTCAGTGATGCACTAGTGCAACTGTATAGACACAAGAAAACCTTGAAATCCTTCACCAACAAACTTTTTTTTTTTTTTTTTGAGAAGTTTCACCAACGAATTTTAAGATCCCTTATCATCCCTGGTTAGCCTTAACATGTCTCTCTTTCAAGAAAAGTGTACTTCATTATTTATATAACTAACAACTCGAATAAGACAACTGTGATAATGGGTGTAAGCAGCTGAGCATGAATTGTATATTCAAGACCCCTTGAATTAGCATCAAATTCCTAAAGCGCCCACAAGATGGAATTATAAGCTAGTTGCCAAGAAGTTAAGTCTTCTCATTATAAGCTGAGATATAGGTATCATAAACAAAGGTGGTCGAAACCATATCAAGGGGATTATCTTTTCCATAATAAATAACTGGATTTATAATCCCAAATCAGAAGTCATATCAAGTAGATATCGGATTTATCCAATCAAGCAGCTATTACTTAAGATAAATGCTACTCGTTAACCAGATCTTGCAACCAGGCATCATGAAAGCCATTTTTTTCCTAATCAAAATATGAGAGGCCTATTTAATTAATTAGTTTTTACAAAACATATCATTCTACAAAGTGCCAATTAGCATTTCTCACTTCAACATAGGTACTTAATATATTCGTATATATACATTTAAATAAAATGAGTCAGGTTCATTGGACTATCTAATTACTGGACAATAATGAATTACATACGTCCATTAGAAAAAAAATTGGCTCCAAAACAAAATCCAAAAATTAAATTCTAAGGTTGATCAATCTAACGACACAAATTCCAGAATAATCACTTCAGGATGCACAATTACAGGATAGCATTTTAAGGGACTAACCCAGAAAATGACATCTCGAGAACACATCCGTCTTTAAAAATGCTACAATAGTTTTTCTTCAGTATCGTCATTCAAGTATTGATTCCCCAGTCATTATAGCCAAACAGAATAAAAAAGTTTAGAAGCGACTCTATCAGATACCTTTAGAGAATATTTTGAAAAGTACTGCAAAACTATCTCCAGCTTCCATCTTGGCTCAGAAAATACCTACATCACTCATCTAGGTTTAGAGAAGACTTATACCACCCCGTCATAACAAAATAATAGAAGCATGGAATTAAGAGCAGAACGGCTTCCCACAAATAATGAAATATGGCAGCAAAAGATGAAAACAGAATTGCATTAAATAAATATTGTGTAATAGCTGATTATTGAGTACACATCAAGTATACAGAACCCATGGGAATGACTCCTAAAAGCTAGATTGCAGTTGCAAAGAGATATGTACCTGTTATTCAACACAGTATGACAATACTTCTAGCTCAAGATCAAACTAATACTTAATAAAGTTGATAACCCTTTTTCTACTAGTTTCAAAAGTGCCACTTGACGTGAGGCCCAGTTGTGCCTAACCTAGACCTGTTAAGCATCCATGCTAATTTTTTGATAAATAGTTGTATGTGTAACCTCTATATACACTTTGTGTATACACTTTGGGGGTACACTTATCAAAATACGCAATTAAAATCCAAACCCACTCGATGATCTAGGGTTATGTTGTTTTCCTCTGAGTTTTCTTTTGCCAAAGATCCTTGTCACTGGATAGCAGTGGACCACCGCCGGACCACCCACCACCTATGAAACTCTCCATCGACTGCTGGACCAGGTTGCTAACTTTCTTTTCTTAGTTTTCTCCTTTTGCTTCATTCTTTCCTAAAGGCTGCCTAAACGGGCAAGTTTTTTGCTGACCATTTCGCTAAATATACAACCGCTTTAAGAACATTACTTTGTGCTAGAAGAAAATTATAAGAACTTAAAGATTTTTAGAATCAGTAAATATTAACCTTTTTTCACCTTGGTTGACATTCTTATTCTATAATTTGATAGTTGGGTTGTGCCGTGGAAATTATATCAAATTAATCTGGGGTGGGAGTAGCAAAATTATTTTCATCAAATATCTCCAAAACTTTGAAGGATAGTCAACCAACTTCAGTTCAGTTTTCATTCACACGATATTCAACCGCATCTACATCCATTTAGTATTTCTGAATATCTTGATTCCTTTCCAAGTCATCCAAAAACCCATTTGAATGACAATTTTAGTTAAATTAGTAGAGTTTGGACTCTTTGGAGGAATATGTAGAGAGTTTTCCTGTTTGGATAAGTAGAGGGTTTCCAGTTTGGAAATGTAGAGATTTTCCTGTTTGCTAGGTTTAGTATTATTCATAAAATATGTACAGGTCGTAAGAAGATCGAACGAGTCAAACAGAATAGGGGATTACCAGACCTGCATGCATAGAACCAATGGGTGAAGAAGGTAAAATATATATTATAATAATAACTTACCAGGCTACAGCAGCCAGATTCCTACGAATATGACCACAGGGAACTGGAGGGCTTATTCTCCTCAAGTTATAGGTGTAGGAAAGGGTAATGATGACATGTCCTATTCTCTGCACATGGATCGCCTAGGTTATATCTAATAGGTGGCAAACTGGCAATCATCTGATCAAGTAACTAAAACACTTCTTAAACACATCCATGATGGTTCTTACTGAACATGCTATCTATTTAGTTCATAAATTATTATATTTCACTTCCTAGCAAGGTCCAAGAGTATTGAATCACCCCCATCTAAGTCATTTGAGTTTCATTTCCTCTAGATATCCGAAGATTTTGGTAGGACTCAGTCCTATGCATGCAGCCAATCACAAGAATCATGACTCCCCACCAGGTGGCAACACTGAGCTCTAATAATTGCACTTCAAGATTCATAATCTATAGTAAGCACCATTCAGATGGAACCAAACACAAACTTAGTCACGTATATAAGAATCCATTCTATAAAACCAACAAACATGATTAGCTACATTTGAAATAATAAAGCACAGGTATTAATTAATTTCTTTTCAGTAGCATTTTCGCTTTAGAACACTTGCAACTATTAAAATACAGGAAAAGGAAAAGAGACCAAAATATGTTGAAGGAAAGATGGTAATCAAAGAGTGCCATCTCTCTAGTTAAAATCACAAAAGGTGTATTTCTATTTATCCAAGTTTTAAAGGAAGCAACTTGCTTGAAGTTCTACGATTAAGTTGATTGCGGATATGAGTAGGCAAAGTGTATAAAGAGAATAAGAATTACCTCAAGAAAAGGGGATATGTAATCTGTATTGTAAGTTAGTTCATCAAGAATGATTTCTAAAAGAGGAATCCTATAACAAAGATTAAGACGACAAATTGTTATGGCAAATAAAAAATAAATGTTCTATTTCTGTAAAGGGAAGTGAAAAAATGCTACCTCAAGCCATCAGCTCTAGAGGTTAAACCATGCAGATCAGCTTCTTTCCTTATCATATCAAGCTCCATAATCTAGTAAGCATTCGTAAATCTTAAATAAGAAAAGTGGCACAAGAAAAGAAGTAAAGTAAATAGTTTTTTATGGCCTAACCAGACTCATAAAGCTCTGCATAGAGCTACATGTTTCTCTTTCTATTTGGGTAGCAGAAAATGACAAAGCAACATCACAATCATGAGCCATTTTAGCAGAACCAGTAAGATTTGTTGCATCTTTCAGTTCTCTAAAACTGATACCGGTGTGCTGATGACACCTCTTAGATATAATAGTAATGCACTCTTTCACTAAGGTTTTGAAGCTCAGTCTTCGTGATCCCTGCAAGCCACATATGTCAATTCAAAAACATTGTTCTTTATATAATCAATGGAACTTGAATTCGTGAGGAAAGAAAATGATTGCACAAAAGTGAACAAACACCAGTAGTTCATCACTACATTAAATACCCATGATATTTAAAGTCTATCTCACAGGCCACAGAAAGGAATATACCAGAAGCATATTGAGTAAGGATTCCCTGAA
Organism: Iris pallida; assembly: GCA_029216955.1. Lineage (NCBI taxonomy): Eukaryota > Viridiplantae > Streptophyta > Magnoliopsida > Asparagales > Iridaceae > Iris > Iris pallida. Next base: position 875,150 of record JANAVB010044216.1, read on the forward strand.
AAGGGCCCAGTCCAACGATTCTGCAAGAAATTTAATGAAAATAAATCTCCAAAGAGAATAGACAAAAAAGGTACAACTTAAGAACATGCCATACCTTTATATAGAGCATGACGAGGTAAGAAATCTGCCTCAAGAATACTGACAAGGTACTGAAACAACAGCAGATTCTCTATAGGCTGAAAGTTTTTAGAGAAGGTACTGGTTACAAATTCTAAGTGAAATATAACTCAAGCAATACATCAAGAACACCAACAAGATAATAGAGCAACAGCATATTTTCTACAGGCTGAAAGATTTTTCAAAAGAAGGCACTGATTACAAATTCCCAGCGACACATAACTAAGAAATCAGTCATAGATATACAAAAGTTACCAACATTTTGATTAATGTATCAGAGCAACAAGATCCAGGCTTCCTATCTTCTCCAAACTAAGTCTGAAGAAGATATTCCTGAGGGCTTAGGGTGCTAAGTAAAATATCTCACTTATTATTCCCAAGGACTAGGACACTGATTTTCTTCTGCAAACTCCTTTCAAGTATGTAAGATCCAACTAGATGTTTCACACATGATAGTCAGGTACTTCAAACCTTGTGACCTCCCCAGATAGGCAAATCTGCTGCATGTACATGGCATTTGATTCCCAACCACCATCCTAATTGAAATCATCAACAGCTACAATGTGACTAGATCATATTAATTGGCCATACATTATATATTGGACATAACTTTGGAAGCAACCAAACTTTAAGTTACATTTTTTTATCAGTTGCCTTCAAAAATGTTGAAGTTCTAGATACCAATCAGAACATCTAGCTCAAAAATGGATGTGTCACGGGTTGCCTAGACACGGATCTGGATACTGACACAATACGGATTCAAAATACGGAAATTTCAGAAAATAGGACACGGTTATATATACACATGAAAACATATCTGCGTACATACTTTATAGATTAGATCTTCAGAATATCCATGTATTTATGCATGTTTTCAACAGTAACTAGGTTCCAAAAAGTTCTAGAAATGATCCATAGAAGAACAAATGTTACTTCTCATATCTCAACTGTGTTTGGCACGTACATGACATACCAAATCACTTTCAACCATGTTTGAGCCCCTTTAGAGCCTAATCATGGGTGGGCAATATCCGACATGAGTATCCAGGAAGTATCGTGTTAGATAAGATAAGGATACTGATAGGGATGAGGTCCTCTCAGAAGTATCCGTGCATCATATCCTCCGGAGGAGTATCCGTGCAACATATCCTCCAGAGGAGTATTCATGCAACATTGGACGAGTCTCATCACCATCATTTCCCCTTTGAAAACTTTAAAAATTAATGACAATAAACTTTAAAAATGAACATCGATATTAAAAATTCAACCATCTCAAAACTGATAGGCATCAGTTATACTAATTCTCTCAATACTAAAAAGGGTAAACAATTACAGGTTGGATATCACATGCTTAGATTCTAATAGAAAATAATAAGGCTTATTTAGGTTTAGGGTCTCGTATAATATTTGAAATTTGCATTTAGGTCTCCATATTGTCCAGAAGAGAATTTGGGTCTTGTCATGACGGTTGACTTGGGCTTCATTAGCAACTTAGGACTCCCGTTAGCAATATTTGAAAGTTCACATACTAACAGACAATTATTATACAAACAGACAATTATTATACAAACTCATTATCAGGAAAAAGATTATCTCAATCATTGAAACCTGCCTTCATTAGCAACTTAGGACTCCCGTTCACAGCTTGAGCAATGTCCTCTATTAATGCTGAAAATCTCTGGAAAATTAGAATAATTTAAAAATATGAGACTTATAGTCCTACTGCAGCAACTAGAAAATAGAAATCCTAACTAATTGGGAACCTCCTCTTAACATGATATGCTAACAAAAGTAATGATTGTATGTCATAATATTCATCTCTACAGAGTAATATGAGACCATTAAAATAATACAACTATTGACCTTATCATTATATCCTTCAAATTTTGAAGGACAATTCACCTAAACTAGCCATGACGTCGTAGATAAGAAGGAGAAAAAGTTGTAATAATTAATGCTAATAATCAATTGCTACGAACCCCCTGTGTAAGCAGGAGCCTCGCGGCATTAGGACGCCCATCAATTGCTATGAACCCACGATCCATTGTCACTACAAAATATCTGTATCAATCTTATTTGGATGCAGACTTACTGGTTCTCATCGAAATCTTCTCGTATAATGCGCACTCATTTCAGAACATGGAGATAATGATATTGATCATATCTAAGGAAGTGGATTTAATGCCCTAATATGTACTTTTCAACTGACAGGTTGTTCAAATCCTATCGATAGCACCCCAGCTTTATATATATATATATATATATATATATATATATATATATGGGAAATGAATATATGCTACGAACAAAAAGTAGGAACCACTTATCATGAAGAAAAGACTTCTGCTGGGTGGCACTAGCTTTTTTGCTGCATACCACATGGTAAGAGCACATATTTTAAAGAACTGCATAGTGTAATATACTATTCCCATCTATGTACAGTATATATAAAGGAAAATATATCAACTTTTTCAAAATGAATACATGCAAATATGACATGCTGCTCACTTAAGTGGCTAGATTTCTGATTTCAGCAAAAGCTACCTAATTGATAACAGAGGGTGAAAGAGATTACATGTATAACATGACTAATTATTCTCATCAGTAAACATTTTTCCTGTTCTTGCACTGTCTATATTGTAAAAACTATTAGATTAAAGAATATAATATCTGCACTTCACCCAAATGCTTAACGACTCCATATGGAAACATTAGAAGTAACTCTTGCATGACTATGTGTTGCTCACATTTAATTTACATTTTTTACCATGGAACCCAAGTTACACGTAATAGATCTATGGATAGATGGATTAGGTAAAGATGTTCTACATCCAATAAAAATCTTTCATACAGCTATCAAAAGTATGTCTGTTTCTGTTTTGGGGTTGTCAGTATGACAAGCTATATTATCAACTGAAATTTTAAGAAAGAAAAACAAATCTAAAAATGATGCACAAGAAATATTCCAAGCAAAAGATATCATGAAGGAGCTTCAACTTACCAAAGAGTCCACGTGAAAAGAATTTTTACAAGTTCCCCCTCCCTCAAAATGGATACTATCTGAGTCAAGGATGAATGGTGACCATGCCTGTTTACGTAATACGAATCAGTAACTAAGTTAACAACCCAAGTAACAGAGAAATATGGATAAGCACTTCCCGTGGATTAGAGAAACAATAACATTACCTCTTTAACCACAACAAGCTCGTCAACCCCAATTGAGGAAGAATTTGATCTATCCAGACTCTTCAAATAAACTCTAGGGTAATGCTACAATAGCAAATGTAAAAAGAGACAGATATGATCAGTAAAAATTGTCCTAAGTGCTATCCGTATTACTGTCCTACATTCCTACCACCTCAACAAACTACCTAAAATGAGGCGATATATGGAGCTCATACAAGACTCAACTGCTACAAAAAACCATCCTAAATGGTGCTGAGCCCGTAGCTTATAAGTCCATGACATTGGTTAAGATCTGCAATTAATTCAAAATATAGGCATAAATAATAAGTTTTTGAATGGGAGGGTAGACTGTCTTCATCTCTCTTCTTACTTGTATATGGGTGTCAGATCAATTAACTCCCTCATTCTAAGAAATAATAATGATCACTCCTGGTGTTGTACTCGAAGAGTATCCCACTTTAGCATCATCAAGAGTTTGTTAATTTTATTAATTCAACAGTATGCCCCTTCCTTCTGACAGACTCATCCGCCTTTTCAACAAGCCGAATGCCTTCCTGGTTGGCAGGAGGGAGGATCATGGAGGAGAAAAAGGCCAGAGGTTGAAAGAAGAAGAGGCTAAAGGCTAGAGGAGAACAGCTAAAGATGAAGAAGGGGAAGGAGTAAAGGATGTATTTAGTGGTGTTATAAAGAGGACACCCTGAGCATACTACAGGTAAGTTATTTACACTATTTCATAATACAAGTTAAGTCTGACCTCCCATAATATACTAAAAGAAAGTTGATTCTATATTTATTTTCTAATATTGTTAAACCATAACACATATATATTCAACTTGCTATTCAAAATTATATATTCAGTATGCTCAGATGCATTGCCACCAGGAAACCCTCCAAAGAGCTATAGACACCATACATCAAGATTTCTTTTGCATCAAGTATGAAATATAAGATAAAGATGTAAATGTGCAAACCTTGTCTAGGTCAATTAGCAGTTGATAACTTGCCATAGTTAATTCCAAAGAATTGCTCTCTCTTAGAATCTGGAAGATTGCATCAAACATTTTCCTTCAAGGAAACAAAACTGACTAATTAGATACACTAAGAAGAGCATACACAAAATAGTAACATTCTCATGACAATGTTGGCCCAAAGAAGCTAGGTGGCAGAAAGTAGAAGAAAATTGCCTTATTAGATCTCACGGTCTCACCAAGTCCATGTTGGATTATATTCATTGCTTGAAAGTTTTTTTTCTCCTCGTTAAAAATATTGTTTTTCTTCTATATATCAATTTGGTTCACACCTCATTCATTTACATTGAGATAGTACAATGCTCACATTTAAATTCCTTGTGAATACACAAGTAAATCAGATAACATATCCAAGGAAGCACAACTGCTTCAAAGACCTTTGTCATATCACTATCTCGGACATATAAAGAATGAGACATGCACTCCAAAATACATTAGGGCACCAAAATAAGGGTCCGTTTGGATATGTTTTCTGAATTTATTTCCTGAAAACAATTTTCTGAAAGTTATAAAATTATTTTCTAAGTATAGAAATTATGAGTTTGCATTTGGTTAACTTTCATCTGGAAAATGATTTTCTAAAAAGAAATTTTCAGATTCCGTTTGGTAAAAAAATTCAGATTCTGGAAATAATTATGAATGTATTGTGTCCATATTTTTTGTCTCCAGTATTTGTGACACCATCTTGTCGTTTCCACATTGATGTTGTCCTTGCCACTATAGCTCGGGTCCATTCCTAGAGCTCCGACAACCGTAGTGTACCATATCTCCGACGAGGACCCAAAACCCTAACCCATATCTCCAGTTTTTTTTTGTCTGCGGTCGTCGACGTAGCTCAGCGGATTTGGCGCCATGGCGAGGCAGTGGTCGAGAAGCAACGCCATGGCGAGGTGGAGTCGACGATCGCCTCCAGGAGGGCCGACAACGACGAGGTGTCAACCCCGGAGTCGACGACCGACTGACCCGCCGCGCGTAGGCGGTCACCGCCTGGTGTCATACACTCCAAAATACACTACCACAAGTTGAAATATGTGACTTGTCCGTATAGTGTCATGTTGTGTTAGCTCTTCTTCCCAAATTATAGGATTTGAAGAAGATCTAGCATAATTTGCCATGAATTTGAAAAGAATCAAAGTGATTGACAAGAATTCACTCATGAATCGAGGGAAAATTAGGGTTTCTCCATTCTTGATTGGAAAATTTTACATAGGAAATTGAAGTGTGGAAAGAACTAACAAAATGACCAATGCTTCTTGATTACTCTTCGCTATTCATAGCAGGGAAGGGGTACATGGTGATTTTATTTACTACTTTGCCACTCCTATGCTTAGCTGTCAGCTGCAAGGCCATTAGGTTGCAAACTAGGCCCCTTGTCAAGGCAAGAAGACAAGGCTATGAAAGTCCTCCTTGTTAAGAAGATGGCTGATTCCGTGGTTGTCATTGCAAAAAAGAAGAAGGAGATGATGACTCGAGCCATACTATTTATACTGCTACTATGAGTTATGCTAGCTATACTTGTCTGATTGCTGCACCTTCACTGACGTATTGATACTCTTGACTATGCTAATTAATACTCTTGATACTACACTGATACTTCGAATAGATTATAGCAATACCCACCCCTTATTTTGACCTTGTCTCAATGTCAAAGTAGGGATATTTCTTAGTGAAATTTTCATAGGGCTCCAAATATGCATCTGCAGGATCCCCTTCCTTCCACTAGACCAACAAGTCAACTGCAGCTCTTCCTGCAGCTGCAAGGCCATTAGGTTGTCGACTAGGTCCCTTGCCAAGGTGAGAAGCCAAGGCTATTGAAAGTCCGGTCCTCCTTTGTCAAGAAGATGGCTGATCCCCTGGTTGTCGTTGGCAAAAGAAAGAAGGACATGATGACTAGACTCGAGCTATACTAGTTATATTGATACTCTGAGCTATCCTAGCTATACGTGTCTGATCCTTTCTCTCCTCTGCCGAACCTTCACTGATGTATTGATACCCCGACTTGCTAATACTCTTGATACTACACTGATACTCTGAATGGATTATATCATGTTGTATCCGTGTCCGTGCAACATAGACGAAACCCAAAAGTTTGGCTTCGGTAGCAGGCGCTTACCAAGAGGGAGGGGAAGGCGTCCCGGAGAGGAAAGCGCCGGCGCGAACGGCTTCCAAGAAGGACAGTCCTGAAAAAGAAATCGGGAGATATATCACTCAATTAGTAGATGGAACTGGAGTGAGCGGAGAGAGCGTGTGTGTGTGTGTGCTTACTGTCGTCGTGGAGATCGCGGTCTTCTCTGACGCCGGTGGAATCGAGGATGGCCATGACGTTCGCTTCGAAGCCTCCATCTTTGTTTTTTCTTTTGTTAGGGTTTTCCATTGCAGAAGAAGAAGAAGAAATAGGAAACCCTAATTTTCGAGGGGAGGGGTAGTCTCGATTGGAGGTTGAAGGAAAAACGAACTATTTGGGCGCGGAAGAAATTGAGAGAGAGAGGGAAAAAAATAATGTGATAAAATTGGGAAAATTATTAAAAATTATAGGGACAAAAAAGAAACAAAATTAAAAAAGATTCCGTTGCCGGGACTTGAACCCGGGTCTCTCGGGTGAGAGCCGAGTATCCTAACCAACTAGACTACAACGGATTTATGTTAGGTTTATATTGTGTGCCTTCATAATTCTTGTACACATCTCTCTCTTTTTTGGAAATTTTTTTGGGATTCTTACATATAAAAGTGAAGATATTCACGTTACATCAAACAAATAAGATGGCAATTAGGAGCTCTAGTGTCCTATAAGAGGACTTTAACATCGCCCTCGGATCTCTCATGAGGAGAGTAGATGTACGTATTCATGAAAGAAAAGTAATTCTTTTCTATGTTTATATGCGAAAGAAAATGTTTAGAAAAGAAAACTGATTTTTCAGTAAAAGAAAAACTGGAAGGAAAGTGGTTCTCCCATCCATCTACGAGTTCACTTTCTCACTCTAGGAATTCACTTTTCCTCCCAAATTTTTTGACCTTCCCAAACACCGAAAAGAAAAATAGATAAAAATTATAATTTTTCAAAAAAAAAAAAATGAATAAAGAATTGATATTTTTTCTTTTCGCGAACCCATAAATAGAGTAGTTATGCCCTTCCCATAAAATGCCACTTCAAGGGAGCAAACACTCGCTACGAAGGAAAAAAGCACAGTTGGCTTGATCCCATTTCGATTAACTGTTTAAGTTCTCATTGTGTTGAAGGGAGCTTTGTTCGACAAAAAGAAAGTATTAATTGAAAGCATAAAAAACTTAGGCAGAGAACATCAAACTAAAGTTGTTAAATTTATTGCTATAAAAGGTTAAAAACATAAAGGAAACTAGTACTTTTAGGCAGCATACTTCTTATATGCTTTTTTTTTTGGTACTGGATTTTAGACCTTCTTTCTTATCCCAAAAATTATTATTTACTTAGGTAGTTCAAAAGGTACAAAATTTTAAAAGTTAGATGAGATTAAAAAATAAAGTAATATTGTTAAGTATCAACTAATGCCTATCTACCTATATTAAACATAACCCGAATAAGGATGATATCACTAATTTATTTTTCTAACACTTTTTTCCCTACAAATATTATTATTTATGAATTAAAAAAATTAACTACTCACCCACTAACTCAAATTTTATAATAATCTAAAATTCTCTCTGACAGTATTTATAGACATTTTTACAAGAGTGAGAAGCTACTTCAGTTACTGTTACTCTGTAGTTGGCATGGAATGCTGTGGGCTTGTGGGCTCACATTTTTCTTTAGATGCCGGACAATACGTACGAAACTTTGTGTACATTGTATTATATGATTTTTGTATATTGTTTCTAACTTTACTGATCTTCTATCATTCAGCTAGGGTCTTATACCTCTTCTCGGTAATTATAAGAGTTGGGCTCACATCGCCGAGCAGTCCTTGCTGTAAAACTTTGCCAGCTAGCGCGCGCAGGATCTCTGGAAAAAAAAACCATAATGTTCACTGCCAAACAACCTAAAATTCCTCTCCTCTCCTCGTGCAGAGTTATTGCTCTTCTCCTTGCTTTACTGTTTACATGAGTATCTCGTGTACGTAGAACTCAGTAAAAATAAGATCCATTGCAATTTGCATGCAGTAATAATATAATATAACTGGTAATTATACGTACATGTGAGCCACGCTGACAAATGAAATTAGTCGATCCATTCGCTTATAGATAGCCCTAGCTCCTCCCTGAAACTCCGAGGCAACCAATGCCACTTTGAGCTGGGGACTTTCAATGTTTCTATATATTGCATGCATGACTTAATGGCATACATTGAGCACAGCACAGGCCGGCCTGTAGTTGGTGTTAGATAAACTTCAATTTTCTTCGGATATAAATCTGCAATAAAATAAAATTAGTTAAATTGTTACCGGCCTCCGGGAAAGTCGTGCACGTAGCACTGCCCTAAGAGTTAGCTCGGGTCTATGTGCAGACAGAATCCGAACGCCCCTAGTGGTAAAATCCCCGCTCTACCGGAATCTCGTTGCCGCACACGACGTGGAGAGAATGACCCCGACTTAGCTCCGCCCAGAGCGACAAAAAGAACAGCAGCGATCCGAGAAGATGAAAATTGCAGAGAGTTTAGAGAGAGGAAGTAATTTTCTGTGTCATCAGGAGAAGAAAGAAATGATGTATATATAGGCTGGTGAAAAAGGTTGCCAACGGATAGGAAAATAATGACCATTAAAATTGGACGTTACAAATATATACAGCAGCACAAGGTTCATTGAACCTGGATGGAATTTAAAAACCAACCGTTACAAAAATAAATGAGTGGTAATGGTCAGAAAAAGAAAGAAGTAAAAAATTCTTTAGGGTCTCAGCCCGAACCCAAAGTGGAAATGAATCGGCATTCGGCGCCCGCAGGTGTGGGCACGTACCCGCACCCGTTACGCGCGCCGAACCGAACCGAGCCGAGTCGGGCCGGGCGGCGGCGGCGGCCCGCGCGTGTGGCCCATGGAGCTCCCACACACAACTTTTAATGAAGCAAAAGGATAGAAAGTAATATATGCACAGTGAATGAGAACTCACTGGCCGATGTGGGACTAAAGCTAACTTGAACTTTTGCAGCAGCTTGCTCCAAGGAGCAGCAGCTAACAATCCCCCCCCCAAAAGGTCAAGTTCAAAGATAATATAAAGAAGAATAATAAGAGAATTTCTGGGCAGTTGTATACTATGCATAAATGAGATGGACTACAGCCTTGAATCTCACGTAGTGACTATTGTCTTTGTCTGAAGAAGAGCTTGATGGACTACGCCTTGAATCAGTCTTCTTGAACCAGGTTCAGACTATAGCACACATAGTACGCTAGAGGTACTTGGGTCTATCGGGTGGCGCGTTTGGTTGGCCATGCGCACTTTTACACATTCATGAGAGTTGTCTAAGATCGTCATGTCCTATAGTCGCGGCCCTCACGACCTCTCATATAGGTAAGTCCTTAAAGGTTGGTGATAGGAATCAACCATGCATATCATGCTTGGACTTATTAAGAGTTTAAACTCAACCTATCCATATCACAAAAGGAACACTGTCACCATAGGGATGGGGTATGAATGTACACATGTACAGCCTCCTGGACTTTTATTTTAAAGATAATTTAATCTCAGGTCAGTGTTCCATAATAGTCACCTAGTCCAGCTTGTTTCTACCCATTGAACCGGCTTCTTGGGATCTCCAGTCAGACTCGGTTGGGTTGCCACTGCTGGTGACTATACTATGGGTTTAACCCCATCCCCCTCGATGATTCTAGGATCAATGTCCTAGACAGACCCTTCGTCAAGTGGTCTGCAAGGTTCTTTTCTGACTTTATATAGTCAAGAACCACATATTTGCCCAATAGGCTCTTTATTGACTTGAAGTGCAGCTGCAGGTGCCTGTTCATCTTAGCATTCACAGAATCATGCTTTAGTAGTTCTATAACAGATTTATTATCACAGTTAATAGAAATTGCAAGAATATGATGAACAGAAACAGGTATATGCATAATAAGATTTCTCAGCCATTCGGCTTCTGTACATGTAGTATCCAAAGCTATCATTTCAGAGTTCATTGTACTTCTGGCTATGATAGTTTGTTTACATGATCCCCAGGAGATTGCAGCTCCTGCTAGGGTAAAAACATATCCAGTAGTGGATTTCACATCATGTGAATCAGTTACCCAATTTGCATCGGAGTAACCTTCTATGATATCAGGGTGTCTAGTATAATGAAGTTTATAATCTATAGTACCCTTAAGATATCTAAATACTCTGTCCAATGCAGTCCAATGCGACTGATTTGGGTTACTAGTATATCTACTTAGTCTCCCAATAGCAAATGCAATAGCAGGTCTGGTCCTATTTGTTATGTACATAAGGGATCCAATCATTTGTGAATATCTATGTTGTTCTATAGGTAATCCTTCATTCTTCTTGAGAACAACATTGCTGTCATAAGGGGTAAGGGCAGATTTCTTGTCAAAATACTCAAACTTCTTTAGCATTTTCTCAATTGAATGTGCTAAGGATAGAGTATATCCCTCATTGCATTTGGACACTTGCATTCCTAAGATCAGATTTGCCTCACCTAGGTCTTTCATATCAAACTGGTTAGATAAATAATTCTTAGTGTTATTTATCAGTTCCAGTGAAGATCCTAAAATAAGGATATCATCAACATACAGGCATAAGATAACACAACTTTTATTTGTATTTTTGGAATACAAACATTTGTCATATTCATTTGGTACAAAACCAAATTCTATAATGACTTTATCAAATTTGTTGTGCCATTGCTTGGGAGCTTGCTTTAGGCCATAAAGAGATTTTACTAATCTGCAAACCTTCTTTTCTTGACATATAGCAATAAAACCTTCAGGTTGCTCCATATATATCTCTTCTTCTAAATCTCCATTTAGAAATGCTGTCTTTACATCCATTTGATGGATCAGCATATCATGAATGGATGCTAAAGCTAGAAGGGTTCTAATAGAAGATATTCTAGCTACAGGAGAGTAGGTATCAAAATAATCTAATCCTTTCTTCTGGGTAAATCCTTTGGCCACTAATCTAGCCTTATATTTTTCTATGGTACCATCAGCTCTAAGTTTTTTCTTAAAGATCCACTTACAACCTATTGGTTTGCTGCCTAAAGGAAGGTCTGCTAAAAACCAAGTATTGTTCTCCATGATGGAGTTGTACTCATTGTTAATAGCTTCTTCCCAGAAAGGGGCATCAGGAGAGGATATGGCTTCTTCATAAGTTGAGGGATCACCCTCTATCAGAAAAGTGAAGAATCCTTCTCCTAAGTTCTTTTCAATCCTTTCTCTTTTACTCCTTCTAGGTTCTATGACTTGTTTAGATTGAGAATTAGGCATTTGGTCATGAGAACTAGTAGACGGAGTAAGAGAAGGGTTAGAGGAAGATGAAGGGTTTCTATCCTTGAAGGGAAAGACGTTCTCAAAGTAAACTGTATCTCTAGCTTCAATGATTGTGTTATTAGAGATTTCATTTACTTCAGAATGGGTTACAAGAAATCTATTGGCATTACTATCTAGGGCATATCCTATGAATACAACATCTACAGTCTTAGGTCCTATCTTCCTCTTTTTGGGTTCAGCAATTCCTACTTTAGCTAGACATCCCCAAACTTTAAGATAGTTGATCCTAGGAGTTCGACCTTTCCATAATTCATATGGGGTTTTATCATTAGTCTTACTGGGTATCCTATTAAGAATATAACAGGCTGACAATAAGGCTTCTCCCCAAAGATTATCAGGGACACCTGAGCTGAGAAGCATGGCATTGACCATGTCTAAAAGAGTGCGATTCTTCCTTTCAGCAACTCCATTGGATTGTGGTGAATAAGGAGCAGTTACCTCATGAATAATTTCGTGCTCTTCACAGAAGTTAGTCATTTCATTTGAGGTATACTCTCCACCACGATCTGATCTAAGGATTTTAATCTTCCTATCCAACTGGTTCTCAACTTCAGATTTATAGACCTTGAATCTGTCTAGAACTTCATCTTTGGTCTTAAAGAGGTAGGTATAACAATACTTTGAATGATCATCTATAAAAGTAACAAAGTATTTCCTACCGCCTCGGGTCAAGACCCTATTGGAATCACAAACATCACTATGGATAAGTTCTAGGAGTTCAGAATCCCTATAGACAGATTTGAAAGGCAATCTAGTGTGTTTGGCTTGAACACAAATCCCACATTTGTGTTCATCATCTATAGGAGTCTTAGGAATAAGATCTAAGTTCATCATCCTTTTGATAGATCCTAAGTTCACATGACCTAGTCTACCATGCCAAACATTTGAAGATTCAACATTTGCAACAAATGAAGGATTTGAACTTTTATTTATGGTACTTAAAACAAAAAATCCATCTTTCACAAATCCTTTTCCAATAAACAGATCATTCTTAGAGAAAACTACTTTATTTGCCTCCATTACAATTTTGTACCCTGAGGCTACAAGGAGGGATCCACTAACAAGGTTTCTTCTGACAGACGGCACATGAAGCACATCATGGAGAGGTAGAATTTTTTCTGATGTCATCTTCAGATCTATTCTTCCTCTTCCCACAACTTGTGCCGTTGAGCCATCTCCTAGGGTTACACCTCCTCCACCTGATTCCTGATATGTTGAAAAACAGGAGCGATCAAATAAAACGTGAACATTTGTTCCAGAATCCAACCACCAATCATCTGAATGGAAAGACAGGTTTACTACAGGTTGAAAGCTTACAGACCTGAAGGAGCTGGAAGACCCATTCAGAATCATGTTAGCCTCTGGCTTGTTAGAGCCTTTCCCTTTAAAGGAGGTCTCCTTGGTGATTAGGCTTGGGTTTGCCATGGATTTCTATAGGGTATACTCAATAAAGATGGTTTAAGCTAAAATTACGGTTTAAATGATTTTAGTAATTGACCTTTAAAATTTTGGTTTTTCAAGTTTTGATAAGGTTGGGTTAGCTGTAGGGGCCGGATCCCAGCAAGCGGAGGTTCATTAGGAACACTTAAGTACCGGTCGCTTAGACGATTTTTTGCCTTGTTGACAGAAGGGCCCTTTCGGCTTGTACCCAAACAAATCTCTACTTTGGAACTTTAAAATTAAAGGAATTTACTAAATCAATAACCTGTTTATTTTAGCCTAAATTAAAATATTGAGTAGTGAAAAACTAGTATTGACAAAATGTAGTAACACAATAATGTTTGTCCAAGGTGTCAATTTCTAGAAACAGTCTTATGAATATTTATTAAGCATAATATGTGGAAACACACCTTGCTTAAGAAAATTTGCTAATATGTGACAACAATAATAAGTGACACCAACTTTGCTAGAAAAATTTGCCAAGAAAAATTGCTAAACAAAGTTTGCTATAAAAGGCAAAATTATTCCTAAAATAAGTTTAGCAAACAAATTAAGCAATTTGTGTAACAAACTTAATAGTAGAAAATTAGATTGAGAATATGTATTGCCAATGTAATAAATTGTGATATTGAAATAAATGGCAATGTGAATAACAATAATTTAATGAGAACTTATTAAGCAATAAAATGTGATAATGGTTTTAACAGTAAGCAAGTATAGTGAAAAGTTTGCTAAGAAACTTTTGGTAAGACAATAATGAAATATATGAAAGTTATTTGCTTAAAGTATCAACAGACTTTGCTAAGATAGAAATATAAATCGAAAGTAGGCAATTTCCTACAGTAGTACAATAATCAATTATTGTAGTAATTAAACAAGTAAATAGTGTAGACAGAAAACTACCTATTAAGCAAAATATTATTTTAAGTAATATTTTAATGTCCTCAATAAATTATTTGTGTACAAAAGCTTGTTAACAAGCAGCAGTAGTAGTTAAAGAAACAAATATTTTATAATAAAAATTATTACAAACTTTTAACAGAATAAAACTTGTAATCAAATATTCTGCTAGTAGTCAGGAACTAATTTCTTGAAGCAAAAATGTTAAGAGGACTAATTGTAGTCAAATATTTTGCTAATAACAATATGACAAAATTTAGAGAGTAATAAGTGACAGCAAGCAAATTGACATAATCAAGTTGATCAACAAATTTGAGCAAATTAACAATATGTTGCTTACGAATTGTTGCTTTACAAAATGTTGACAAATATATGTTAACACTATTTACTACCAGATACAGTATTTTAATATGATGGAATTTTTTTTTTTTAACAATATATATGTTAAAAGAAAACTTGCTAACACTTTATGCTAAAAGGAAGCTAACACTTTTTGCTTACAGGAAGCAAATACATATATGTTAACACTATACTAACAAAATTTTGCTTACAGGAAGCTAAAAAGAAATTCGAATGCTAACAGAAAGAAAATGGTAACAGTAAGCTAACAGAAGAGTTTCTGAATGCTAGCAAACATATATTTTTTGTATATCGACCTAACTCTTAGATTGTTAGATAAACTTCAATTTTCTTCGGATATAAATCTGCAATAAAATAAAATAAGTTAAATTGTTACCGGCCTCCGGGAAAGTCGTGCACGTAGCACTGCCCTAAGTGTTAGCTCGGGTCTATGTGCAGACAGAATCCGAACGCCCCTAGTGGTAAAATCCCCGCTCTACCGGAATCTCGTTGCCGCACACGACGTGGAGAGAATGACCCCGACTTAGCTTCGCCCAGAGCGACAAAAAGAACAGCAGCGATCCGAGAAGATGAAAATTGCAGAGAGTTTAGAGAGAGGAAGTAATTTTCTGTGTCATCAGGAGAAGAAAGAAATGATGTATATATAGGCTGGTGAAAAAGGTTGCCAACAGATAGGAAAATAATGACCATTAAAATTGGACGTTACAAATATATACAGCAGCACAAGGTTCATTGAACATGGATGAAAGAAGTAAAAAAATTCTTTAGGGTCTCAGCCCGAACCCAAAGTGAAAATGAATCGGCATTCGGCGCCTGCAGGTGTGGGCACGTACCCGCACCCGTTACGCGCGCCGAACCGAGCCGGGCCGGGCGGCGGCGGCGGCGCGCGCGTGTGGCCCATGGAGCTCCCACACACAACTTTTAATGAAGCAAAAGGATAGAAAGTAATATATGCACAGTGAATGAGAACTCACTGGCCGATGTGGGACTAAAGCTAACTTGAGCTTTTGCAGCAGCTTGCTCCAAGGAGCAGCAGCTAACAGTTGGAAGTATTTGCATTGCTAGCTGGGACTTGCCAATAGTACATGGTGGGATTTTGGAAACCGTATTTCGACAGACGGTATATCATGGTCAAATACCAGTATATATACCGTAATATATCGTTGCTGCGCTAGTTCTGTTTGAGTCTCAATTCAACCACCGATCATCCGCCTTCGTCATAACTCCCCTTGATATTTCAAGGTGTCCAGACAGTGTTTTCATACACCTCGAATCAACACTATAACCAAGGACGGAACCAGAAAATTAAGTTGGAGTGGGCTAAGTATGTTAGGGTGGGCTAGATGTTTACTAATCCATATGAGTTTTTTTTTTTACAAAAAATCATAAGAGAACAAAAAATGTTTTTTTTTGGGGGGGGGGAGGTGGACTGGAGCCCACCACAGCCCTTTCTTGGTTCTGCCCATGACTATAACTCAATACCGAACTCATCTGGCTCTTGTGGTCAGTGAGAAGAGTTATAACCTCCTTGGCTAGACGGACGATCTCAAAATCGAACCGCGAATGAGACGTGGACACATAGATGATAGATAGCTTGAGTGCTCATCAAAATTGGATCAATGAGATGATTTCTCCATGCAAAATACAAAAACAAAGGTGGTCCATTTAAATTAATAGCAGAAAAGCTGCAGCCGGCCTTTCTATTCTTAACATGTGCCATTTACTAATACGTACACAGTCTGTAAAATCCTACAGAGGCAATATAAGTATAACTGCTCTAATCAGTGCAACTGCCACCTTGCTATAACCAGAACCCTCTAATTTTCCTACAATTAAAGCAATTTTTTTCCTCTCTAAGAAAAAAAAAAAAATCAAACGAAAATCACAGGACTAGTTAAACGAAATTGTTCTATGACTAGCTCACTACTAGCAAATGATGATGTAGCGAAGAGAGGTAACCAAATTTACAGGTTTAGCTGGTTGACATTAACATTAATATTAAAATTAAAATTAAATTAATATTATAAGTAACATTAATATTAACTTTAACATTAATATTAAATTTAATATTAACATTAAATTAAAATTAGCATTAATATTAATATTAAAATTAATACTAAAATTAATATTAACTTCAAATTATCATGAATATTAATATTAAAATTAACATTAATTAGCATTAATTTTAATTTTAACATTAAAATTAAAATTAATATTAACATTAAATTAAAATTAGCATTAGCATTAACATTAACAATATATTTTTTGGGTTAAAACATGATATGTCAGCTGCCATGTCATTTTCTATGTCAGATGCCACATAATGAGAGATGTCATCATCCAAAAATTTTGGCAGTAGCATTTGCGAGTAGTGTACTAGTACTAAGCTAGCCATACAGCAAGATTGCTAATTAAACGTCTGATCTCAACTACAATTTTCGGTGGGGCATCGCGCAATTAAAATCGACAATGGCACTCTAGTCCTTATATATTGCGAGCCACTTCAGTATAGGATTTCAGGAGCATGCCCAAGTTCAAGGCGATAATGCAGACGATGAAGCTGGCGGCGGCGGTCTTGGCGCTGGGAGTTTGCTGCGCGTCCGCGCAGGCGGCTCCTTTCGCCACGTTTTGGAACGCGTCGAGCATGCTGGTCTTTGGCGACTCCACGGTCGACCCTGGCAACAACAACCGCCTCGAGACGAGCTTCAAGGCCAACTTCCTGCCTTACGGCAAGGATTTCTTCGACGGCCGGCCCACCGGAAGGTTCAGCGACGGCAGGCTTGCTACTGATTTCATAGGTAAACATATCTGTTTCTGGCTTCGTAAGTTCTATTGGAAGGCAATTTATAAACTTATTGCAAAAGTTATTCAGGTCTATCCAAGTATTTAAAATTTTGCTTTTTACTAAAAAATTTGTCCACTATGCATATATGACTATCAAAATTTTTGAGAATCGGTAATACCAATATAATAGACTATCAAAAAAATTGACAGATTCTGCTACATAATGGATACCTGACAATATATAGGATTGTAGAAATTTTTCTACCGTCGATCCATGATTTATGTTGCCTGTCAAAAATTATATTAGTAGGACTGTCAAAAAATTTGACAGTCCAATATATTGATACTATCAAAATTTTGATAACTGTATCGGGTGAAGTATCTGCCCCTTTCTTTTCTATTTCGGTACCAGGTGCCGAGCTAACTACTGGGTGACCTGAACCAGATACGTATGTGCTCTTTCTCACCCTACTTAGACCATTCTTTTTAGACCGATTCTAGGACGACTAGTCGCATTCTCAATAGCCATTCTCTTCAGTTGAAAATGACGAACTACCTTTTTCACCAACTTGTTCTTGTTCATGTTTCGGGAATAGTAAGTAGGTACTTATTCTATTTATTAAAGCATATAAGTGCTGCTCCTGGATAGTAAAAGAGATCTCTATCCACAAGAAGTGTCGCGTAAGGGCTTGTTTGGTAACAAGAATTTGGACTTGGATTTGGAAATCCAAAATTCAAATCCAAATCCAAATCCAAATCCAAATTCAAATCCAACTCCAACTAAACATAGAATTTCGTAAACTATAATTATGATAATAATATATTAATTAATAAAAAAATTAATTCTTAATTAATTATTATAATTATAATTATAGTTATGATGATTAATTAAATTATTATTATAATTATGATAGTTATGATTAATAAATTATTAATTAAGATTATAATGATAATTATAACAACGATTAATAAATTATTAATTAAAATTTTAAAAATATATTTATTATTAATTTATAAAATAATAAATTATTAATTTTGATGACAATTTTGATTAATATATTATTAATTAAGATTATAATAAAATAGTAATTAATATTTATAATTAAGGTTATAACTAAGATTTTAATTAAGACTGATAAATTATTAATTAAGATTATAACTAAATATTTATTTATCAATAATTAATTAAAATTATAGTTATGATTAATAAATTATTATAATTATAATTGTATAATTTATTAATTAAGATTACCATAAAATATAGAAATAAAGTCATAAAATAATAAATTATTAATCAAGATTACATTTATGATTAATAAATTAATAAATTATTAATTAAGATTGTGGTAAAATATTAATTAAAAAATTATTAATTATTAATTATTAATTACGATTATGATTGTGATTAAAATATTAATAATTAAGATTATTATAAAATAGTAATTAGTGAACTACTAATTAAGATTATAATAAGACTAATAAATTTTTAATTATGATTATAATTGAATATTAATTAATAAACTTATTAATTAAGATTATAGTTATAATTAATAAATGACTGGAATTATGATTATAGTTATGATTAATAAAATTATCAATCATTAATTAAAATTATTATAAAATATTAATTAATAAATTATAAAAATAATAAACTATTAATTATGATAACTAACTATTAGTTAATTATTTTTACAAAAATAATAACTAACAATGAGTTATAAAAAATTAATTTTTCAAACGATCATAATGACTAATTTTAATTAACTATAAATTAAATATTTTTTTAAATAATAATTATAAAATATATATATATAAAATAACGAATTATTAAATAATTAATAATTAATTATTAATTAGTTTTAACTAAATATTTAATATAACAACAAAATTATTGAAAAATAACTAAATTTTTTCTCTAGAATCCAACTTCCTTTCTTCCAAATCCAAGTTTTGGATTTGGTTGTACTTTCCATATCCAAATCCATCTCCAACCAAACATAGGATTCCATGGATTTAACTCCAAATCCATACAATCCTAAAATCCACCTCCAAATACGGTTTACTAAACAGACCCTAACGGGAGTAGGATTGCACTCTAAAGCAATCGGTATCCTTACCAAGGATATGTTCTTTTTACTAGCTACTATTGGTCTCGCGCATACAATAAGAGAGGCTTCCCCCAATACCATATGCCGATATTCGCTACTAGCAATTAAAGGAAAAGGCATTCCAGTCCTCTTGGCAATCTCACTAGGTGGGGCATTCTAGTCCTCTTGGCAATCTCACTAGGTGGGACGAGGTCCATGCATTTATTGTCATAAAGAAGAAATCCAATGATATATTCTACGCATGCTTGCAACCCAGCACTATTATCCGTTGTGGACAATCTTTTAGTAAAAAAAAATTGAATAATAAATTTGTAAATATCTGGACACTTCTGAATAACTTTTACACTTTATAAATTATGTATTGGAAAAACTTCATATATATATATATATATATATATATATATATATATATATATATATATATATATATATATATAAAATAAGAAAACTTGGTGGTGAAATTTTTGAATTCCTAAAATATCCTTGAGTATTTTATAAACATGATGTTATTGTGTCAACTTGCATGTCATTTATGTTTAATACTCAAAGCAATAAACTTTGCATCAAGTTTACTTTTTCCATACAACTCTTCATGTTACAATGGTAATAATTTTTTCTGTTCTTACTATTTTCTAAAGGTTATTATTCTCAGTAGAAAAATAAAAATTTGTATTTCGAATCTCTTGTATATATATATATATACAATTGGTGGTTAACTTTGCTGACTCAAGCAACCAACTCCGTTGACTTGATTCCTTGGTGCATGCAGCTGAGGAAATGGGCATCTCCACGAGCATCCCGGCTTTCTTGGACACAAATCTCAGCCCCGAACAGCTCAAGCGCGGTGTCAGCTTTGCGTCTGCCTCTTCCGGATACGATGATCAAACTGCTACGACTGCAGTACTATATATGCTCGATCCCCCAAATATATAAATCTCTCTTAATTAACGCTATCAGTAATTAATGTACGTTGTTAATTACTCAAGAACATAACATGTTACTGATTCTGTTTGCAGAACGTACTGACAATCCCGAAACAAATAGAGTACCTAAAGCACTACATAATCCACCTGACGAGATCGGTCGGGCCGAAGGAGGCTCGCCGGACCGTCAGGAACTCCGTGGTGGTCATGAGCGCCGGCACGAACGACTTCCTCCAGAACTACTACATGTACCCCAACAGATCGCAGGAGTTCACGGTGCCGCAGTACCAGGACTACTTGGCCGCGCTCATGTCGAAGTACGTCAGGGACATCCGCGGAGCGGGGGCGAGGAGGTTCGTGCTGGTCGGAGTCCCGCCGATGGGGTGCCTGCCGGTCGTCAGGACCGTAACGGGTTCGAAAGGATCGTGTTTCGGCGCTTACAACGACGTAGCCGTCTCGATGAACTCCAAGCTGGTGGCGCAGTTGTCTGCTCTGAGGAAGGAGCTGGGCATAAGGACTACGTACGTCGACATTTACCGGATACTCAGTGACGCTACGGACAACCCCACGAACTATGGTGTGTGTCTGGATCTTCTTATTATGGCTACGTCGCGATCATTTTTATAGATAGATTTTGTTGGTGTTTTTGTCTTTAGACTAAGAAAGATAGTCCTATTCGACTACACCAAATAGTGAGTATCTCAATATAATATTTTGATTGTGTTGAGATATGCACTTGAGGTATGGTAGAGCACAAGTGCGTGCGATGTGAGAGCATTTTACTAGAAAGAAAAATTATTAATTCTAACAAGAAAGCAAGTTGTTTTTTATCGTTCGGATTCGGACTCTAGGATGCCTTCGTGCATGCACGGATGTATTCCGGGGGTAGGCATAGACTGGCATACGACTATGCTGATTGTAGGATGATCTAAAATAACAAACTCTATTTTAGAGTATTGGTATTTTAGACCCACAGTCTAGGAGGAAAGGTAAAGTCTCACTCCACTCTATAAATAGAGTCCCATGGCCTCCTTTGTAAGATGCACGAAAAAAAGAGAAAAAAGGGAGCCCGTTGAGTTTAGTAAGCCCGTTCTAGTCACAAAAAGCTGACTAACGAGCGTTCTAGAAGTTCTTTGAGAACTTGCTGGTTCCTGGAAGCGGATCGTATAAAGTCGAATCTTGCTTTGAACAACTGTGATCTTTATCATCCCAGCAAAGTTGTCTTTCTCTCTTCCTTCTTTCTTCTTTATTATGTGGCTTCTAGTACTTTTGGAGAGCAAACTCGTTTGCGGGAATCTCCAAAATCTCTAGTTTCTGATCGTCTCGTCTAGATGTTAGAGAGGTAGTCTTAGCTGAAAATTTCTAGTTTTTGATCGTCTTTCCATTTAGATCTGTTTGGGGACTAACAAATTCATGATTTGGATTGATTGTAGGGATGGCGGAGGCATCGAAAGGGTGTTGCGGGTCGGGGACGGTCGAGGTGGGAGAGACGTGCAAGGGGCAGAGCACCTGCGGGGATCCGAGCAAGTATATATACTGGGACGCCGTTCACCCGACCGAGGCCATGAACAAGATTGTCGCTCAGATAGCAATGAAAGATGTCGTCCCGACCTCCTTCGCTTATAAACTGATGCATTAAGTGTTGGCCTGCATAATTTTCTCTGCACAATAATTGTCAATCTTCAGTTGTGTACCGTTAATTACTATGTATATCGCAACCCAAGCTGCACAATGTCTCCATGCACGTTATGATATTAATCTAATTTGTGTCCGATTAACTTGGAATTTCATGTTAGGTGTTGGGTGGAATATTCGAACTACTACGTATAAAACATCTCGGAGTGTGACGAGTGTCATTAGTGCGTCAGAGAATCTCGGAGAGTCGAAGCGAGAAAAGTGGCACGATTTGAGCACGTGCCGGACTCTGAACATAGTTGCTATAATGTCAGTATATCGCAGCCGGTGTAATGTACACTAGCGATGTAACGTTTTATTCAAGAATAGTTCTCACAATGTCTTTTCGGTATACCACAGGTATCACGCGGGGTTGAAGGTAAATTTTTTGTGTTTTATTAACACCGCTGGATTGTCATCAACGATCCCAAATTTTTTGAAAGTTGGGTGCGTTAAATAGATCATGTTTTCTAACCCTAATCTCCAAGCATTACAATATAAGAGAGGGTTTCTCAAAATATGTAATTTTTTGACTATGAGGAAGAGGGTTTAAGAAAAATCGTTTCAGGAAGTTCTTCATCGAATATCTTCCTCGTCCTTTAGACTTGGATAATATTTCACTTTCTTCTTGTGATCCCTTACCATTGTACTTGAAGAGTTGTGGAGATCCGTGTGGATCGGTAGAGGAGTTTGTAAAAGAGTCGGTGTATTTCTTTTATTCTATTAGTGGAGATCTTTTCGTGTTAAACCCCGACCGTCTCGTGATTTTTCCTTCAGGACTTTTTCACGTAAAAAATAATGTGTTTGTGTTGTGCTATGTGTAGATTTTATTGTAATTTGCTTGTACAATTTTCTTCGGTCATCACTAAATTATCTCGGTTTGGAGAACGGTTTTCCGCATTTGTTGCCAACATTTCTATGGGTTCCAAATTTTGTGCCAAATCCTTGCAAGTTTATGGTTGGTCGGATTTCTTCAAATAGATGACTATAGTACATTGTTGACTCACAATCTATCGATTCTAACTTTTGGGTAAGTGCGTAGATACGAGAAAATCCATCACGAACCATCTCATTGGCAGTCACAAAACCACTTTAAATTCCAAATTTCTGCGTGCATGACATCAAATCCACACTAAATGTAATCAGGCATGTCGAGTTAAAATCAGGGTCAAATCAGAATATGTGATCCCATGACACGATCGAGTCGAAGCCATCGCAGCTAATCCTAGCTAGGATACACCACCTTGGCTTACTTGTTTCATGCGTGGCATCGGTTGCTTCCCACTTTTCGTTTAGACCCACATATATACTAGTCAACCACAAATTAAGCAAACCTTGCAACAAAAGTAAAACAACAATAATACCACAATCTTCCTTCTACTTGAAGGCTTAGATTATGTAATAACCTAAGCTAGCTACTTGTACAAAAAGTCCTTCAATTTACTCATCATGTGGTGATAGTGATAGAACTACTACCAATGGTGATTTTGTAGTTGGGAAATTTAACTAGTTAGTTATGCAAAGCTAGGCTATAGTTCCTCCTCTTAACCACCTGCACTAAATGTGGGATTGATTGGTGGTCTTGCACTCAAAGCAACATAAATACATATATAAAAAAGAGGGTTTGGTTAAACCCAATAATTGCACACTAAAGAGGAAGACCAAGGATGTTAAGTGGGTCGGATTCGTGTTGCACTTTCCGAATCCGAACAGTGGATTGATGCTAGCTATTTGATTCAAGAGCTCTGCAGTAAATTAATGAGCCGTAGCCAAAATTTTGGGATAAAGACTTTCATATAAGTAATTTGAGTTCAGAGTAATATCTGAATCCGATTCACTGGCCACATTGAGCCACTTATAGTCGGGGATGGAATCGGATTCGGATTCGGATTCAGATTCAATTGGGTTACTGGATTTCTCATAAAACCCAAGAATTAATGGCACATCTAACATAGAGTGGGGTCTCAACATTATCATATCATCCACTCTGCCCTCCATTCCTATTCAAAATTCAAACTGAACACATGATTACCAATTCATATGTACATATAAGGACCTAATCCTCCTTAGACCACCAGGCTGGAAGAAGAAGAAGAAGAAGAAGAAGAAGAAGAAGAAGAAGAGGGAGATATCGGAAAGATGAGCTCTGCGAGATTCATCAAATGCGTGACAGTCGGAGACGGAGCGGTGGGGAAGACCTGTATGCTCATCTCCTACACCAGCAACACCTTCCCCACAGTATGGCTCACCTATATATACTTAGCCAGTTATATATTTATGGCAATTAATACGTAGTGATTAAATTTTTCTTGATTTATTTTCTGGTTGCTCAGGATTATGTGCCGACGGTGTTTGATAACTTTAGCGCGAACATTGTGGTCGACGGAAGCACTGTGAACCTTGGCCTGTGGGATACTGCAGGTAAAGCAGCAATGCACACCTATAATACCTAGGCCTCGTTTGGTACACTGTAATGTAATTGTAATTGTAATATAATCAAATAAAAAAAATCATTTGATTATATTGCTATTACAATTACAGACCAAACGGGGTCCTAATTTCCCAAAAAAAAAAAAAAAATTCAGGCAGAGAGATTAGTATGAATATAACATATATAACTGAAATTGCTAATGCAAGTTACGAAAATATGAACATTTATTTTCTAATATTTTATAAAGACAGAAAAAGTGGTTTTACTTGCAGTTTAAACGAAATGATATCAATTTCGTATTTGCAGGTCAAGAAGATTACAATAGGCTAAGGCCTCTGAGCTACAGAGGGGCTGATGTGTTCTTGCTAGCCTTTTCTCTCGTTAGCAAGGCTAGCTATGAAAATATTCACAAGAAGGTGATCTTTCTAATTTCTCTACCAAACAGTTATGCTCTATATATGATATAATCTCAATTAATTCTCGACATCCTTAATTCTCAGTGGATCACAGAACTTAGGCATTACGCTCCCAATGTACCGATTGTGCTGGTGGGGACGAAACTTGGTGACTAATTCTTCGCTATTTTCTTCTCTTTCGTGATTTTTTTTTCTTCCAATTTTTTTTTTTCTGTTAACGACTCGAGGTCATGTATCACTTGCCTGGATAATTACAGATTTGCGCGACGACAAGCAATACTTGATCGATCACCCCGGTACAACGCCAATCACCGCCGCAGAGGTAAATTGCTGACAATAGGTGCGTAATTTCGTAGAAAATTGATGATAGTTTTACGAGGTGGATTTGCCCGTTTTGTAATAGGGAGAGGAGCTGAGGAAGATGATAGGTGCTGTCGTATATGTAGAGTGCAGCTCCAAAACTCAACAGGTATATTATGTACTTACTAGTAAATGTACACGTATAATAAAAATATTATCCAATTATAGTCAAATATCTCTTCTAACTCATGTGGTTAAGCTGTAAGGTATTTTTCTTGTTTGATTGAGTTCAATTTCCTATGTTGAATTATATATAACAAATTTAAACTTTTTTCAACAATTTTTTAATATTTTTTTTTAAAATTGAATGGTTGATTATATACACACGGTTTAGATGGCTCAATCTCGAGTCATTTTGAAGCATCGTTATAATAGTAGAGATAAGAACAAGTTTAGGAGGTGGACCTAAATTTAGGTAAAGACACTAAAAAGAGTGTTAACAGTTAACGGCACCGTTCTAATTCATTTGATGACTGTCAAAATTTTGACAGTTATGAATATGTCCGTAGCGGCTTCATCAATGACCTAAATTTACAAATCAAGTTATTCTTTGTGATATTTATATTATTTTTCGCCTTTCTGATTGCAGAATGTGAAGGCAGTTCTAGATGCAGCAATTAAGGTGGTTTTGCGTCCGAAGAATAAGCCAAAGAAGAGGAAGAGAAATCAGAGGACTTGTCTGATTCTTTAGTTGCAGAAACATTATATATGTATGTGTTGTATAACTATGCTTCTCATTAAACTCAGTCGACGACTATTGTAACTATATATATCAGACTATTATTTCATATTTTCTCAAACGTATGAATTATGTTTGGAAGAAGAGAAATTTGAATTCTACATTATTAAAATGATGATGCCTTTAAGAAGTCAAATTTGTTTCACCAAATTCGCTCTTTACTTTTCCTAGCTGTTGAGAATCTATAAGGGACTTTTAGTCCCACATCGGAATATGTTATACGTAGAGGAGCTAGACTCCCTATAAGTAGTGAAGTAGTCCATCAATAAAATAATTTAACTATTATTTTCTACATGGTATCAGAGCCATAACTCTCTCTCTCTCTCTCTCTCTCTCCACAAAACAAAATATTTTTTTCCCGCCCCAGCCGCCGACCCTACGCTACCCCCCCGACATCGCTGCCAGCCCCTCCCGCCGAACCCCCCCCTTCCCACCGGCTGCCCACCCTCCCGACCCCCCCCTCCCGCTGAACCCCCTCCTCCCGCCGAACCCCCCCTTCCCACCGGCTGCCCCCTTCCCACCGGACCCCCCTGAATACATCCGCCCCCCCCCCCCGCCAGCCTCTCCCGCCCCATTGAACCATCATCCGCCCCCCCACCCCCTGCCAGCAACTCCCGACCCCTCCCCACCCGACCCCCCCCACGACCAGAACCTCCCACCCGACCCCCCCACCACTACCAAAATAAGTCGTATTGGCGACGAATTTAGCGACGCAAGTCATATACGTCGGTAATATTTGTGAATTTAGCGACGTTTTATAAAAACGTCGCTGAACGTCACTATCAGCGACGTTTAGCGACCGTTAGCGCCACACATTATGCTTTGGAAAGCTGATGTCGCGGTCTAGTCACAAAACGTCGCTGTTTTGTTTAACTCAGCGACATTTTGCGACTCCACATTAGGGACGTCGCCAGTTTTTTATTGAATAGCGACGTTTAGTGACGTCCTTTGTGGACGTCGCTAAAATGTTTCATATAGGGTTCCACCCGATCGATCATTTATTTTCTTTCACCTAAAATTTTCAATCTCCCGCTTCCCAAATTTCTCTCCCCCTTTTTCTCTCCTCTCCAGGGACCCCCTCCCTCCGGCGACCCCTCCCTCCGGCTACCCCCTTCCCTGCGGCGACCCCCGTTTCTCCGGCGTCCCCCCTCCACCGTTGATTATCCTCGTCGACACCGACCCGACTCCGACGCCAACCCGTATCCACCGCTGCTCCAGCCCCGGCGACCCCGACCCGACCCCGACCAACGCAGGTAAACCCTAACCCTAACTCCCTCCTCCTGACGTGCTGACACAGACACGATACGACATACACGACATGCACACACACAGACATGAAACACACGACACGCACAAACACCACTACAAGAAAATAAAACATACTTGGTGATCACCACTAGGGTAGTTTTCAGGTCGGAGTGTTAGTAACTGTTTAGAGTGTCGGTGCGTATGTGAATAATAATAATAATAATAATAATAATAATAATAATAATAATAATAATAATAATAATAATAACAACAACGTTAAGAATTGGTATACTTCACGATACCTAGCATGATTTTGAGGATCAACATTTGGGAACATATCCTATTAGTCCAAAGATGAGCCCATCAAAAAATAGGATAATTAAAATAAGATCCTCTTGACCAAGTAACAACTCTAGAAAGATGGTCACTAAGAACCCAAGACTAAGACTTGTAAGTTCTGGTTTCAATTGAAGTGTCACCGACGTATGATTCATCGACTTCAATTGAAGTGTCACCGACGTTAAGAATTGGTATACTTCACGATACCTAGCATGATTCATCGCTTTCAATTGAAGTGTCACCGACGTATGATTTTTTGAAAATCAGAACATCATCTATGGCTGACAGTGCTCTAGCCTGTACCTATAAATTGAGGGTCTAGAGGAGAGAAACTCCCTGCTATTCTCTTTTCTGAATCCTTCTTCTTTCTTTTCTTCCATAATTTTGACCTCTCCCATGACTCTGCCTTAATGAGAGTGTTAGTGTGTGTGT
This sequence comes from Iris pallida, assembly GCA_029216955.1. Taxonomy (NCBI): domain Eukaryota; kingdom Viridiplantae; phylum Streptophyta; class Magnoliopsida; order Asparagales; family Iridaceae; genus Iris; species Iris pallida. The sequence goes on from JANAVB010044216.1 coordinate 903,098, forward strand.
GATTATCAGTATGTGTCAGATCTTAGTATTCCTAAGTAAGAGTGGGTATATGTGAGTGAGTATCATTAGAGTGTTAGAGAGTTAGTTCAGTCCTAGTACCTAGAGTATATAGAGTATCTTAGAAATATAGGTATGATTGGTACAGTGTTTTGAGCCATTCTTTAGAAATTAAATTTACTTATGCCAAGCCTTTTGGGCCTATCAGAGTTATAGATTTTTTTCGGAAATCTAGTATAACGCTGATTGCCTCAAAAGGCTTGTATAAGTAAGAGTGTATAGAGTACCTTTTGGGCCTATAAGAGTTACTTCACTCAGTTTGTCAAGACAAGTAAACTTTTTAAATGTTGACGGTATATATACCGTCAACATTTGGTTTTGCCTTGTAGCTACAGGCAGTTGCCTGCATTTTGCCTTATAACTTGGCCTATGGCCTGTGCTTAAGCAGTGTGGACTTCCAGGTTAGGGTGTTAGTTCATGATTAGCATTATTTAGATATTAGTTTCAGTTAAAGGGTTAGTTAAGATTAGGATATTAGTTTATGTTAGAAGGAATATGAGAGTTAGTAGATGTTAAAGTAGGATATTAATTTATTAGTTAGGATAGATAGTTTGAGTTAGGATACTGCTCAAGCACAGGCCAAAGGGTCGATATTGGGTATTAATTTAAAAAGTTTTACTTGTCTTGACAAACTGAGTGAAGTAACTCTTGTAGACCCAAAGGGTCGATATTGGACAGTTGGTGTCGTGTACTCCTACAAGTACAATTATACCTCACCAATAATCTCAGTTTTCTCTAAACTGTCGCTCTCTACTGACCTCTATCTAAATTGCGCACCCATATCTAAACTGCCTTAATATTCATTCACTGACTGCAATGTGCATCTATCTATCTTACAGAATTATCCTCAATTGGATATGGATATGAATTACTACTTACGAAATAAACTGCCTTAATATTCATTCATTTTACTAGATTGTTGATCGAGTTGACCAATAGTTGACTTTGACCTTGATTGGCCTAGGAATCATATAGAATTGCATGTATACTTCTTTTATTTTATATTGACTTCCATGATATGACAGCTCCTCAAAAAAAAGAATCCTCTACTAGACATCGCACTCTCCTTTTCAGAACATCAACTAGTATTACTACCTTGATGTATATATAAAGTATGCATGTATAATAGTAGGTAATGATATGCAAAACTGAAAAGATAAATACAATGCATGAATGAATGGATGAAAAGATAAATGCAATCCATCGGAAAAGCTTTGACACTTGCATATCATTCACTACCTTGATGTATCTATCTTACAGAATTATGGAGCTGAATTACTATCTGCGGAATCGTACTTGGATGTACAACCGTCATCCTGATGACATGTGCGGTGTGCGGGATGAATTCATAGAGGGTGTACACCAGTTCCTGCAGTTTGCCAAGGCGTTCCCTCAGTACATGGACGGTACCAAAATTAAGTGTCCGTGTGTGAGATGTCGTAACTTGAAATATCATCCAGAAGTGGATGTCACGTATCATTTGTACTCGAAGGGTTTCACGCCGAATTACTATCAGTGGAGCGAGCACGGAGAACTTGTGTCTTTAGCATCGGAGTACGAGCCTTATGTTGATGTCCACAACAACGCTCCTTACGACGATGGGTTGGTGAACATGGTTTTTGACGCGGCCGGGCCTAGTTTCGATCCGGATGATCATGATGCACCTGAGGAGGCACCGAACCCCGATGCTGCACAGTTCATGGAGTTGCTGGAGAATGCAAGGACTCCATTATATCCTGGTTGTGAGGATCATTCACCGTTGGAGGTGGTTACAAGATTGTTGAGCATCAAGTCCGATTTTAACATGTCGCAAGATTGCTACAACCGTATTATGGAGTTGCTTATAGAAATATTGCCTGAGGGTGCGAAGTTGCCTAAAGACTTTTACCGGTCTAAGAGGATGGTTAGATCGCTCTGGATGGGATATGAAAAAATCGATGCCTGTCGCAACGGGTGCATGTTGTACTACAAAGACGACAAGGATGAAGACGCCTGCAGATTTTGTGGTGTCGATCGCTACAAGGCCTGTGGTAGAGGAAAGTCTGTCGGTACCAGGAAGCCTACCTCTTCGATGCACTACTTGCCGTTGACGCCGCGTTTGCAGCGGTTGTTTATGGTGAAGGAAACTGCAGAAAACATGAGTTGGCATAAGCGGGAACATACCGAAGGAGTGTTGGATCACCCATCTGATGGAGAAGCATGGAAGCACTTTGATCGAGAGTATCCAGATTTTGCTTCTGATCCGCGTAATGTTAGATTGGGTCTCTGCTCTGACGGTTTTACCCCATTCGGACTTTCAGGATCCCAGTATTCGTGTTGGCCTGTGATCGTCACCCCGTATAATCTACCGCCTTGGATGTGCATGAAGACTCCATATATGTTCCTCACCGTTATTATCCCAGGTCCGAACAATCCGAAAAGGAACATTGATGTTTATTTACAACCATTGATTGATGAGTTGAATCAGCTGTGGGAAGTAGGTTCCAACACGTACGATGTATCTAGAAAACAAAATTTCCAGATGCGGGCAGCACTTATGTGGACCATCAACGACTTTCCGGCCTATGGAATGTTATCTGGATGGAGCACGCATGGTCGTCTTTCATGTCCGTGTTGCATGGACGACACTAAGGCTTTCCGTTTGAAACACGGAGGCAAACCGTGCTTCTTCGATTGTCATCGACGATTCCTGCCGAAGGATCATCCGTACCGGAGGAACAAGAATGCTTTTCGTGCTGGCGTTGTGGAGAAGGGTGATCCACCGACAAGGTGGTGCGGAGCCACGATATGGGAGGAGGTTAGAGATTTACCAAGTGCTATTGAGCAGCCTGCTACGGGCTACAAGTGTGACGGATTTGGTCGCACTCATAACTGGACGAAGAGGAGTATATTCTGGGATCTGCCATACTGGAGCACCAATCTGATTAGACATAACCTTGATGTCATGCATATTGAGAAGAATGTGTTTGACAACATAATTAATACTGTAATGGACGTAAAGGGGAAGACGAAAGACAATCCTAAGGCTAGATTGGACTTGAAAGAAATATGTAGACGTCCTGCATTGCATTTGATAGAGGACGGGAATGGAAAGTTGAAGCAGCCTAAGGCAATTTTCTCACTGGAGAAGGAGGATAAAGTGAGGCTTTGTAGGTGGATTCAAGGTCTGAAATTTCCAGATGGGTATGTTTCAAACTTGAGAAGATGCGTCGACCTCAAGGAGAACAAACTGACAGGTATGAAGAGCCATGATTGTCACGTATTCATGGAGCGGTTAATTCCGATTGCATTTCGGGAATTCTTACCGCAGGCAGTTTGGGATCCATTGACGGAGCTTAGCATATTCTTCAGGGACCTTTGTTCTAAGAAATTGCTCGTTGATCGTCTAGAAAAGCAAGAGAAGGACATTGCGGTAACACTGTGCAAGCTAGAGAGGGTGTTTCCTCCTGGATTCTTCGACTCTATGGAGCATTTGCCGATTCATCTTTCCTACGAGGCACGTGTTGGTGGACCCGTCGAATATCGATGGATGTACCCGTTCGAGCGACATTTGAATCACCTAAAAAGAAAGGTAAAAAATAAGGCTCGGGTCGAGGGTTCTATTTGTGAAGCCTATATTCTCGAGGAGATTACAAATTTCTGCTCCTCCTATTTCAAACCTCATGTTGCTACGAATAGAACGAGGGCTCCGAGAAACGACGACGGATATCAAGAATTTAATGATGGAATACTGAAAGTATTCAATGCGTCCGGAAAGCCTTCGGGAAAAATGAAGAAGAGATATTTGAATGACGAAGAGCTAAGGGCTGCTCAGTTGTATGTATTACTCAATTGCGACGAGGATGAAGTGGAGAAGCTAGAAGGGTAAGTAAGGAATGATGAGTTTACGTCATCTCAATGTAATAGTATAAGCTAATATTATTGTACTAATCGTTCTAATGCTTCGTTGTTTTCCAGCACATATAATGATGAGTTGAGGCTGGTTAGACCCTACCTAACAGACGAAGCATTAGAACAAGAAATGAGACGTCATTTTCCTTCTTGGTTGAGCGAATATGTAAGCAGTTCGGTAATATTTACTGGCCTCTTCTAATGCAACTGCGCAATAAATAACTTATTATCTCTTCTTTGATATTCAGGTCGATCGTCTAATTTCACCCGAGATTGAATTAATTAGAACTCTTGCCAAGGGACCAATTACTTTTGTTAAAACATGGCCAAGTTATTGTGTCAATGGCTTTCGGTTCAAGTCGACAAATGCTCCGATCAGAGACAGCTTCCTGGATCTTGATTCCACGAAGAACAGTTGTTTGTGTATCAAGTCTTCGAACTACAAAGACGTCGATCCAGGAAATGATTTTTTTGGCATCTTGCGAGAGATTGTGGAGTTGTCATATAATTATGGCAGAGAACCTGCAAATATCGTGTTGTTCAAGTGTGAATGGTTCGATCCGATTGAAAATCAAGGCTGGAAAATTGACAAGCATGGTCTTGTGGATATAAACTACAAGCGTAGATATCAAGGCTACGAACCGTTTGTCCTAGCAACTCAGGCTCAGCTCGTGTATTTTACAGCTTATCCGAGACGGGGAGCAACGAAGTCTGACTGGTGGGCAGTATGCAAGACTAAAGCTAGAGATACTTTTGATGTTGATGAAAAAGCTTACCAGGAGGACGAGCTACCTCCTGTAACCAATATTGTCGATGTGGACTCCACGGAAGTTACGCATTACACGACACATAATGTAGAAGATGTAGAATTATCCGAAGAGGAAGGCGAAGCCGACGAAGGTGAAGACGAAAGTGAAGATGAGGAGGAAGAGGAAGATGAGGTCGAGGAAGACGAACAAGATGATTATTCTGAAGATGATTGAGAGAGATATTATCTGGACTTAGATGTTTATTGTAGAATGTATCATCATATGTTACCTTGGTTATTATCTTTGTTGTACTGTCATATTTCTAGTCTCTATTATTTGTTGTACTGTCATATTTCTAGTCTCTATTATTTGTTGTACTGTCATATTTCTAGTCTCTATTATATCTTGTACTATCATATGCTGTTATCAGGTATGACAGGTCGTCGCGGACATTTGCGAGGGCCACGAGGAGGTCGGGATCATCCGGTACTTCCTACAGGTACTGCTAGGGGACGGAGTTTGCCTTCGGTACCTCCTATTGGTACCGGCTCTGGATCCTCGTCGCCGATTACTCCTCCATATCGGACAGTAGCTGGGCCGGTTGGGACGACGTCACGTGGCATATCTCCTGGGACGAGTAGTTCCAGACCTGTTGAGAGGGCTCCCCCGTCTAGCGTTCCTGATGTTGATACGACGATGGAGACGGATGAGCAGATGGCCGAGGAGGATGCGCCGACGGCCGACCAGCATCATGAAGATGATGCGTGCGCACCTCCGGAGGAGTGGAGGACGGAGATCTGGGCCGACGGTACAAAGTAGGTATTTTGGTTTATTATTTTTTCTTTCTTTCTGTTTTTATCATAAATTAACTTTTTCATGAATATAATATGTATGTATAGATATCGTCCTTCAGGGGTACAGAGACGCCTAGGCGATATGCTGAGGCATAATTATGGTGGTCCCTGGATTAACTACTCTGATGCTCCAGACGAAAGGAAGAACTTCTGGTTTACGCGCTTCAAGGTTAAAATAGATTTGTTTTTAACATGAATCATTTAATTTATGCATATTATATATAACTGATAAATATTTGGTTTCGTACTGTTCTAGGATATGTTTTACTATCCGCCGCACCGGGCCGAGCAGATCGAGGGGATGTTTCCTTCCGTCGCTGCCAAGCTGATCCGCGACTCTATCAACGATCAGAAGGATCGTGATCGTGCCGGAAAGCCGATCCAAGGTTGGATCACCCCCGATCAGTGGAATGCGATGAAGGCTCGATTCAACGAGCCAAGGTACAAGGAGAAGTCGGAGAAGGCTAAGGCGGCTAGGCAACATGCCTCGAAGTGGTGCGGTGGGTCGATTCCGATGACGGAACATTTCCGTCGTCTGGTATGTCTTTCTCTTTTAGAAATATTATTTTAATACAAATCCGATAAATTATTACTAAGATAATATATTTAATTACAGGTAAGGAAGGTCGGTAACGCCGACATGGTGACCGTCTTTCTGGCCACCCATCGGAAGGGCGGAGTCCTTATTGACGAGAGGGCCGAGCAGACCTATGTAAGTATTACAATACGTTATCTTAATTTAATACTTCGTGTCCATTTTAATATAACTTAGTAAATATGATGCAAATAAATATTCATGAAGTTAGTAAAAATAAGTACATTAATTAGAAATTAGAAATCATAGAGTACTATCCATACTTTCTAGGCCGAGTATAAGAGGCTGCGGGAACGGGCGGCTGCTAGTGCACCTGATGCAGGAGAGGCCGGTACTTCCTCGCAGCCCACTCAAGCTCCGTCGGAGGACGAGCTGTGGATGACCGCCGCTGGTGGCCTCCGTAGGGGTACGTACTACGGTACGGGATCCTATGGCGCCCTAGTTGCGACCCAGTCCTCTAGGACATCTCCTGCTAGTGTGCATGGTCCACAGCCGTCCCAGGAGTCTGCCCGAGTCCACCAGATGATGGAGTCTCTCCGTGACGACCTGCTACGACAGATCGAGCAGCAGTCTCAGCATCCTACGGACGATCCTGCGCTGCTAGCACGATTGGATGCGCTCGACCGCGGCATTATGGACCTCAGGGAGACGACTGAGAGGACAGAGCGCGCCGTTGGAGGGTTAGAGCGCACGGTGACGGAGTTGCAGACAGGACAGGTGACCATGGCCGAGAGGGTGAGATTGGCGCAGGATTCGATGGTCCAGAGCAGTGGTAGAATGTTATCTATCATGGATTCATACAACCAGCGACTTACAGCGTTGGAGCATGCTGGTACTCTGGGTGCGCCTTCATCGTCGTCGACTCCGCCGCCTCTACCGCCTTCTTCTTCGACACCGACTCCACCGACTGGCGCTCCATCTGTATCGATTTCACTTGCGGAGTATGAGGAGTTTTTACGCCTTCGTCAGGGCGGTGCCCCTCCTGCACCAGATCAGTAGTAGTCCTAGTTAGGACTATTTGTTTGTGTTTGTTTGATCATTTGTGACTGTTTGTTTGTGTTTGTATCATCGTATGTTTGTGACTTGGATATTTGTTGGTTGTTTAGACTTGGATGTTTGGATCCTATTTGTTGGATCCTATTCTATTTGTTGGTTGTGTGTAGACTTTGGTTATTTGGTTGTATCATCATACGTTTGTGACTTAGATATTTGTCGGTTCTCTGTGGGTATGTTCTTGCATATTTTGGGATGTTGAAGCATGCTAGATATGATACATTACAGTTTATGATTAGAGCAGAATGGAGTTCTTCCATTTATGGATTCACTGCAGCTTTTTGAATAGCTGCTAATGTATATGATACTCTGCCTGAAGGACATTCTGTGTTTATGGTTATTTTTTTAAACTGCAGGGAGAAAAGGACATTCTGTGTTTTATTTTTTTTATTTTTTTTGCAAATTTATCGACGTTTACCGACGATTACCGGCGTCTACCGACGCAACTTTGTGACGTTTACCGACGGTAAAGCTGCAAAAAATATCCAGGCTACCGACGTTTACCGACGATTATTGACGTCTTGCGACGTACTTTGCGACGTTTACCGACAGAAAAGCTGCAAAGAAAATGATCAAGAGTACCGACGTGTAGCGACTTTAGCCACGTCGGTAATAATCCCAGGACGGAGACCGACGTGTAGCGACTTTAGCCACGTCGCTACTGTACCGACGAAACGACAGAAGACGTCGGTAAAATACCGACGTATCAATACGTCGCTGATTGTCGGTACTTGCGACGTTCGGCGACGTTTAAAAGATCAGCGACTAAGAAAAAAGCGACAAGGCCTAAACGTCGGTAAATACGTCGGTAATTATATTTAGCGACGTATTTTGTTGTTTTAGCGACGTTTTTAGGCGTCGCTAAAACGATATATTTTGGTAGTGCACGACCAGAACCTCCCACGACCAGAACCTCCCACCCGACCCCCCCCTCTGGACCCCCCCCTCCACGACCAGAACCTAACACCCGACCCCCCCCCCCCCCCCGACCCCCCCCCCCCGACCCATCAAACCCTAACCCTAACCCTAGTTTTTTTTGCCATGGAAACCCTAACCCTAGACCTACCAGCCCCATCAAACCCTAATCCTAGTTTTTAACCAAAAAAAAAAAAAGAAAAAAAAGAAAAAAAAAAGAAAAAAAAACGGCGTATTTCGAATAGAGACGGCTGTCAAATCTTTATTTGCACCAACTCTGTTCCGTGCTTACGCCGTTTGGAACTAACAAATGCTTTATTTGTTATTCCTTCTTCACATCGGGATCTTTACAGAGACTGGTCATGTCTTCTCTGGTGTCCTGACGTGTTCACTTTACATGCGCGCGCCGGTGCTGGCCAAGTTAGTAGCGCATTAGTAAAGTCTCTGACGTTGAAGAAGACGAAGAAGACGACGAAGACGACGAAGACGACAAAGACGACGAATTGAGTTCTCAGTTGACGACGCCATGGATTCGATCAGTGGCAAACTGACGGCCGATGAGATGAAGGCCTTGGTTGATGATATCTTATCCCAGAGATTAACCGAGGTAACCCCACGTGTGATCCATACTGATGTGGATCCGTCGTCTTACAAAATGGGGAAGCTGGAGAAACTGGAGACGAAGTTGGAAGGAACTTCCAACTACTTGAAGTGGTCGCGGCAGGCGATGCGGACACTGAAGGGACGTGGCTTGGTTGGCTATGTCACTGGCCAAGCCAAGGCGCCAGCCGATCACTCTACCAAGGAGTTTGCTGTGTGGGAGATTGTCAACAACGTCGTGGCTGGGTGGTTGACTGCCTCTTTAACCGACCAGGTGTCGGGCAATGTCGAGGCTATGGAGGCTGCTGCTGATATATGGCAGACTCTCAAAGATATGTACTTCGGCTCCGGCAACCCTATGCGAGTCTTTCAACTGCAAGATGAACTCGATAGGGTGGCCCAAGACGACCGTACCATCTCTGCGTACGCGGCCCTGTTGAAGAAGTATTGGTCTGATCTGGATCATTATGATCCTCTTGGGATGGAAGATGCACAAGTCGAACCAGCCTTCGCAAAGTACTTTCAGACGTTCCTGGCTTATATTTTCCGGCAGCGTATGATGAAATTCCTGAAGGGACTACACCCTGTATTTGAGCAGCGACGGAATATCCTCCTTTCCCAACCCACGCTCCCGACCTTGGAAGAAGCTATAGCTGTCATGACACAGGAAGAAGCTCGACTGAAGTTGATGCCCAACAAGGGCTCCTCCCAGGGGGAGCCAGCCGCGGTTGAAAAGTCTGCCCTTGCTACCTTCAATCAACCTCCATCTATGGGTGGTGTTTGTCACAATTGTGGTGACTCCGGACATTACATCCGATTTTGTCCAAAACCCTTGCGTAATCAGTCTACTGATCGAGGACGGGGTCGTGGAGGCCGGCGTGGTGGTAGAGGAGGATATGCCGGTAGAAGGGGCGGACACAAAGCAAATCTAGCGGAGGAAGGGGGAGAGAATCAACTGGCTGCAATAACCCCGCTTGAGCGGGAGTTCCTTGAGAAGTTGCGAGGCACAAAGCTGGGTTCGGTCGACTGTCCTGGGGCGTCTTCATCCTCGGGAGATCACCTCACTTGCTTTGCCCAAACCAGTACCGATGATTCTGTACGTGCTCTTGCCTCTATCCATCAGTCAGGATGGATTATGGACTCTGGGGCATCTCGCCATGTCACGGGGTCCCGTGATGCATTTCAGGGATATACTCACCTACCATTGCCGGAGGGTATTCAGACCGCTGATGGTACATCCAGACCTGTAGTGGGTACAGGCACTGTCGCATGCACCCCTTCCATCACTCTAACCAATGTCTTACATGCTCCATCTTTTCCTGTCAATCTTTTATCCATTAGTGCCATTATACTTGATCTTAACTGTACTGTTTCCTTTGACATTCCTAAGGTGACTTTTCAGGAGAAGGGGACAGGACGACGACTTGGGACTGGCATATGGCATAAGGGGTTGTGGTATTTAGACAGGACTGGATTGGACAACGCATTGGCATCCTTGGTAGCAGCCGCACCACCAGAAGCTTCCTGTCGTAGTGTTGAAGCCGACTTGCTACTCCACCACCAGCGTGTCGGTCATTCCTCTTTCCAAGTTCTTAGTCGAATGTATCCGTCCTTATATCAAAGGGCTGATAAAGAGAAGTTATTTTGTGATGCTTATGAGTTGGGAAAACATACCAGAAGCTCGTATGTAAGCTCGAGGAATAGGAGTTCAGCTGCTTTTGACATGATACATTCGGACGTATGGGGCCCTTGTCCTACAACCGAAATTAACGGTTTTCGATGGTTCGTCACCTTCATTGACTGTTATACCCGCGTGACATGGGTCTTGTCACCTTCACTTTTTCCAGTTAGGGGTAAAATGGTAATTTTCCATTTTATATTATTTTTAGGAATTTTATTTCATGAATAATATTATTTAATTATTATAGGAGTCGGGTTCGAATTTTATCGCATTCCGAGTTAATTCGGGACCCCGGTGAATTTCGACTTGAGCTGTAATTAGCCTGTTAGCTAACCATGGCCCACCACACTAAAAATTAGGGTTTAAGAGTTTGGACTAGTTTCCCATGAGTAATTTAGTTTAATTATAATTTTTATTTATTTTTAGCAACTTCCTAAACCTAATTTGGAATTTAATTAATATTAGGCTTAGGGAGGGGCAAACTTGTAATTTACAAGTGCCCCTCACCCAACCATGTTGGCCGGCCACCTATAGGCAGCCCCCCCCCCCCCCAATCTTTCTTCTCCACTAAGTCACTCACTCTCTCTCTCTTCCAATTTCATTTTCTCCTCAAGCTTCTTCTTCTTCCTCCAACCTACATCTAGGTATGTTCATATTTTCTCCATTAATTCTCTTTTGCATATAGTTCTTCCACATTAAATGAAGAGGGGAATATCCTCTTCCTTTTGCCCACAAATTTGTAGTTTTTTCCTAGAAAAATAGGTTAAGGATTATTAGGATTTATCATTTTGTGAATATATATATATATATATATATATATATATATATATATATATATATATATATTTTTTTTTTTTTTTTATATATATATATGGATATAGATATATATATATATATATATATATATATATATATAAGTGTATTTATATATATACATGGATGTGTGTATTTATATATATGTGTGTATGTGTCTGTATATATATATAGATATGTATGTGTCAGAATGGGAAGGAGAATGAAGAAGGAGAATAGGAAGGAGAATGGGAAGGAGAATGAGGAAGGAGAATAGGAAGGAGAATGGGAAGGAGAATGAGAAGGAGAATGGGAAGGAGAATGAGGAAGGAGAATAGGAAGGAGAATGGGAAGGAGAATGAGGAAGGAGAATAGGAAGGAGAATGAGAAGGAGAATGGGAAGGAGAATGAGGAAGGAGAATAGGAAGGAGAATGAGAAGGAGAATGGGAAGGAGAATGAGGAAGGAGAATAGGAAGGAGAATGAGAAGGAGAATAGGAGTTTGAGAATGAATCGGAGTTCGGGTAGTCGGATTGACTTGAAACTTGGGTGGCATGTTGGGTACACCCCACAAATGTCATATTTGAGCCAATTTTTGGCTCGGTTGACCCAGAGTTGACTTTTTACCCAAAAATCAACCGTGAGTCAACACTTTGTCTAGATTTCACCAAATCCAAACTAGAGTTGACCAGTTGACCAAAAATCAACTGTTAGTCAACATTTGACCAGTTTGACCTAGAGTTGACCAGAGTTGACCAGTTGACCAAAAGTCAACTGTAGGCCAACTCTTGATCCCGTTTGACTTTCTTCGACTTGTTTTGACCCGTGATGCCTGGTATGACCTAGGATTGACTTGGTTAGGCTTAGATTGACTTGATATAACTTGATTTGACCTAGATTGAATTGACAGGACTTAGTGTGACTCAGTGAGACCTAGTTTGACCTAGATTGCATATCATTCATTGTAAATTATTCCTAAACTTGTTTAAACCTAAATTAACTTACAGTATCTCATATTTAGGTCTTCTGATACCGCTCTGAGCATTGATATACCATACAGCTCAGGACAGCAGGCGAGTACATTCACTGATAGTTTTCATTGTCTTGATATTTGCTATATCCGATTCAGTCGTAGTGTCTTACTTGATTCTCAGACACGATAGTGCACGGACTAGTATTGTCGGATTCCTGTCATGAGATGTCATTCCTGGATTTCTTGGGATACTGGTACTTGCTTAGTCTTGATTCTTGTACTTGTATTGACGTCGATTCCTGAAGAGGACTTGCTCCCCTCTTTGGAAATCCCGCGTCATGACGTGCTATGTCCGGATCCGTATACTATTCGGGGAATGGGGAATATTATAGATAGTGTGATCAATACCCACCTTGAGTTACTACTTGTATCATAGCTATACCCTCACCTCACGATGGGTATAGCCTGACCTGTGCTACTACTTGCTTCATAGCTTACCATCCCGGCCGGGCCGAGTCCACGTACTTGTAGCCGGTCGGCTGGAAGCCTGATACTTGACCCATACCGATCACATTAGGCTATAATGTTCGAGGCACATTTTATGTTTACTTTTCCTGTCATATATCCTGTTCTGTCTACATTCAGTACCTTCTCACCATGCATGATATACAGTTACTCACATGCTTTACATGCCTTTACATTGTACCTTGATTGGAGATTAAGTTCTGCTCGGGAGAAGAGTTACAACCCCGGTCCTTGTTTGGTTTAAGGGTTGTGACTCGGCTTCCGAACGGTTCCCAAGTCTTCGCATATCTTTGTCTTGTAGTTCATTGCACTGTCTCTTATAGAACTTGTCAATTCACATGGAACTGCTGTTAGTGTTTGTACTTGCTCATTTTCCTGACAGGATACCGTTATGATATTTTACAGATGTTTCTGAGACAGATAGAGACTCAGGCCAGGGCAGTGGCCTGATAGATTGGCCACTAGATTTTATACTCCCTGAGTAGTTAGCACTTGTTAGGCTTGACTGGACTGCGATCCAGCTTTAGATTTTAGAATGTAGTATTATATATTATTCTGTGATGTTACGTTTAGTTTTGGACTTGTGTGGATCTCGAACTTATTTCTTGCTTCATCTATTATATTTCCTTTCCATGCTATCTACCTTAGTTTTACATTTGTGATTGAGACTGTATTGCTATGTCACCTCCATTCGGAGTGTATATACTGTACAGGTACCTTTATCTGTTTAGTTGTAGTATTCTAGATGACCTAGACAGCGTTCTACCGCCGATGCTGCGGCGTAGGCTGGACGTACCCACTTCTCGTGCCCCTAATCAGGGTACGGGTCGTGACACGTTTTTGTGGTGGCCCATGCAGGTCGAGTTTATGTAGTGGTATTCGAACTTGAGTACCACTACAGCCTGCAGTAGGAATAGGATATATTTTGAAGTTACTCAATCACATTTTAGGAAAATTCTGATCTTTTGATTACCATGACAACTCTTCTTGCATTTGAATTCAGTTGTCCTCCTTTGATAATATCTTATCTTGTGCCATATTGATCTTTTGGGTTCAATTCGTCTTCAGGATGACAGTGACTCATTCTCGGGCAGCAGGGCCTAGTGCCCCAGAGAGGTCAGATCCGGGAGGTCTTCCACCTACGGCTGCGGGAGCTACAGTTGAGAGAGCTGCCACCTCAGTCCCTGCCCTTTAGGCAGGAGCAGCAGCGACGGTTCCAGGAGGTCTTCCACCTCTAGCAGCGGGACTGTCCATGATCGTTCCTGATATTCTTCCACCGCCGCCTCCGCTACCGACAGATACTCAGGGGATGATGGCCCTTCTGCAGCGGATATTGCAGACTCAGAGCACGCAGGCAGACCTGTTGCGGCGGAGCATGGAGAACTCCCATCAGCTGGCGATGGCAGCACTTGAGAGGGTTGTACCGAGTACAGTTCAGGGTACCCCAGTTCAGCACCAGGGACCAGGCCAGAGGCAGGCTACTCGGTGCGCTTTCTGCAGGAGGCCAGGGCACACTAGAGAGGCTTGTAGGAAGAGGTTGGGCGTCTGCCTATACTGTGGGGCGCCCGATCACCAGCTGAAGGATTGCCACGCTAGTGGAATCCGAAGAGACCAAGATAGAGTACATCAAGCACCAGCACGTGACGACCAGCAGCAGGGTCAGGGCAAGAGGCAGGCCGTCCAGTGTGCTTTTTGCAAGAAGATGGGGCACACTCGAGAGGATTGTAGGATGAAGCAGGGAGTTTGTTTATTCTGTGGAGCTCCAGACCACCAGGTGAAGAACTGTGCTGCCCGTGCAGCCAGACAGGCAGGCCAGGACGGAGTGCAGCAGGCTAGAGGAGGCCAGCAAGGGCGTGCTTTCGCCATGACAGTTGAGCCCACTCAGGCAGAAGCAGAGCAGATAGCAGGTTCCAATCTTTCGATCTTCTTTCCGCATTTGCCTTCTTATAAACTGTCTTGAAATTCGATTCCATATGTTCCTTGATCGTTTGATAAAATTTTTGTCTCTATGATGTGATATTTTCTGAGATAAGTCGTATGGGCTAGGTCACCTCGATTATGAGATTTTGGAATCCTCTAGGGTCATGCTAGAAGGCAGAGTGAGGACATATAGTCGGACTATGGACGTATTCCTAGGGTGTGGGAATTTAAGGTTTTCGCTGCCAAGCTAGCGGCAATGCAAAAATTTTAAATACCATAATTCTAGAGGTATGTACCGTAGCTGAGGACTCTGTGATTATCGTAGCCTTGCTCACTGGCATGACGGAGATTCTGAGTATCATGATTATTGGACAGACGCATACGATTATCAAATTGCATGAATTTTCTGTGTTGCTTCGTTTTAAGTTTTTGGATGATTATTTTAAGGTGGATAGACTTATATTTGAGAGTAATTTTAAATTTTATAAATTTAGTCAATTAATTCCTGCTTGGACTTTTGAGATTTTACTATTGTTTGGTTTTAATTTCGAGGACGAAATTTTTTTAAGGTGGATAGACTTGTCACCCTCACTTTTTCCAGTTAGGGGTAAAATGGTAATTTTCCATTTTATATTATTTTTAGGAATTTTATTTCATGAATAATATTATTTAATTATTATAGGAGTCGGGTTCGAATTTTATCGCATTCCGAGTTAATTCGGGACCCCGGTGAATTTCGACTTGAGCTGTAATTAGCCTGTTAGCTAACCATGGCCCACCACACTAAAAATTAGGGTTTAAGAGTTTGGACTAGTTTCCCATGAGTAATTTAGTTTAATTATGATTTTTATTTATTTTTAGCAACTTCCTAAACCTAATTTGGAATTTAATTAATATTAGGCTTAGGGAGGGGCAAACTTGTAATTTACAAGTGCCCCTCACCCAACCATGTTGGCCGGCCACCTATAGGCAGCCCCCCCCCCCCCCCCCCCCCCCCAATCTTTCTTCTCCACTAAGTCACTCACTCTCTCTCTCTTCCAATTTCATTTTCTCCTCAAGCTTCTTCTTCTTCCTCCAACCTACATCTAGGTATGTTCATATTTTCTCCATTAATTCTCTTTTGCATATAGTTCTTCCACATTAAATGAAGAGGGGAATATCCTCTTCCTTTTGCCCACAAATTTGTAATTTTTTCCTAGAAAAATAGGTTAAGGATTATTAGGATTTATCATTTTGTGAATATATATATATATATATATATATATATATATGGATATAGATATATATATATATATATATATATATATATATATATATATATATTTATATATATATATATATATATATATATATATATATATATATATATATATATATATATAAGTGTATTTATATATATACATGGATGTGTGTATTTATATATATGTGTGTATGTGTCTGTATATATATATATATAGATATGTATGTGTCAGAATGGGAAGGAGAATGAAGAAGGAGAATGGGAAGGAGAATGAGGAAGGAGAATAGGAAGGAGAATGAGAAGGAGAATGGGAAGAAGAATGAGGAAGGAGAATAGGAAGGAGAATGAGGAAGGAGAATAGGAAAGAGAATGAGAAGGAGAATGGGAAGGAGAATGAGGAAGGAGAATAGGAAGGAGAATGAGAAGGAGAATGGGAAGGAAAATGAGGAAGGAGAATAGGAAGGAGAATGAGAAGGAGAATGGGAAGGAGAATGAGGAAGGAGAATAGGAAGGAGAATGAGAAGGAGAATAGGAGTTTGAGAATGAATCGGAGTTCGGGTAGTCGGATTGACTTGAAACTTGGGTGGCATGTTGGGTACACCCCACAAATGTCATATTTGAGCCGATTTTTGGCTCGGTTGACCCAGAGTTGACTTTTTACCCAAAAGTCAACCGTGAGTCAACACTTTGTCTAGATTTCACCAAATCCAAACTAGAGTTGACCAGTTGACCAAAAATCAACTGTTAGTCAACATTTGACCAGTTTGACCTAGAGTTGACCAGAGTTGACCAGTTGACCAAAAGTCAACTGTAGGCCAACTCTTGATCTCGTTTGACTTTCTTCGACTTGTTTTGACCCGTGATGCCTGGTATGACCTAGGATTGACTTGGTTAGGCTTAGATTGACTTGATATAACTTGATTTGACCTAGATTGAATTGACAGGACTTAGTGTGACTCAGTGAGACCTAGTTTGACCTAGATTGCATATCATTCATTGTAAATCATTCCTAAACTTGTTTAAACCTAAATTAACTTACAGTATCTCATATTTAGGTCTTCTGATACCGCTCTGAGCATTGATATACCATACAGCTCAGGACAGCAGGCGAGTACATTCACCGATAGTTTTCATTGTCTTGATATTTGCTATATCCGATTCAGTCGTAGTGTCTTACTTGATTCTCAGACACGATAGTGCACGGACTAGTATTGTCGGATTCCTGTCATGAGATATCATTCCTGGATTTCTTGGGATACTGGTACTTGCTTAGTCTTGATTCTTGTACTTGTATTGACGCCGATTCCTGAAGAGGACTTGCTCCCCTCTTTGGAAATCTCGCGTCATGACGTGCTATGTCCGGATCCGTATACTATTCGGGGAATGGAGAATATTATAGATAGTGTGATCAATACCCACCTTGAGTTACTACTTGTATCATAGCTATACCCTCACCTCACGATGGGTATAGCCTGACCTGTGCTACTACTTGCTCCATAGCTTACCATCCCGGCCGGGCCGAGTCCACGTACTTGTAGCCGGTCGGCTGGAAGCCTGATACTTGACCCATACCGATCACATTAGGCTATAATGTTCGAGGCACATTTTATGTTTACTTTTCCTGTCATATATCCTGTTCTGTCTACATTCAGTACCTTCTCACCATGCATGATATACAGTTACTCACATGCTTTACATGCCTTTACATTGTACCTTGATTGGAGATTAAGTTCTGCTCGGGAGAAGAGTTACAACCCCGGTCCTTGTTTGGTTTAAGGGTTGTGACTCGGCTTCCGAACGGTTCCCAAGTCTTCGCATATCTTTGTCTTGTAGTTCATTACACTGTCTCTTATAGAACTTGTCAATTCACATGGAACTGCTGTTAGTGTTTGTACTTGCTCATTTTCCTGACAGGATACCGTTATGATATTTTACAGATGTTTCTGAGACAGATGGAGACTCAGGCCAGGGCAGTGGCCTGATAGATTGGCCACTAGATTTTATACTCCCTGAGTAGTTAGCACTTGTTAGGCTTGACTGGACTGCGATCCAGCTTTAGATTTTAGAATGTAGTATTATATATTATTCTGTGATGTTACGTTTAGTTTTGGACTTGTGTGGATCTCGAACTTATTTCTTGCTTCATCTATCATATTTCCTTTCCATGCTATCTACCTTAGTTTTACATTTGTGATTGAGACTGTATTGCTATGTCACCTCCATTCGGAGTGTATATACTGTACAGGTACCTTTATCTGTTTAGTTGTAGTATTCTAGATGACCTAGACAGCGTTCTACCGCCGATACTGCGGCGTAGGCTGGACGTACCCACTTCTCGTGCCCCTAATCAGGGTGCGGGTCGTGACAGGTCTACCTTCTGAAGAATAAAAGTGACGTCCTTGCGACTTTTCGGGACTTTCATCGCCGGGTGGAAACACAATATGGCGCTAAAATTAAGTGTTTCCGGTCTGACAATGGGACGGAGTATACTAATAAGCAGGTTGCTGAGTATTTTTCCACCCATGGAATACTACATCAAACTTCATGTGCTTATACTCCGACACAAAATGGTGTGGCTGAACGAAAGAACAGACACATGTTGGAAGTCGCACGGACGATGATGCTGGCTATGAATGTCCCGAAGCACTTATGGGGGCAGGCTATTTTGACGGCCTCGTATCTCATCAACAGAATGTCGTCTCAAGTATTGGACTGGAAGACACCATTGGAGATGCTTACTGGGGCAACTACATACACTGTTCCACCAAAAGTTTTTTGGATGTGTGTGCTTTGTCCAAGATAATAGGCCTGGCGTTGGCAAACTGGATCCTAGAGCAGTTAAATGTGTCTTTGTCGGTTACACGGCGACTCAGAAGGGATATGCCTGTTGTAGTCCAGTCGAGCGGAAGATGTTTGTCAGCATGGACGTTACATTCAGAGAACTCAAACCATACTATGGTTCGGATGAAGGTTCAGCATTTGGTGACACATCTAACACAGGTGGTGTTCGATGTGAGGGGGAGATAATAAGCCCAAATGTGGTCGTCGGATCGGTTCCGTGTCCGGTTGTAGAAAACTGGACGAAAGGGGGAGAGCACAGTGACTCAGATACAGATGAAGAAGAAGAAGATACATATATTACGCAGGGGGAGCAACAGACAAGGGAAAAGGAGCTCCAAGTCTACAGAAGGAGACAACAGAAGTCCAGTACTGTGCCTATACCGTGCCCTGTGCCTACTGTACCAAGTCCCTCGTCTACTCCTGCTCCAACTCCTGAAGATGTTGCCCCCGCACTGAATCACTCGGATTCTGATGCGGATCTCTCCGACTCGGATGGTATGATCTCTCCACCACCTATTGCTCCCTTAAGGAGATCTTCTCGCATCAATGCGGGTAAGGCTCCTGCTCGTTTTGATGATTACGAACATGACATTGCCAACTTCTTGTCTTATTCTAACATTTCTTCGAATTATCGAGCCTTTATTGCATCGTTAGACTCTACTTCGTTGCCCAAGTGTTGGCAGGAAGCAAAGAAAGATCCAAGGTGGAAAGCTGCAATGATGGAAGAACTTGGGGCACTGAAAAAAAATAAGACATGGGAGCTGGTTCCATTACCCAAAGGGAAGAAAGCAGTGGGATGCAAATGGGTGTACACGGTGAAAGAGACGCCAGAAGGAAAGGTCGAGCGATACAAGGCGAGGTTGGTTGCAAAAGGATTCACACAGTCATATGGCATAGACTATGATGAGACGTTTGCCCCAGTAGCAAAAATGAGCACCGTGAGAACTCTGGTCTCCATTGCAGCGAACTATGGATGGAAGCTGTACCAGCTGGATGTGAAGAATGCCTTTCTTCATGGGGACCTGCAAGAAGAAGTATACATGGAGCTCCCGCCAGGATGCTACGCGACGGAATCAAACGGAGGGACGTCGCAAGGAAAGGTGTGTAAACTGAAGAAGTCGCTATACGGGCTCAAGCAATCTCCTCGAGCCTGGTTTGACAGATTCAGAAAGGCTATTACAGGCATGGAATACCGTCAAACAAGTGCAGATCATACGGTCTTCCTCCAGCATGCAAGAGGCCACATCACTATACTTGCTGTATATGTGGATGATATAGTGATCACAGGTGATGATGAAGTCGAGATCACTAAGCTGAAGTCAAAACTCGCGAAGGAGTTTGAGGTGAAGGATTTAGGAGCGATGAGGTACTTTCTAGGTATCGAGGTGTGTGAAGGCGAACAAGGAATTGTTCTCTCACAGAGAAAATACGCACTAGATCTGCTGAAGGAGACAGGGATGCTAGGATGCAAAGCAGCAGTCACTCCAATTGACCAGAAGTGCAAGTTGGGAGCAGAAGCAGGAGAGCCAGTTGATCGTGAAAGATATCAACGACTTGTAGAAATATTGATTTATCTGGGGCACACTCGCCCTGATATCTCATTTGCGGTGAGTGTAGTGAGTCACTACATGCATGATCCAAGAAAGGGTCATATGGAAGCAGTATTTCAGATCTTGAGATATCTGAAAGGAACGCCGGAAAATGGGCTATGGTTCAAGAAGAATGGACGTATAGAAGTTGAGGGATACTGTGATGCAGACTGGGCGAGCTGCATAGACGACAGAAGGTCTACCACGGGATACTGTGTTTTTGTAGGAGGAAATCTGGTCTCATGGAGAAGCAAGAAACAGTCAGTGGTAGCACGGTCGACAGCTGAAGCAGAATACAGAGCAATGGCTCTGGGAGTATCAGAGTTGCTGTGGGTGAAAGCATTGTTGACAGAGTTGCAGCTGGATAAGGGAGCACCATTGCGTCTTCTGAGCGATAGTCAAGCTGCAATAAGTATAGCTAACAATCCAGTTCAGCACGACAGAACGAAGCACATTGAGATTGATCGATTCTTCATCAAGGAGAAGCTGGAACAGGGGATACTGAAGATTGATCATGTCCGCTCAGAAGAACAAGTTGCAGACTCTCTGACTAAGGGTCTTAGTTCATTAAGTCTGTCAAAGCTATGTAACAAGATGGGGATGATCAATATCTATCGCCCATCTTGAGGGGGAGTGTTGAGAATCAATAAGGGACTTTTAGTCCCACATCGGAATATGTTATATGTAGAGGAGCTAGACTCCCTATAAGTAGTGAAGTAGTCCATCAATAAAATAATTTAACTATTATTTTCTACACTAGCAAAAGGAATTGATGATTGTATAAGAAATTCCACAACTTTGAGAAGAAAAAAAAATTTCTTCTTTGTTGGACTAGTTTTGACTATTTGCTTAAAGGAAGAACAAAACCACCAACTACAACATGACTCGTCGAGCCCACATTATGAATTTATGAGCCACATGGCGCCCATTTTTTTTAAAAATAGTCTAGATATAGAAGTACATTCGAAGACGAACATAACTATCTAGGCGTGACATGACAATACTCCTACAAAAAGTATATCTTATATATAATACAAAAATTTATAGACTTTACCGTATAACTTTATGTTTCAAAAGCGTTATAAATATCAAAATATGCTTAAATTAACTAAAGCATAACATATAAATTACCTAGATCCACACTAATATAATTACTAACCACTATTAATTACACACTTCAAACTACAATAAATCATTCCCCGTCTAAAAATAAATTTACTTCAATTTTTTTATACTATTTAAAAATAAGTTTGTCATGTAAATATACTTTTAAAAAATAAATCTGTCATGTAAATGTACTTTAAAAAAATAATTTGTTATGTAAATATGTATTTAAAAAGTAAAAAATGGGTTTGTGTGCAAGAAATGTGTGTAACTTATTGTAATATTAATACTAATATTACTAGGGTGGTCGGGACACATTTTGGGTCTAACCAAATAAAAACAAAGAACAGAGACACAAAATTATATTGAGAGAGAACATATACAACGTAAGATACGTAGTCTTGCATAGCTAATGTCATGTTATATAAGACAAAAAAAATTTGATACTGCTTAGCATATTATAGACCTAGGAACAAACTTCACTTGAGGCTGCTATTGTCATGTTAGTTTGAACCCCCAAACAATTCATTAATTATATGTCAAACCCTCCACAAAGTGAGAGGGAGCTATAAATCAACCATTTCAACATATACTCAATAATGCACTGCAGTGTGAGCGTATCAAAAAAAAAAGTGTCCAGATAGCATTATTGTATAAACAATATATAAACATAAAATCAACAGATTCCTTGTCACCAAATGTGTTTACTAAAGTACATGTACATCCCTAGATAGCCTCCCTTCAAAAGAAATAGGATATACAAACTACTCGGAAGAGTTAGGACTTGTATACCCAAAAACAAATGTATGATCTGCTCCATTATATTGATAAAATTTATAGGTTACTCTTCGACTCTCAAGAAGATGACTGGCCAATAGGTCATCGCACGCGTATCGCGTCGTGTAGGGCCCATTGTAGATCCCGACAAAAGTCCCAAACTCCCCAACCTCGATTTGGCTTTGATCTTCGAGTATCTGGTTCGCCTGCACCACCACCACCACCGAGAACTCCTTTCCCGGACCACACCGTCCAAAATTCATGTACCGAAGCCGTCTCTCATTCCTCTCTTCCCCTCCCCCATCACTGCCCCTGCCGCTTACCGTCAACGTGAGCGGGCTCCTGCACAACGATATCAGCTTCATCATCGATTGGAGCATCTGGCATCTCTCGTCGGAGTACCCAAACCGCAGCACTAACCCTAGATTCGATAAGAATCGTTGATCGTTGATTGCGGTGCAAGTTAGATTATGAGAGAGAGAGAGAGAGAGAGAATTTGGATGATTTTGTGGACCTTTCAATATTCCTCTTGTTAGGAATGTGTTACCATAGAGAGAGAATAGGAAGCTACACGATTTTAGATTAGTATATAAATTTAAATTGTGTATAAATTATTTAATTTATTATTTATAATTTATTATACTTTTAGTTAAAAAAAAGTATATTATAACAATATTTGATGATATCCCTAATATTTGAATTTTATAATAGTATATATTTGTAGGTTACGTGAATTATTATGTAAATGTGCAAAAGACGTGAGTTTCAGTTGCTCGTATCTAATGTCATCTCTAATGGATTTCTATCTCCCATTTTTATATTCAAGAGTGATTTATATTCTAATTTATATCCTACTTGTCGCTATCATGTAAAATTTGAGTGATTCCGGCATTTATAAATTCTTATTTCCTATTACTATGTAGGAGAAAATTGAGAATCAATGAAGAATAATTTTTTGGTATAATTTATAAAAACTCTGTTAACCACGATAAAAATTTATAATTTTTATAAATCCTCGATAACGTAATATAAGAGAACATTTGCAACAAATTTCGAAACGAAAATTTCCCAACTAACGCCCATACTTTCCTTTGCTTTCTTCCTCTCCGCTCCGCCCTTGTCGGGGCGCCAGAGAGAGAGAGAAGTCGAGAAAGCGCGGGAAAGAAATGGCGTACAGAGCCGACGACGACTACGACTACCTGTTCAAGGTGGTGCTGATCGGCGACTCCGGCGTCGGCAAGTCCAACCTCCTCTCCCGCTTCACCAAGAACGAGTTCAGCCTCGAGTCCAAGTCCACCATCGGCGTCGAGTTCGCCACCAGGAGCATCCACGTCGACGACAAGGTCGTCAAGGCCCAGATTTGGGACACCGCCGGCCAGGAGAGGTCCGATCTCTCCTCCTCCTCCTCCTCTTCCTCTAGATCTGGAATTTGTTCTTTTTTTTTTTGGGTGATCTGATGGCTTAGGGATCTGGACCGGAGGTTAGATCCCGACTTGGCTTCTGTTCGGTGGACATTTTGATCACTTTTTCACGATTTGGTGGTTTGAATAGTTGAGAATGCTATGGATCTGGATTCTGATACAACACATCAGGGTTAGTTTTTTTAATTAGGAGATGAAATTTTAGGGTTTCGGTCCTTCATCTAGAATACTTGCTTAGCTTGTGATCGGTCGGTGAACAATTGAATTTTTTTTTTGGGTTGACAATTTGATTGTCGGAATGAGAATGCTACAGATCTGGAATCTGATCAATCTTGCCGAGTAAGTTGGGTTAGTATTTGATTAGGAGCTGGATTTTTAGTGCTTGATCTAGAATGCTACATTGCTTATGATCACTGAAAATTTTATATTTCAGTAGTTTGATTATTTGAGTAGGTTAGGATGGTAAGGATCTGGAATTTGAGCATTTATCTGATAATTTTTGTCGGATCCGGTCTGGTGTGATAATTTTTGTCGGATCATTCAAGCCTTCGGTATGTGGATTTGGTGAAGTATTGGAGCTGGCTGGTAGAGAGTCACACCGGTGTAAGTTTATTATTCTTCATATGAGTGATTGAGGGTGCTGGGCTATGTAGAACGGGGTTATATTCTGATTCAGAGGTGAATTCAGGGTTTTTGGTTATTGATGTGAAATGCCAGCCGCCTTTCCTTCCGACCAATGGACATTATTTGAAGTTCTATACTTGATGTGGATGCTATGGATCTGGAAGTTGACCATTCTCCTGACAGTCTGATGTTTTGATTTGTCAACGATGCAAGGGATCTGGATCGAGGGTAGCTTTTGTTTTGACTGTAGATATTTTAGGGTTTTGATTCTGCGGTATAAAATGCAAGTTATCTTTTAGTGATTTATCGAATACTTAACAACTATTTAGGATCCATAGAAAGGCAAAAACCTTTTCGTTGATCCCAGCCATTGCAAAGACTTCGCGAGAACGGTTAGAGGCGGCGCGGGGATGCGATTTGCCAAGCTAGGGCAAACAAATCCGTTCGGCCCTAACGGATTAGGAATGAGAAGGCCTTTCCTTCGAAAGGAGACTCGGGAAAGAGCTATGTTATTGATTGACCGACCCTTCCGTAGTTATTTCGAATCAATAGGCCTCTCATTTTTCATGAGGCGGGCCAAACAGAGAATGAAATGCAGAAATAGGGGAAGGGGGGATGGTCGGCGGTCGCGCCTTTGATTTTGTAAGGTGATGAAATCCCAACTTAAGTACGAAAGGCTTTTGGGGGCTTACAACCCCCTTCAAATTTAAGCCCATTTTGAAGCACCAGTAGTTGTAGTTGTGTCCACACCAACCCTTTCGTTCCACTCGCTCCGGATTCCGACCTATATGACATCCGGACGGTACAAAGTACACCTCTTCCGTAGAGGCAGGTAGTAATGTAACCTTTAAGAGTCGGAGTTGAGCCCTCGACTCTATCAATGGCAAGATCTTCGTGCGTGGAGTGAGTTGGAATCCTAGAAAATATTGATTGAGATCCGTCTACTATTACTACGAAAAGCCCTGCCGTGGTACCTTCGCTAGGCAGAGAGTACACGACTTCTGTTAGTGCCGGACCGTCAAGTCGAATTGATCGTGTCATGTGTAGCATCCATCAATGATGGTTTATTAGCGTCCATTGATTTAGATTCCTTCCCCGTCCCTTATACGAAAAATGTCAAGAGGGGCCCGAACCAAAACAGAAAACATATTTGACTCACTTTCTTATGGATCACCCTCGAGCCTTGGGCGGGTCGGGTTCATGTGATTTTGTGTTGTCTTCTTAGGAATTTGCTTATTTAGATGTGGGAACATTTATGTAGAAATGGCAGCATCCCTTTTCTGCTGATTTGATCTCGGCAGCATCCCTATGTTTTGAGTAAGCTTAAGATTTTGGTAAATGTGTTGTGGGATTTTGGAAGAAGATTGGTTAAGTTTGTATCATTTGACTTCATTTTTTCTATGGCTTTAGTGGTTAACAAGGCTAGGATTACAGTCTTACAGACGCGATTTAGCTGTAGTTCTTCAATTGGGTTTTGGCTGAATTCTATGTACCAGTAAAACTATGAAGCATTTCCCGCTTTCCCTTAAATCTTGATCTCATTCAGTTCATAAATTATTGCTTCTTGATAAGTTTTGATGATTGAGTAGTGCTAGATGTTGGAGATTCAGATTGGGGAATAAATTCTACTTTGGTAATTGATAATGGATGTTGGCATTTGATATTAACAAGTTGTAAACTAGATCTGGACAAGTAACTCAATGTATATTATAACACGTTTTTTGGATATTAATTCATCTCTTAGGTCTTGCTAGTTAGTCAGACAATTAATATAATTTGGCCTGCTATTAATCCGTGCAAGTATATCAGTAGAGGTGTTCTAGCCTTCTAGGTAGCTTTAAGTAGTACTTAACTTTCTTCACAGTTGTTGAGCCCTCAGGTTAGGAATTTTTTCCATTTAGTTTATGATTTCTTCTTTCCTTCTTGCATTTTTTTCCCCTCTTGGTGCATGTGTGTATGTGTAGGGTTGTTCAGTCTATAGCTTCAGTACCTTAGGATGTTAGGAATGAATAAATGCTAATATAATACTCAGATGATGTGTTCTTAGACATTAGTCCGATCCAGGGCCTTTTAGCTATTCGTTTGATGGAATCTTAGGCTTTTTGTTCCGAAATCCTTTTGTTTTGTTGATATGACATGATAAATCTTGGATTCAGATGCAGACAGAACATTAGACGTATTTGTTCTGTCTTGTTCTTGGATGGATCTTTAGTTAAAGGAAAAAAACACGTTACCACTTCGCATCCAGTTCCTCCCAGTACCAACAAATGGCCACTAGATTTTTTACCTCCTTGACCAAGTCTCTTATGTAACCGTTATGAGACGAACTGTGGAGTTTCTTGCAAAATCAAGTTGAGGTAGAAGTTGGAGATGGAGGGGAAAAGGGTTGAACGTTAATTTGAATTAGATTGTTGTCGCTGCTCAGTGATCATATAGAAAAGATGTGGTTTCGTAACTGTTCCCAAGGAAAAGAAGTGTTTTTCTAAATTAGTCACCAGAAAATTTTAGCTTACAAATGTGCCCTTTACCAAGTGCTTTTCCATAAGCAATTGCAAAGCCAAAAAGGCCCTAAGACTTATTAATCCCTTTTTTGGGCCCGAGTTCAGGATGCTTGCAATTGTGAGTCATGTGGTAGTGATTGTTGACGTCACATAAAAGGGAGATTGGACGTCAATGGTGAATAGAGGAGGATGAAGGTTGTGAGCACTCGAGGTGTAGGGGAACACCAAGTTCCAGCTGCACTGGTGATATTTTGCTGGTTAGTTCTACACGTCACTATTATAGGATATATTGACATTTCTGTCTGGTTTCCTCTATGGGAAAATGCTAAGTTTACTACCAAATATTTACAACTTTCTTACAACCCACACCCCTGCTAACATGGTCCCACCCTGTCCCACTCCGCCCCTCCTCTCCCCCAATCAATGGATGCCACGTAGGCAGTTGTAAAGCTTACAACCAAAATTGGTTGTAAGCATAGCATTTCCCTTTCTCTATGCATAGTGTTGACGTGTGTGCTGGCTAAAAATTGTCTGAGTAGACTAGTCAAATTCTGTTCTGATAGGTGAGTTCAATATTCTTGGTAGAGGGTGATGAAATTATGAAGATGTGTTGAAGACGGTGAGATATCAGATGCAATCTGTTAATGAAATGTTGAAGATTAGAGATATACCAATTAGGGTTTAGAGTTTTATAGCAATTATCTCGTAGTATACTATTACTTTGAAACGTAGGGCTGTTGTCATTAGTTCATTAGTTCATGTCAGAATATGACCATAGGGAAAAATGGCGCTGGGAGTCCAATAGAACAGGTTTCGTCGTGATCAGATAAGCACACAAGCAGTAATTAGAATATTTGTAAAATGTCGATACCGTGAAAATCGACGGATACGAGTCAAATTCGTCGTGTTCAGTTGATGAATTTGAGTTCCGTCAATTTCCACACATTGAGAACATCGTTACGCCTTTCATTGCAGACAGTTCACGACAAAATCAACCAGATTGACGGGGCGACGTCCGGTGAGAAGATTTTTACAAAACAACAATTCATTTAGTCCTTTTTGGGCTCATAATCAATTGATCAGATGGCGAAATTTAAAAAAAAACTTGACATGAGTGGAGAGGGGATACCAGACTTCGTGACGGAAGAGACGGACTGGAAAATGATCGATCGAAGAGGAATTTGAAGCCCTGTGAAGTTGCCCCTGCGGTCAGCTTCTACTACCGAACCGCAACTTCCCTGCTCTGCTGCTCGGGTTGGGCACCTATGGTGGTCCGGGTGGTGCAGGTTGGTTCATGGAGGTTCAGGGTAGTCGGGCCTGTGATGGCGGAGGCTGTGGTGGTTGGTCGAGGTCGGGAGGGGGCTGGTCATGGCGGCACATGGCGGTGTTGGGCTCGAAACAGGGGAGTAAGAGTACAGAGCAGTCGGATTAATGTCGACGACAGCGATGGTGGTGGTTGATCGGAGATGAAAGTCGGGTTTGGAATCGGGGTTTTGAAGGATTTTGTTGCTTGGGCGGCAACGGCAAGTTTGGAGTTAGGACCCAAAAAAAAATATTTTGAATTTTCAAAAGAAATTGAATTTCGAATTTACCAAAAGAAATTTGAAATTTGATTTTCTTTCAATAAGAAAAGGAAAATATTGAATTTAGGAAAATGATATTGAATATTAATTAAATTTAATATGATGAAAATTATAATTTGGAATCCGGATTGGTGAGTTTAAAATATGCGTTTCTCACAAAGAAATATGTAGCTCTGTTGGCATGGAAACCTAGATGATAACTAAGGAAACAAAGGATCCAACGAGTAAAGCTCAGCCAACCATATCTGGAAGTGTGACAGGCATCTGTCCAGCTAATAGACTTATCTTATGATTTTCATAACATCAGAGTCACCTAGTTTGTCACTTTCTGTTCATTGCTACATGGATTTGGTAACTCCTTTTATTGGATGGTAAAATAGTGTTTCATTAAAAAATTCCTTTCACAATGCATTTTGTCTTGTACATTGTTTTTGAGGAAGCATAGCTTGTCTTCCATATTGAATATTGACATGATATCAAGTTCCTTAAATGAAGATAACTGAGTTATTTTTTTACTTATATTTATTTAATAACACTTTCATGTAGAATTATTTTGTAGAAGCACAAAAAAAACCATATATTTTTTTTTGAACCACTAATGTTTCCACTCAGAAATTATTGAAATGGAAATGTTCCAACCGGCAGAAAACACCATGTCACATTTATTATCTTTTCTTATGGAGTTTGACATTTTTCATAATTAACCTGCTCGGAGTTATTGTTATTTCAAACTTATTGTTTTTATTTCAGCAATGCATTTTCTACGATATTTAGTTGTTCGATGATGGTAAATCATCAAGATTTATATTCCCAGTATATGTACTGGTATTTTTATTGATTGCTGTTTCCTAAAGTATATTGATTTTATTACGAGCTTCAAGGATTTTGTGAAAATGATGTCTTTCTCAGCATGTAATGTTACTTGGTACAATTGGTTGACCTAGTTTTTTTTTAAAAGTTCTAACTTTAGCCCATTTGATTATCCCCTGGTCTGATCTTTTATATAGACTAAATGTCACGTGCTTTTAATAAAATCTTTGAATGAGTTTCCGACACTGCGCCACTTTCCGTGTTCTTCTTCCTTAAGGTACCGAGCAATCACAAGTGCATACTATCGAGGAGCTGTCGGTGCCCTCCTGGTTTACGATGTCACTCGTCATGTGACCTTTGAGAATGTGGAGAGATGGTTGAAGGAGCTTCGGGGTCATACCGACTCCAACATTGTCATCATGCTGGTGGGCAACAAGGCTGATCTGCGCCACCTGAGGGCAGTCTCGGTAGAGGATGCCAAGGCATTTGCGGAGAGGGAGAACACCTTCTTCATGGAGACGTCCGCCCTAGAGTCCATGAATGTGGAGAATGCATTCACTGAGGTGCTTAGCCAAATTTATCGTGTGGTAAGTAGGAAGGCGCTTGACGTCAATGAGGATCCTGCTGCTTTGCCCAAGGGTCAATCCATCAACGTCGGCGCCAAGGATGATGTTTCTTCTGTGAAGAAAGTAGGTTGCTGCTCGGCTTAGCTGCAAGAATCAAGGAGGGGTGGTTTGAATGTTGTTATGCATCTCTTACAATTTGGAGATGTTTGTAGCATGATGTTTTAGGAAATGTCCCTACAGTGACAGATTTGAGGGTATATATAGCTACCGAGACCGAGAGGGGGCACCTAGGATATATAGTTCTCAATTCAAAATCTTGGGTGGTGATTTCTTGCTTCTACTCTTGCCCACCTCTTAAGTGCATTATAATGCTTTTCTCTATTTCCTTTTTTTCTTTTTTCCTTTCTGTTTCTTGTGGTAATATTGTTACAGCGTAATAGTAGAAATTAATTCTGCTTAAAATGATTATTTTCTGTTCTTTCATTCAAATCCCATTCAACTAGTGCTGGAACCCTGATTCTTGAAAATGGGATTGTATGCTATAAATGCGTCTGTTTGTTTGTTTCCAATTTAAATTATGTCATTCCTCTTGCATCAAAGTAATACTTCGACCGTGGTTGACCAGATAGCAAATTCTGCATTCTTGTCAATTCTTTGTTGTGTTCCTAGTTGTTTGAAATTTTGAGTATAGTTACACAAGTATTTATGTAAGATTCAGGCCAAGTGCATTAGTTTAGAGTCAGACTTTCCCAGGTTCATATTTCTTCATTTGATTATATGGATTTGGAGCAATGCACATTTGTCCATTTTAATGTTTTTCTAGACCAAATCCGAATTCTTTTCGATAATCAAGTAACTGTGAACCACAATAATCTTGTTATCATAGTCAGAATTAGGTATGCTTGGTATTCTCAATGGTACATATCAAGTTCATAGACACTGTTGTATCTCTTCTTTGATGAAGCCTTGTGTCAAGAATTACAGCACCCAATCCTGACGAGACTGTTTATCCCACTTCGATCCAACCATGGTTACACAAGCTCAAGTCATGTTTTCTTTTAACAAACTATAAATGCTCTATGGTGCAATTTTGTAAGTTTTCTTTTAATAAATATCCATCCACTTGACGAGCAAGTAGCACAAAAACAATGTTTTGTGCCTCGACAGTTTGCAAACTCAACCCCAAATTCAACAGGGTTGAAGATTTGAAATGTTAAAAGAGTGAAACCTCTATCAATCTATATTTACAGGTTCAACAAAGCTCCCTCCCTCATGAATTGTCTAATCCAAATAGTTAGTTTCAGTTTCTTCTCCACCAAAGAAGTCATCGTCATTCTTTTCTATCAGAAGCCAGAGCAGATGCCTTGCAGATTGGGCATTGGTTCTTGATCAACAGCCATTCCTTGATGCAGTCTGCATGATAACAGTGACCACAATCCAGAGTTCCTATCCTCTCTTGTTCCTCGTACCCCACCTGCCAACCAGCAAGCGTTAACAAATATGTTAAACAACTAGTAGGACTATGCAATCAACAAGGGAGGTTCAAGAACAAAAACTATACCAAGCATATTACACATTTTTCATTCAGCAACCGGGACGAGAGATCCAAAAGTGAAAGAGTCAACGGAGCACACACGCTCGTCTTCAGATTCTTCAAGATTGAATCTTCAGACAGACCGGTGTTGACATGTCCGATCTGTTCTTCCAACACTAGAAGTTCCTGCAGCAGGAAAATGTTATGAGCTAAAGCTTTTAACCATGTCAAAATCAGCCATTAAGGGTTAGTTCTAATTATTCATTGATACGTACCTCATATGACATGTCTTCTATATCCAATCGCATATCACCATGCTGGTCACTGACGCTATCAGAATAAGAATCATCAGCATCCTGCATCCGCAAAAGCAGCAAGTAAGCACTATTTGTTAGCTATGACAAATTATAGGACAGTTCCCATGGGAGACATGTTATTCAATCACAACTCAATGGGAATCAAAGTTGCCTTCTATGCTCACCTACAGGGAATAAAGAGAAAATTGACTGCATAAATGCCAGCCTATAAATAGCATTAAATCATGAAGGGTCAAGCAACAAACTGAAAGAAATCAATACATGCATAACAATCTAGTGCCAAAAGATACTATCCGGGAAGGATTTTGGCCAAGAAGCAAGAATTATATGGAAAAATGTAGGGGAAGACCATAATATTTGAAATTCAACTTTTGGGGTAACAAAAGGAAAGGGCGAAAAGGTAGAAGACAATAATATGCAGGCTAGGGGTAATCCATCAACAGGCCAATGCAAAATATAAAAGGTATGACCGTCTCCCTGCCGAGTTCACTGGATGTAGCTAACTATCCCCACTAGGAGCTTTACTAGCTACCAAAGCATCCTGTAACCATTTTTTTTTTTCAAACTTAGCAAGTAAATAAAATATTATGCCGTGCTTGTATTTACATGGTGATGCAGTACATGAAGGGCTCTGGGATGTAGAATTCCCCACATGAACACACTGTTGGATTTTGCATAGCAAAAGAAAATCTAAACTAGTTTAGATTCATGAAATTATATTTCTGAAGTCAAAGTTGATTAATAGTTTTAGGACCTTACAATATCTATATAGAGGTTTGGAATGCTCGACAGATTGGATAGATTCTGCTAACAATTTATTTAACTGGATTTCAAAGACTAGAGAAATGTATGATGTGCAGTATCTTACTACTTACTAATAAATCAAGACATACAATGTTGTTACAATCATAAGAGAATCAAGATCGAGTCAATATATGACCGTGGAAGAGTTATTGAGCAGGTACTAAGAAAAGAAACACGAGTTTCAGAGAATAAATTTAGTTTTCTGCCATGGAAGTCTACCATGGAAGCTATTTTGCTTGGTTTTGTGGATCCTTCTCTATTTTGAAATAAGGAACCAGAAATACTCATAAACTAATGATCCAATAACTTTATACACCTTCCATGAGCATATTTCTTAAATTCGTCTTTGCTGTATTAATAAGCCAGCCAAAGCAAAGGCTACAGCTTTATACCACTCTTTTATTTCTTTAACATTTCTGTTTTAGTTATTATCAAAGGGCTTAAAGATATAATAGTTCCACAAGTTTCACTAAAGGAAACATGAGTTTGTCAAGTTTCCATTTATTTACCCAAACTTCGTTAAGTGTGGTTTAACACAATCAGGAAATATCAATTATTACATACTATTTAAAGCTACAGTTCCCCTACACTTAAAAACTTAATGGCAATACTGAGCATCTTGATTCCTAAATCACAACTAATAGGTCCAAGTTCCTAAAATAAAGGTTTCAGACAACCCACCATTGCTTTAAGAAAACACTCCACCCTTCCTAACTGAATCACCAACAAAAAGCCAGTAACTTGGTAGGATTTACAAATTTACAGTGTAGAAAACAAAGAGACATCAACCTTAGCTTTCAAAAAAGGAAAAAAAAAAAATTACCCCAGAGAGAAATAAATGACTTACCTCATACTCTTCTGCTGCTTCAGGCAGAGACCAGTTGAACTCTTCAGTGATGAACGGAGAATGTCTTGGAGATCTGTTCGCTGAATTTACATCAGAAGGATGGGCATTGCTGCTTTGCAAATTACTAACTGGGCGCCAATAAGAAGGTGCTGCTGTCTGTGTATTTTGGTTATGAGAATGAACTTGCATGCTTTGAACAGATGGCAGATGATGGTGCTGGTTAGGTAAGGCTGGAGGATGCAAGACCAAAGCAGGATATTCCTGCGTATGCATATTCATAGACTCCATAGCTCCTGACTGTAAATGTCTCCCTAGAAAAGTAAAATCACTCTATTAGTTATTCTGAGTTAGTCTATTTGAAGGGGTGGGGGTGGGGGTGGAAGGAAAAAAGAATAAGTAATGAATGAAACAAAAAACATTGTAAAATTGTGAGAGAATGATAATTTCAAAGTCTACAGAAGGTGCATTAGTTTGCAGCAGCTTTAATCGAAAAGGATTAGTTCAACTTGGTGAGCGATGCCCTTGAAGTAAAAGAGATCAAGGTAAGAGTAAGTGGCACAGGCACCAGATAACAAAATACTATTGCCAACTTTAGCATATAGAAACTAAATTTGCATTTATTCGACACAGCTCATGATAACCTTGTCTGAGAAAGGTCATGTGCTTACCATTCACATAACTCGCAGGATTCATGTAGTTCCAATTGTAGTAGCATCCACCATGAAAGTAATTTTCCTGTTGTTCCACCCACGTGAAACTGGACGGCTCAAAGGCCTGGCCAGTGTAATCATTATACAGAACTTCAGGCTGTTGTTGAAGGTTGATGCTGCTATATTTGCTGCTTTCACTTCCATGCATTGCTCCTTCAGTTGGTGATTTGATATTATCGAGGTATTCAGTTGAGGTCAAAGCTGCTGGAGTTGTCAGATTAAACTCATTCTCATTAAGATCCACAGGCTGTACCAGCCTTGAACTTGTAGAAGATAAATCTGGGTTAGCTGGTACATTGGCAAGATAATGGTCACCTGTAACCACTTCAGGCTGCTTTCTTTTGTAGGCTAACCTATGACTATCAGTGAATTCAAAATTCCCACTGTGCTCATTCGTGGCGATGCCATTACCTACGGGAGTATTCAATGGAAACTGTTCATTTGTGATAACTCCAGTAGCTGTGGGAGCCGATTGTGCAAACTGCTCAGCAGATCCATTATTCAGAGGGGCAAAGAAGTCTCTAGTTGATGGCAAAAGGTAAGCATTATGACTGCCTGGATTATAGCAGTTATAGAGAGGAGCACCATTTAAGTCATAGCTCGGGACATGATGGTAAAACTGAATAGCGCCCAACTGATCTTGACTTTTTACATTCATAGCATATGGATACATTACTGGATAAACATATTGATGAGAGTAATTAGCAAGGCTTCCTGAAGCATTGTGGAAATCAGGATGCTGGGGATTATGACCTTGCTCTGATTTCCTATCAAGCAAGTGACGACTGTTTTCTATATTCCAATGCTCCATGCCCACAAATACAGTTTCTTTGTGTCCTTAGAACAATAAAAAGCAGTTGCAATTTTCTTTGTCCTGAGAACAATAACAATGTGGCTGATGTTAGCTACCAATTAAAGGAAACAAAAATATGCTTGAAATTGGTATGAAGAAAAGATCGACTATAATGTTGGGAGAAAAGATGTACACAATGCATTCAATGATCTTATATAAATCAAGACACTAAACACATGCACACACTCCAAGTGGTGTTGCTGGCATTTGGTTAACATTACACATGTTAAGAAACCAACTTAAGTCTCTGCTCAGCAAGCAAAATGGCAAAGCTAAGTTGATTATACTAAGGGGGCGTTTGGTATGCGGAATACTATATAGCCGGGAATTCTATATTCCCGGAAATCAAATTCCAAGGAATTAAATTTCCTAGAAAATTGCATTCCCATGTTTGGTGACAATATAAATATTCCCGGGAAAAAAATAAAAAATAATAATAACGAAAAAAATGAACAAATATAAAAAAAATCGGTAAAAACGACAAAAAAATCGGTAAAAACGACAAAATAACAAAAAACGACAAAAACGATAAAAAATGACAAAAATGACCAAAAAGCGACAAAAAATGTATAAACGACAAAAAATAACAAAAAAAGGGTAAAAACGACAAAAATAACCAAAACACGACAAAAACGACATAAAATCGGTAAAAACGACAAAAAAAAACCAAAATGCGGCAAAAAAACGACAAACAATCTGTTAAAACGACAAAAAATTACAAAAAATCGGTTAAAACGACAAAAAATCGGTTAAAAACAACAAAAAATTGGTTAAAACGACAAAAAATAACCAAAAAACAACAAAAACGAAAAATAATTGACAAAAAATCGGTTAAAAGGACAAAATCGGTTAAAATGACAAAAAATCGGTTAAAACGACAAAAAATAACCAAAAAGCGACAAAAACGACAAAAAATCGGTAAAAGAAAAAAAAAGCGACAAAAATGACAAAAAACGACATAAAATCAGTAAAAATGACCAAAAAGTGACAAAAACGACTAAAAATCGGTAAAAACAACAAAAAAAGCTACAAAAAATCGCTTAAAACTACAAAAATTGACAAAAAAGCGACAAAAGGACAAAATTTGGGTAAAAACGACAAAAAATAATCAAAAAGTACAAAAAAGACAAAATGGATACAAACGACAAAAGATCGTTTAAAACGACAAAAAAATGGGTAAAAATGACAAAAAATGACAAAAAAGCGATAAAAACGACAAAAAAATGTTCAAAACTAATCAAAATTGATCAAAAAAGAAGAAAAAAATTTAAACAATTTTTTTTTTGCCCGGGCAAAAAAAAAATACCCACCTATTCTCAAGGGATAGAATTCCCATGTTTTGTGGGTAAACTATTTACCCGGGTATTTATAATTCCCGGAAATAATTTTTTTATAAGCCAAACAAACGTGGTAATAGATTCCCATCTTAAATTTTCCTGGTAATAAAAATAAATACCGCGTACCAAACGCCCCCTAAGTGATAAACTATCTGTAGTAACCATGTATAATGAAGGGGATTGTATGTGCCTGGCTAGCTCGAGCTGGTCCAGCTGGATAGCCCTAAAATAGAAAGTCAGGCTTGCATCATCTTATTCAGTTCTGTCCAGGTGATCCTCCACTTTGCTGAACAGTTGGGTCTCTAAAGGACAAGAAAGTGATAAGACTCTGCCGGTCCCTAGATTAGAAAAGGGAAAGAAAACACCCACGATACTTTATAAATATATAATCCAGTTAAAATAAGAGGCATTATATCTTATGAAGAACAGCATCCATTTCTTACATCTGGCTTCCAGTAAATGAGAGAGTATAACTGGTGTATGTTATAACTGTTTCGATATTAGTATCCATGATTTTAGATGTGCTGGCTCAAGTTGTTAATGCATGGAGGTAGAAGACAAAGTGCAACTGGTCATGTTTTTGAATGTCTACAGATGCAGCAGCAAGGAGATTTTACATGACGAGATAGGTTCAAGTCATGGAGACAATGCGGCTTGTCAAGACTTATTGTGATACATATACGTAACAGGACTGAAGTAATCTCTCGGTAGCACCCTTCATGTTTTATGTTTCCCTTTGCTTGTTCATCGACAGTTTCCCTCCCCTTTTGCCGGGTGTTTCTCTGTCCTCTCTATATGGTGCATCCCTGTCCTCTTTGTAGTATTCATAACCCCCTATTATGAAGAGTACGAGATATTGATCACAAAATAGTTGGGTATTGAATCATATTTCCAGGACTTAGATAAGTTCGCTTCTGGCTTGGGCTTCATGTTTCGATAAATTGGCTTATAGCTTGGACTCCAAGTTCAATGGCTTGGCTCCAAGTCGGGTCAATACTCTATAATGATACCAAGGGTTTCTTGAGAGAGTCATTGTGCTAGTTGTGGTGTGACGTCTACTAATAGATTGAGAGAAAGAAAGAGAGAAGAAACACACATTGGATAATAAGAGGGATTGGGTTTCTCGGTTTCTTCCAGGGTGTAATCTCTTGGGACTTTCTTGGGGTTTTATTATGTGGTTTCTCTGGTATTGGATTCTTGAAGTTGTAGCAATCTTAAAATGCATTGTAATCCTTGTTTTGGTAGTAATCCAATGGTTTTCTCGTTTTGGTTTTCCACATAAGTACAATGTGTCTTGTTCTTTGATCCTTGTTTCCTATGCAAGAGCTGGCCACAGATTTGTCATTGCTCTTGTGGCTTGTGGTCTCATCACAGTCACGGTCCTCGAAGACACGATCCTCGGAGAATAGGTTCCGCATTTATTCCTAATAATAATATGGTTCCTTTCAGATGTCTATAAACTACACAATGGTGTATAGATTGTTGTATGGACGCATGTCTGCAATAAATAAACTTGGCCATTAACTGTAATATGTAAGTATATGAAGTTTTACGAGAATCAAACTATAAAACTAAATCATGTAAACTTCACAAATATTACTAACTTTCCATAGGATAGTATTGTAGAATACTCATTACATTTGTTCTTGTAGAAACAACAACCTGCAGAGCACACACATACAGTTGACTACTTACTAGACAGTAGTATAGTAAACTACTTACTAGACATTATTATATAGAAAAGTTCTAGCCGTTAGGGTTAGGGGTGTTGACGAGCAAAGAAATTTGCGATCTGGCACGAGCAGGGCATGCTAAAAAGCTCGAAAACCAAGTTTTTTGAGCTTGAGAGCACGAGCTTAAGCCTAAAAATTAGCACGTTAGATAAACAAGTCCGAGTCCAATCTTAAGAGTATTCGTCTCGTTGAGCTCGTGAGCAGGCTCGTTAGTATATTTATAAAATAATTTTTTTATCATAATAATCGCTTAACAATGGGACTTGGCCCACCCACCTATGAATGTGAAGAGTCAGGTATGGAGAGAGACATATTAAGAGATGAACGAGTCGCCCATTATAACAATTCTTATGTATTCCTAATAAATAATTAGTTTATTCCTTAGAAGCCAGAAGCGAGAGCGGGGTGGGTGCTGGGGCGGGTGACCACAACTACTTACAAGAGTCTAAAGTTGGGAACGTGACGGGAGTGTGCGTTAATATATTTTTTAATGTTTATTAATATTGTTATCGAAATTTATAGATATCTTAATATTTATTAGAATTTATAAAGTTAGTTGAAAGTTACTGAAGAACATTCGCATGGTAATTTTTATGATGTCAGTATACGTAATCCTTAGTTTCTTGTTACTTTGATGAACATGTACTAAAAAAATTCAACTTTCTTCCCAAAATTTGTCCTTTTTAAAAAAAATTGGTCCTGTTATGGAAAGCACTCCCGTCGTAGGAGAAGAGCTCCCAAATCGCTATTTAAGAATCGTTGAATCGCGGTTCTTACTGAGATTCGTTGGCCTCCTAGGAGATTATGACTTCTAAGGTTATTCCTTAAATAGCCTTCAAACTCTGCCTATTCAAAACATTTCTATATACTCTCTAAACATCTTTTATGAGTATTATTTGACAGCTAATCTCTCCAATATCAAAATAACTCTTCTAGATCAAGAGGGAATCGATCAAAAGAGCACCATTTTTCCGGTATTTATTTAATGATTTCCTTTCCAAACAATATTTCTTTCATTGGTATGGATTAAATTATGTTCCATGTTTGGGGGGGGGGGGGGGGGGGGGGGGGGGGGGTTGCGCAAACCCACATGAAATTTGGGATTTCCATTTTAGTAAGTATTGATTACCCTTCTGATTTACTTATTATTTCTCTAAAAAAAATATAATTGTGTCTACCCTAAATTTTTGGGAGAAGTTATGGTTGGAAAAAGTTAGTTATGATTACTAATTTAAACGACCGGGTCATGTGTAGATCTCGAGCTCGCGAATAGAAAGTCGTGCTCGAGCTTAGATTTTAGACTCGTCAAAAGCCCCAGCACCAGCTCGAGCTTGACAGTTTCTTAACGAGCACTATCCGAGCAGGCGGGGGGTGCTCGGTCAAAGCTCAACTCGTTAACACCCCTACTAGGCGTATTACACCTTTGCTATTATCGTTCTCTCCTTTCAACTCTTATAACCCACTATTAACGACTGTGAATGCACCATCAACAAAGAACAGATAGAATACTTCTCCCACATGCAATGTTATCCAACATGCACCTCGGGAAACATTTCAAAGAACAACAATCACGACTTACCTAATGGAACCTCACTGCTTCACCCACAATGCTTATATCTATTCTGGTATCGGACTTCTTCTCCATAGCTCCATCCCAACAATCCCACAAGTCTCTGCTTCTCTTCAAAACATATCCGATATAGATAGAAAATTGAGCAAGAAACAAAATCGTCTCTCTCTTATAACAACCGCCTACTTACTCCCAAAATGTGTCCATGTTAAAAACAAAAACATTCTTCTTCCACGCTTTCACAAAAAGTTATACTAAGATCCAATTTTCTCTATTAAGTTTTCAGTTTATAACAATTATGTCTTCCTTTCATAGCAATTGTTTATTTATGATTTGATTGTTAACTGCAATTACAAACACATTGTCTACTTGAAGTAAAGAATTTCCCAAATGAGAAAGAGCGCAGTTGCATGGTATGAACTGGTTTCTCGATTATCAGTTCTACCAGTGTAAAATGCTACAATTGGATCATTGGCCAACCAATGGCAAAGGCATGGTCACGTGTAAGCCAGCATGAGGGGATACGTGACCAATATCGAGTCATAACTGCATAATGGAAAGTACACGCCAAAGAGCTGATAAGGTATCATTTAAAACCGACAAGTTTTGCAACGTCACCTCATGTGGAAGGGCTGTAACTAAATTAGCTTTCAAAATCATAAGCTTTGGTTATCAACTTAGAAAAAAATTAATCATAAGCATCTATTATTGTTTATACAACCCTTAACTTTCTCCTCACAACAAAAGATTCTGTTGACATTATTTTTTTTCTGTGAACAGCTTCAATCAACATAATGACATACTATCCCCAAACTGCAAGACATTGGATGATACTAAACAATTACTTTCATTAAACAATAAAGGGATAACCCCTCCTTGAAGCATAATCAAGACACCAACTTTTGCATTCTTCCCCCTTTCCACCCAACCTATTCCCTCCATCAATTTGCTTCCATCATTCCAAATTATGTTGATAACTATTCTAAGCCACAAAACCGAAATTAAAACTTGAACATCATGACGAAATGGGCTGAAATTGAAGCATACTAAAAACAAATATAGATGAATCACGAACAAAATCAAAGAAATTATGAAAAATAAACAGATGGGTCGCAACAAAATCGCACCTTTAATCCAGAAATCTCCTCCAGACTATCTCAATACCCCTTCTGCAACATGATGACAACGGAAAATTTAGCATATCAATAATACCAAAACAAAACATAGAAAATTGAGAAATGGGTCATGATAAAAATCGTACCTTTTTAATGCGTCAACCAGCAAAATTTCTTTCCAAAGAACAATCTTCCAGATGATCCTCTTTTCTGTGGATGAAACCAAAGAGGAAATCAAACACACACACAAAAATTACATCAAATCAAAAAAAATTGAAAAGTGGGTCATGATCAAAATCGCAACTTTATCACTTACAAGCCTTTTTTCAAAACGAAAAAATCACGAAGAACGATCTTCCAGATGACCCTCTGATGAAAACAAGAGAAAATCAAACACACCAAAAATTACATCAAACCAACAAATTGGAAAGTGGGTCATGATAAAAATCGCAACTTCATCACTTACGAGGATTTTCCGCGGCCGGAAAAAAAAATGAAGAACCCTTTCTTCTCCAGATGATGCTCCTGTAGATGAAAACAAAGAGGAAATTCTTACGGAAGGAACAACCAACAGCAGAAGAAAAAAAGAGGAGAGAAGGAAGAATAGATGCTTTCCTTACTTTGGAGGAGAGAGAGAGGAAGGAGAAGAAGAGGGGGGTGGCGGTGGTGCTGCTGGTGGGTTTGCTTTCACCTCCTCCTCTGAAATAAATATATATATTGTAACGTTTTTTGGTAAAGAAAATTTTGGTAGTGGTCCTTATTATTATTGGGTTGCTCTTTAAAGACAGGAGGGAGGGGAGGGGATCCCCCCTTTCCTCCTTCATCTTATTATACCAAAGTTCATTGGCTCTGCCTTATTTGAGGTCCCCAAGGCTGTCAATCTCCTAATGGGTGATGGTAATGCCTCTTAGAATCTTTGGGGGGTGTTTCTTCTTATGCAAATTGCAATATATTTTTTGAAAAAAAAAATTCATACTTTTTGAGATTTTATTCTTGGGTATCAAATTCATGAATATTCTTTGTTACTTTATTAAATAGGTTTATAGGGAATATAAGATTCGTATCTTTTGCCGTTACGAATAAATTTTCACAAATATGATATAAATAGGCATAACTTTTTTGGATTATCGGAAACACTTCTACAACGTCCTCGTGGTGGCGGTTTCTTGTCCAGATTCGGCATTGGATCGAATCATATATGATTTACCGCTGCATACCATCATTTGTGGCTTTTCACATCTCGCTAAGCGATCGCTAATCGTCTTACGGATGTGCTCCTATCAAAGATTATATCCCTCCTAGGCCGAACGGTCCCGGTGCCCCGGCGCACCCGTTCGGAGGGAACATTCCTTGCACGGAAGATTATCTCAATTATCTATTGTCCATTCCATTCGACCATGCAACGTCCTATTATTCAAACAACCAAGCATAGTCTTGAGTCTGAGACTCAGACTTTATCATCTCGTATTTCTTTCGTTAACTTTCTATGTTCTTACGTTTCATACTTCGTTTCAATGTTCAATGGCATCATGCCTCAACTCAATGTTCGTCAACCGAAGGTCCCGAACACCTTTCGAGGCATCATGTCATATTTGACAGTTCCGTCACATTAATGCACAACTGTATTCTTTCGCAACGAAGCCATCTTTTATGATCTTGTGCACGT
This sequence comes from Iris pallida, assembly GCA_029216955.1. Taxonomy (NCBI): domain Eukaryota; kingdom Viridiplantae; phylum Streptophyta; class Magnoliopsida; order Asparagales; family Iridaceae; genus Iris; species Iris pallida. The sequence continues at coordinate 945,244 of JANAVB010044216.1, forward strand.
AGGCAAGTTTCGACACATTTATCATCTTTTTCTTCGCGTCGTGCACTTGCTGCACGCATCGAAGCCGTATTTCCATGTTCTATGCCTTAGTGTTCAATGTTCGTGGCTTGTACGCTAGGGCGCTCGCCTATTGTCTTTCAATGTGCTAGCATTTCTAACTCGTGCGCGAAGGCACGGAATGGTTCGTGCACTAAGGCACTCGTCGAATACAGTTATCCCATGTTCTTGCGACTTGCGCACCGAGGCGCTCGCCTTTGCGATATTCAATGTTCCATAGCGACTCGTGCATTTGATACACATTTTATTTCAATTGTTCTAACTAGTGTTCGACACACACTACGATTTATCTTTCGATCGGACCACGTCCGTGGCGTCAATAGGTTAACTTAGCATACAATGATATATTTTGACTTAGGCATGAAGGAGTAAAAAGAAGAGTCAATCCTCCCATCTTGAGTCGATACGCCTTGTCGTTTCGCCGAGCCGATGCGGCTCGATTTAATAACTTCGTTGTACGGCCAACTCTCCTGACTTAGCCATTCGAGCACTTCGTACTTTATTGAATTATACGTCCGATTTGGCTTACCGTGCCAACGCCTCAGTCCGTCGCAAGGCGACGATTTGGTTTCGCGGACCCCTTACTGAATAAGGTAAAATGTCGACCTCTAATATTTCAGCGTAAACGTATAGCCTGCACATGAAACCAACTAAAATCAATACTTACATCGATTCGGACTTGCGCCTTGGTCGATTCGATTTCTTAGAATCTTCGAGCCGATTCAACGCACTTATCCTTCGGGGCAATGCGGCGCTTCGCATCGATTCAACTCGATGCATTCTTTGGGACAATGCAACTCTTCGCATCGACTTAGTTTGATGCATTACTCGGGACAACGTAACTCTCGTATCGATTCGCATCGATACATTTCATTTGGTCAACGCGACTCGTTGAGTCAACGTCTCAGCGTAATACGCTGTGCGGAGCGGGGCATTACAGAATATACTACTCAAAATAAGGTTCGTCCTCGAACCAAAACCAACACTCCGATTAAATATTTTATAGATCATTTCACGATCTCGTCCCACCAATGTTATTCAGTTTCACACTATCATGCAAGCTTTTCGTTAATATTTCAAAGTGTTTCATGCAGCTTGATTTGTGTCACGCCCCAGATACCAGAATACTGGAGAGCGGGGGCAGACATAGCCAGCTACGTATATTAAAGTACAACCCACCTCGCTATACAGTCACGGCTGTCTAGATATATGAGAGTTTAACTACAAGCCAACAGTCTCTTATGGTCATGAACAAGCCTAGTGTCTCAATCACAAGCAAGTAAGTAAATATTACAAGATGTAAGATCACCAAATATACAATAGTAAGGCGTCCCAAACATTACATATTCAGCAGATCATGAAGCTAGTCATTACAAAATGTGAGGACTAGCAAGAGTTTAGTCATACATGATCAACCTTAGGATCTGTCAATCATGTTACAGCCCGTAGGCAGACAGTAAATAAAGGTGCAACCGAGCTAACAAGTGTCCGTCGGCTAAACGCCTCAAAAGAATAATTTTATAATAAAGTAGAAAAACAAAAAGAAATCCACTCGTTGCCAGGGTTACGCCTGGTGGTCACCATCTGGCTGGAAGGTCGGTAGATCCTCTGGTGCTGCTCCGATATCTGGCCACACAAAACCAGCTGGGTCAGACCCCAGAAAGAGCAAGTGCCACAAAAGAGGCTTCCCTTAGGAACTAAAACCAGCATATCACAATAGAATATTAAAGATAATAAATAAAAAACTGATAATAATAGAGATAACAACAGTAAACTGAGTACGAAAAAACCATTCAAGTAGCCAGGTCACAACCCTTAAACCAAACAAGGACCGGAGTTGTAATCCTTCACCTGAATAGAAACTCGTCTCAAATAATATTGGTACAGTATAGACAATAAACGAAGAAAGAACACAGAAATGCTCCGGAAGCCAGGTTACAACCCTTAAACCAAACAAGGACCAGAGTTGTAACCCTTCGCCTGAACAGAACTGGACCCCTGATATTTATTGCTAAGGCCAGTATAAATAATCCTGGTATTAAGGTAAGGTAAAACATGACGAACATGGCATGGGATTGCAATAAGACAATAAACGAAAAGAGGACACAGAACTGCTCCGGGAGCCAGGTTACAACCCTTAAACCAAACAAGGACCGGGGTTGTAACCCTTCGCCTGAACAGAACTGGACCCCCGATCGTTATTGTTAAGGCAAGCATCAATAATCATGTCATGTCACAATCTTGTACAGGATCAGGATAAGACTAAGCTGGAATAAACTCCATCCAATCAATCAAAGCCAATCAAGAGTATGGCTTGATACTTTTAACTAACTAGGGTTATCACATGCCTAATTACTAGCAAGATGTAATAAGATTATCCCAACAGCCACAAGCCCTGCAGACCATCCGGTTATCCAGGTCGAATGTCCGTTTATGAATAATGCAACACGTGACTGTGTGCTGGAAATGTGCCCTACTCGTCGGTAGGCTACAAGTCCACTTAATGTGCCCAGATAACGAGATTGCCTGTAGCTGGAAATCTCTTTATGTCTACTGAATTATTCTAGTTTATTAGCCCTAGTTAATTGTTGTAGGTATCTCTGACCGTGGTACTCAGGGATCCCTATCCTAGACATGATGCAAGACAGTACTAGTTTATTTGTACAAACGAAATTGTCCACGGTATCCAGGTCATTCATACTTGTCATGTCAGGCTAGCTGTCGTGACAGCGTATCATGTCAGATTTATTTGTCAAGAATGTGCCACGACGGGCCACTAACGTGTCCAGAAAAATATGTCAGAATTTACATGACATAAGCATGATGTGACATTTCAATTTAAGAATAAAAATAATAATAGTAATACAATAATTAAGAGAACTAGGCTGAGGAAGGAGCCATGCGGCTAATGGGATTCATGCGACAGAGAGCATGCGCGCTTATACGGCTGAAAAAGAGCAAGCACAATGCGGCTCGGAAAGAAGGCGCATGCGGCCGGAGGAAGTGCTAGCTTATGCGGCAGCGGAAGAGTCAACTCATGCGGCTGAGAAGCAGAGAGTCCCATGCGGCTCAGTGGGGCTTGCGGTATATGCGGCTAGAGTAGTCAGGCTTATGCGGCAGCGGAAGCTAGTGCTCATGCGGCTCAAGAACCAAGGCAGCTTATGCGACTGCGGAAGGCGGACGCTATGCGGCTAAAAGGGCAGGAACTTATGCGGCTGGGAACAGACCGAGTCCCATGCGGCCAGGGAATGACGATTGCATCTGCGGCTAGAAGTGACGGGAGCATATGCGGCTAGAAAATGAATTGTTGCATAAAATTGTCATGCGGTCAAGTCCATGCGGCTGGATTCTGTTCTTCTTCTCCATTCTTCCGAGAAGAAGAACCAAGCAACCATGGCTTCCAAGCTTCATAAACCCTTCATTCGAAGTCGGAATTCAGACTTCCATAGGTCAAAATGGAGCAGAACGAAATTTTCTACAACATGGAACCATCAAAACTTGAAAATAACAATGTTAAGTAGATCAAAATCCAAGAAATCCGAAAATACTATAAACTTAGATCTACACAAATTGAGCCATGGAAATTGAAAATGCCAAATACTAAAGTGTGTTAGAATCTCATAAAGAAGAGAATGGAACAATAAAATTTGGGTTCCTCCATGAAGCAAGCTGCACTTTCCTAAGCTCTCTCTCCCTCTTTCTGGTAGGTGAAGAAGTAATGATGGAGAATAAGTAAATGAAGAGAATTAATGAGAAGAGAGAGAAGGGAGTGGGTTAATAAATGGTGAGGAGGTGGTAGGTGGGTAAGGGTTCACCCCTTGTTTCATGATGAACCAAGACAACCCAAGCCTAGCCGAACCAACCCAAAATAGACCAAGCCATGTAATACCAAGATAGGCCAAGTAAGGAATCATGCAATACAAGATAAAATACGTACATGTATTTCAAAATACGTAATACGAACCACAGACATTACAATTCTACCCACCTTAAAAGAATTCCATCCTCGAAATTTAATTAAGAGGCTAGAGGGACAAGAGCAAGCTATACTAATCACAATCAATTCATAACTAGGCAATCAATCATTCATTCAAGCAAGCAACTAAGGGTGTAAACATAAGAAGGACATTATACCTTACGAATCAAACAGGTCAGGATATCACGATCGGATATCATCCTCACGCTCCCATGTTGACTCATCCAAAGAGTGATGACCCCAAGCAACTCGGACTAACTTGATAGTCTTGTTCTTGAGCATCTTCTCTCTTTGATCCAATACAGACATGGGCCTCTCCTCATACGAAAGGTTGGTACCAATAACCAATTCCGAATAATCCAGGATATGGCTCGGGTCCGGGATATACCGTCGTAATTGGGATACATGGAACACGTCATGCACCTCACGTAGCGACGGCGGAAGAGCGAGACGATAGAATACATCACCCACTCGCTCCAGAATATCAAACGGCCCTATATACCTAGGACTAAGCTTTCCCCATATACCGAAACGAATGATACCATGGTTAGGCAAAATCTTCAGGAATACATGATCACCGACCGAGAATTTAAGGGATCGCCGATGAGAATCGACCCAATGACGCTGGCGATCTTGGACAACTCGAAGATGATCTCTGACTCTCCTGACCACTTCAACGGTCTGAGAAATCATTTCTGGACCGAGCATCTACCTTTTTTCGACATCGTCCCATGCTAGCGGGGATCGGTATTTCCTACCATATAGTGCCTCGAACGGTGCCATCTGGATGCTGTCCTGAAAACTGTTGTTGTACGAGAACTCCACCAGGTGCAGGTGATCTTCCCACGAACCATCAAAGTCGAGCGTACAAGATCTCAACATATCTTCGAGAGTCTGGATTGTGCGCTCTGACTGGCCATCTGTCTGCGGATGATATGCTGAGCTGAACTGGAGGTGATTTCCCAAACTCTCTTGCAGGATACGCCAAAAGTACGACGTAAATCTGGAATCTCTGTCCGAGGTGATACTGACTGGCACACCGTACAATCTGACAATCTGTCGGAGATACATTTCTGCTAACTGAGCCGTTGACTGACCAACTCTGAACGGAAGGATGTGAGCCACCTTCGTGAGTCGGTCAACTATAACCCAAATAGCATCTCGACCAGTTGGGGATCTAGGTAATCCAGTCATGAAATCCATGGTCACATGCTCCCACTTCCATTCTGGAATTGGTAAGGGCTGAAGAAGTCCAGCTGGCCTCTGATGTTCAGCTTTAACTTGTTGGCAAACCAAATACCGAGAGACAAACCGGGCTATCTCCCTCTTCATGCCATTCCACCAAAAGTGCTGACGGATATCATGGTACATCTTCGTACCACCGGGATGAATGGAATACTGCGAACTGTGAGCCTATGCCATGATCTCCTGTCTGATATCTCCGTTGGGTACACAAAGACGCTTCCCATGTCAAAGTGTACCATCTTCATGGATACATAACTCTGGTCTTCGTCCTGCCTCACACTCTGCTCTGAGTCGCTGAAGCTTGGAATCTGCTGACTGCGCCATCTGGATCCTTTCGACTATAGTGGACTGAACTTGTATGCTGGCCATCAATGCCACACTGAAAGAGAGGACAATTTCTATTCCCATCTTCTGAAGATCTGCTAACAGCTTTGGTTGCGCTGTTAGGAAATAAACTCTGGCTCTCCTGCTCAATGCATCTGCAACAACGTTGGCCTTCCCAGGATGATACTGCAAGTTAACATCATAATCCACAAGTAGCTCCAGCCACCTCCTCTGACACATGTTAAGATTCTTCTGGGTGAAAACATACTTCAGGCTCTTGTGGTCGGTGAAAATCTCCACCCTATCTCTATATAGGTAGTGCCTCCACAACTTAAGTGCAAACACTACTGCTGCCAGTTCCAAGTTATGGGTTGGGTAATTCCTCTCATGATCACGAAGTTGTCATGAAGCATAAGCTATTATCTTCCCATACTGCATCAGAACACATCCCAAACCTCTGCCTGAAGCATCACAATACACTGAGAATCCTCCGGTTCTATCTGGAAGCGTGAGAAAGGAGCCGTCATCAAACCTCGCTTCAACTTCTCAAAAGAATCCTGGCACTCCGTTGTCCAAGCAAACTGCACATCCTTGCGAGTCAACTAGGTCAATGGCGCTGAAATTCGAGCAAAGTCTGAAACAAATCGCCGGTAGTAGCCGGCTAAGCCAAGAAAACTGCAAATTTCTGCCACTGTGCTAGGCACTGGCCACGACTCAATAGCCACGATCTTCTGGGGATTCACTTCTACTCCTCCTCTGGTGATGATATGACCCAAGTACGAAATGCGATCGAGCCAGAACTCACATTTACTGAACTTGGCGCATAACTGGTGCTCCCTGAAAATCTGAAGAACAATACGGAGATGCTGCTCATGCTCCGCTACACTCTTACTGTAGACCAGGATGTCACCCAAAAACACAATCACGAACTGGTCCAAATACGGCATGAAGATATGATTCATAAGGTCTATGAATACAGCCGGCGCATTGGTTGCTCCAAAGGACATAACAAGGAACTCCCAATGCCCATACCGGGATCTGAAAGCTGTCTTCGGGATGTCCTGCTCTCTGACTCTGATCTGATGGTATCCTGAGCGCAAGTCGATCTTCGAAAACACTGCTGCCCCTTTAAGTTGATTAAACAAGTCATCTATCCTCGGAAGAGGGTATCTGTTCTTGATTGTCACTGAGTTTAAGGTACGATAATCAACACATAATCTGGACGTACCATCCTTCTTTTTCACAAGAAGCATCGGGGCTCTCCAAGGCGATCCACTAGCACGAATGAATCCCTTGGTTCTGAGTTCTTCAATCATCTTGTACAATATCTCTAGCACTGACGGTGCCATCCTGTAGACTCTCTCTGACACTGGGGATGTCCCGGGAATCAAGTTGATGGTAAACTCGATCTCTCGCTCTGACGGCATCCCTGGAAGCTCTTCTGGAAAAACATCTGGAAATTCTTTCAATATCCGGGGTAACTGCATTGCTGCTACTGCCATCCGCAACACTGGAGGAGAAGATTCAACTTCGCATCGGGAGAAGGAAAACTCTGGCTCGCCTGGAATGCTAAAAACAACCCTGCCAATATGGCAGTCTATTCTAGCATACTGGTTCCTCAACCAATCCATCCCTAAGACCACGTCATAATCGGCCATCGGGAACTCTATCAATCTAGCGGGGAACTCTCTACCGCTAATTACGATCCGACACGAGAAAAATACTCTATCTACTCCCACAAGTCCGTTACCAGTAAGTATATTGAGCCTTACTGATAATGACTCGAGCTCCAATCCTATCCGTGTCGTGAATCGTACAGACATAAATGAATGTGAGGCACCAAAATCAAATAATACTGAAGCTGGAAAGGTGTTGACGAGAATAGTACCTGCCACTACCTCACTTGGTGCTATTCCTTCTTCTCCCATGGTCAAAGCCAGCACTTGACTATGTCCTCTGGGTGCGGGTCCCCTCTGCTGAAAATTCCTCTGCCTGCTCTGGATCAGGGCTTGGGTTTGGGCATACTGCTGCGGTCTCTGCTGCTGGAATGCCTGGGCCTGCTTCGGCAATGGCCTCGGAAACGGGTACTGCAGCTGCTGCTGCTGGTGGACTGGTGCTGGTCCTCTAACTGAAGGACTAGAGAAGGCCGATGAACTCCCCCTGTTCGGGCAGTTCCCAACCCTGGGATCCGGGGTACCACAAACTATGCACAAACCCTGTGTTCTACGACACTCTGATACCACATGCCCCGGCTTCCCGCAGTGTGAACATCCCACTGCGGAAGACTGCTTCTGCTTCTGCTACTGAGGGTACGTCGGGGTGGAATGCTGAACCGATGTCACTGCTGCTGATGACTGATTCATCAGGCTATGGGATCGCTTCCGACCCCCGATCCTATCCACGATCCTCTGGGAGGTATATTTATGCCTCCGGGCTGCCCTCAATACTGCATCAAAGGTCTGATGCTCAAACTGCTCCACCGCCAATAAAATCTCTAGGTGGAGCCCCTGCTGGAACCGCTGAGCTCTATCGAACTCGGTCACCACCAAGGTGGGAGCAAACCGACTAAGCATGGAGAACTCGATCGCATATCCATCGACCGTTCTGTCCATCTGCTTCAGATTGGTAAACCTCGTCTGTAGATCGTATCGAGCTATACCATCGAAGTACTTGGTCTGGAATCCCTCCCTGAATACTGCCCAGGCAATAGGGGCCACTAATCCAACGGCCTGCGCCGCCCACCAGCTGCGGGCGAGATCTAATAGCTGTAGGCGTACCACGGCCACCTTTTCGTTCTTTGGAGTCCTGGCTGCTTCTAGAATCACCTCAGTGTCCTGAAGCCAAGCATCTGCGGCGATCGCATCTTCGCTACCATCAAAGAATGGAGGGTTCAAGCGCTTGAAGCTGTTGGCCGTGCTGTTCCCTGGGTGACCACCTCTGGTTAAAGCATCTGTCACTGCCTGGTGCAAGGCATCTCCTCGAAGATCCTGAGAAGCTATCAAGGTCCTGATGAGACCTACCAAAGTGCCATCATCAGGTTCTGTAGGCTGAACTGGCTGGACTGGTGGCTCTCCTCCAGTAGGCACGACTCTGGAGGCTACTTTCGAATGTTGGGCTTGATCTCTAGGTTGCTGCTGGTCCACGAGAGGTGCTTCGCCTTGCTGATCGGCATGTCCAGGAACAATGTCGCTAAAGAAGACGACATAGGGAATAATAAGGAAGGACCAGGACAGATCAACGATACAAGCATGCGATCAGGACAAGAATTCTCAGGGATTCAGAGGATACGAACAGAGATCAATGGCGAATGCTGATTGAGACATCTATTCGATAAACCCTCACATATCTTGATTTACAAGACCTGCATGGGCCACCACTAAAACCATGTCACGTTCCAGATACCAGAATACTGGAGAGCGGGGGTAGACATAGGCAGCTACATATATTGAAGTGTAACCCACCTCGCTATACGGTCATGGCTGTCTAGATACATGAGGGTTTAACTACAAGCCAACAGTCTCTTATGGTCATGAACAAGCCTAGTGTCTCAATCACAAGCAAGTAAGTAAATATTACAAGATGTAAGATCACCAAATATACAATAGTAAGGCGTCCCAAACATTACATATTCAGCAGATCATGAAGCTAGTCGTTACAAAACGTGAGGACTAGCAAGAGTTTAGTCATACATGATCAACCCTAGGATCTGTCAATCATATTACAGCCCGTAGGCAGACAGTAAATAAAGGTGCAACCGAGCTAACAAGTGCCCGTCGGCTAAACGCCTCAAAAGAATAATTTTACAATAAAGTAGAAGAACAAAGAAAAACCCACTCGTTGCCAGGGTTACGCATGGTGGTCACCATCTGACTGGAAGGTAGGTAGATCCTCTGGTGCTGCTCCGATATCTGGCCATACAAAACCAGCTGGATCAGACCCCAGAAAGAGCAAGTGCCACAAAGGAGGCTTCCCTTAGGAACTAAAACCAGCATATCATAATTGTAGGTCCTAAAAATCAAGTTGCACCCATCAAAGAAGTCATGAAAATCAAATTATACATCCTTCAAATGAACTGTGCAGGAGACAGATTGCGCAACAATTCGATTGCGCAGGATGAACTGCGCACTCATCCAAGTGCACGAGCTGACGTGGCCTCGTCATTATTACCTGACAGAGAATCAGATCTTCTGACAACTGACAGCACGGAGAACGAGAAAACTGTTCGTTTATCGTACAGCACAGCGCTCGAGGATAGCTGTACATACAGCGCAATCTGCCAGACTCTCTGCAGTGCAGTCCATCCCAGTGCGGTCCATCCCAGCGGAATCTAAAGCCAGCACAATTCAGTTGGCACACTTCATCAAGACAACTGACAAAGTACACGTGGCCTTTATGCCGTCAATGACTCACTACGTGGTAACCGTCTGTACACGATCATGCGCATTTCAATCAAATAATGCCATGTGTCCAATACAGTTGGCCCACGATCAAATAACTGCCAGTGCAGTCTGATGTCTGTGCGGTCTAATGCAGGCGCAATCCATCTTGTGCTGTCTAGAATAACTAAAATGCAGTTATTTCTAGAACTCTATAAATAGAGTTTCAAGTCCTTCCTAGAGGGGATCACACACATATATCAAAAATCATCACTAGAGATCAGGAGTTCTTGCCAAAGTGCTGCTGCAATCTTCAGAGGCTACCGTCTTCAAAGTTCACATCGTCCAAGGGATAAAGCGATCGTCAATCAGATCGGATTCCTATAGTTGTACTTTTCCAGAATTCTTGTAATCTTCTTTACAAAGTTTGTTGAAATAAAGATCAACTTTTATTTTTGCAAACAAAATGGCGACTCTGCTGGGGACGACTTTCTCCTCCGACGAGGAAGTGACAACTCAATGTGACGAAGCATCTATCGGAAAGACGCAGAAAACGCTGGTTGTAAAGGTCAACCAGACAGCCTACGAGGCGATGATCAACTCCAGGACCACCCCTCGCACTGCAACAACTTCTGTCACAAGCAAAGTTCATCCAGTGTGGGTCCCCAAGACTGTTACGTAGTCCACTTCTGCTGCTCAGCCTGCTGCGCTGTCCACTGCCTCTGTTCCAAAGACTGCTGTCTCTATTGCGCAGTCTGCTGCTACTGCTCATGCGCAGTATGCTGCTCCCCTTGACAGTGCACAAACCACTTCCTATGCTGCTCTGTCAAAGTGTAAGACTCCTATTCCTCTGGCACAGTTGGCTGCAACTCTTCCTGCGTAATCCACCACTCCAGCAAATAGAGCGCAACACAAATACTCTGGCAACAAGACTCCTACTGCGTAAGCCACTGAGACTGAGGCCAGAAGACTTTCTGCCAGAGTTACTCATGCGCAACCTGCCAGTGCGCCAACAGTCACTTCAGTCACTGCGCAAGCTGCGCCAGTGCAGTCTAAGAGAGATAGCCCTTTGGCTAATCTCTCCTCTTCTCACAGCAAGGGAAAAAATTCTGCTCCTCTCAAGCACCCTGTTGCTCCTGCACAATCCACTGGGGGTAGTCCTTTGGCTATTCCTCATCCTCTCCAGAACAAAGGAAAAGGCCCGTTGGTCTTTTCTCAAACTTCCTCATCCTACGACTTGGAAGACAACAGAGGGAAACGCTCTTTATCTAACCCTTCTTCACAAAACAAAGGAAAAGGCCCTTTGGTCTTTTCTCAGTCTTCCTCGATTTTTACCGTAGAAGATCAATCTGAACGTGCTCCGGCACCAATCAGTACAAGAACTCTCTCCAACAAGGGTTCTTCTTCTCTCCTTGATCAAAGAGGAATTCTGTCTACTCCGGTAGCAGAGTTCCAAGATCTCCCAACTGTCAAGATATCCCGTTCGAAACAGAGAAAATTGCTGGTGTCTCAGACAGAAACCCCTGGGGGTGAGTTTGCTGATTTAAGAACTTATCTCAATCGACCAACTTCGGTGAAATACAAACATCCAATATCGAAGACCCACCAGTATCAGAAGCAAACTTTCAGGACCAAAAATTCGGACACCTATGCCAATAAAATGAGTACTTCCCTGTACACTCAAGGGACAAAATATTTAAAGAATCGAAACCATGTTCCGAATATTGTCAAAGAACATATCCCTCGAACTTCTTCTCGTCCCGTCCTTGTTCCCGATATCCGAGAACACCTCAAGCAAAAACGGGACAACATCTCAACACCTCCAGTGTAACCACTTGGATACCATTGTAATCACAAGGTTGTCATCAAGTGTTGTTGTCAGACAACAAGATGATCTGTCTTTGATCGTCTGAACTTTACAACCTCTGAACCTATGTCGGAAGATGAAGACGAAGTTTTGTACGCTTCTGTCAACATGACTTCCAGGGACACTGGGGTAAGGAAGTGCTCCAAGCACGGCAAACCTCTCAAGCCAAGCCAGCGGTATTTGGATTTACTCCATGAATCTTCTGATGGAGTATTCCAACATACCCGATCCCGAAGTCGAGATACAATCGGTCAAAAGAATCTTCAAGATCCTTCTGGTCATCTTTCTCTTTCTCACTCAGGAGATGATTCTTTCTTCGACTACGATGCATACAGCGAAAGTTCGGAACAGACAGTGTCCTCCACTGTACCTAGAGAAGTGACAGCTTATGTTGTCACTGAAGACCCTGGTGCTTTCAGTTCAGCAAGTCAAGAACAACGGATGGCTGTGTTAGAAGACAAGCTGAAGACTATGGCCGAAATGGTTGCAAGTATGCATTCTATTATCGTGGCCCAGCATACGGTACCACCGACCGTACCTCCTACAAATTCTGAAATCATAGCATCGTCGTTACATGTCAATACAAGACTGGGGGTAGCATCTCCTCAAGTACCTCCTGTATAGATTCAACCCACTCCCAGTCAGTCAGGTGCTGGGGGTAGTGCTTATCACGCTGTTCCTTCCCCTACCACTGTGATTCAGCCTGCTCCTTCTACATCAGTAGAAGATGCCAATGAAGCTGTCAAACTCCTGCGCACTCAGTTTGAGGCCTTCAAGGAAAAGGACAACTTGCAGAGGTTGGGGATCAAGCAACCTTACCCAGTTGAATGGAAGGAAGTCCTATTTCCTCCAAAGTACAAAATCCTAACAATTTTGCTGTTTGATGGCAGCACTTCTTCTAGTCAGTTCATTAACCACTTTGAGGTTATGACTGTCCAACTTCAACCAAATGACGCTCTTCTTACCAGAGTATTCGTTGGCTGTTTAGCTGGCGTAGCATACGATTGGTACAGAAGCTTGCCCGATGGTTGTATCACCTCCTTCTCTGGCCTAAAACAAATCTTCTTGGAATGATTCTATGAGGGGATCAATGATATGACTATGTCAGCCCTCAATAAAATCAAACAGAGACACAATAAAATCGCTGAGAGTTTTATTGAAAGGTTCTGCCGGGAAGCTCTAAAAATGCCTCCTGGAACTCCGGCCGCTGTCACCATAGACACCTGCAAGGCAAATCTTTTGCCTATCATCAGCATGTGGACGGGGTCAACTCAGTTCCAAGATTGGCCATCCTTCTTTGTCAACGCTAAAGCAGCTGAAGTTAGCACCGACAAATTCAAGCAGTTAGGGGTACAAATGTCTAATCCCGACCGGGATGAACACCAGACATCGAGTGGTGGTAATCGCCAGAACAATCGCAAGGGAAAAGAAACTTTGAACATCAACTTGAAGAACAAAGAATCTCTGGCGGTCAACGTAGCACCACCTACGTCTGCTTCTACTCCTTCAGCACCTCCACCAAGGGAACCTCGTCCAAAAGTAGAGTACTCTTTTGACGAGAATGACACCATGAGCATCTTTGATTGCTTGATCAAAAGCAATAAGCTCCAACTCCCGGATCCAAAGAAGACTGATAAGGTCGGCAAAACTGATCATCCTAAGTACTGTGTCTATCGCAGGTTCATTGGGCATCCCACTCGAGCATATTATGTGCTCAAGGGCAAAATTCAAGAGCTGGTCAATGCTAGTGTTGTAACTCTGCAGCAAGGCGAGAAGACAGTTATCGCAAACATGGTCTCAGTTCAATTCGGTGACTTCCCTCCGCAGATGGTACATCATGGTGTCATTCCTATCCCCAAAGCTACTCTTGAGATCGAGAATCTTCCTCCTCCACGAGGTAAAGGTCTCGTCCCCTTGTCTCTTGACAATGGCGAGATTATGTGGATTCATCCAGATCTTGCTTCAGAATTCGAACTTCTCTCTTCCTCCAAGAAGAAAGACCGCTCCAAGGGCAAGACAAAGACTTGCAATATGGTATCTTTGACCCCATAGTCGACGAGAAAATCTTGCTGGGCACCAGATCAGGGAAAGCCTATCAAAAGGATTTGTCACCCCCATTTCCTGTATTTCGTATTTATGCTCGTATTTGATTTTGGCACGTATTTTAATTTTCTCGACTTGCGGATTTTGGTTTCTCGTAAATGGGTTTGGACCATGGCTTGGTTTTATTTTGTGGAGTTGGTTTGGTTTGGTTCATCATGAGTGGAACACTTTAACCTACACTCCTCTCTCAACACACCACAACTCTTCCACTTTATACACCACCTACTTTTCTCTCTCCTCTTTATTCTCTCATTTATTTCTTACAACTTCTTCTTCTTCCTTCTTCCATACAACTCCCCAACCCATTAGGCAAGTGCACCTTGCCAACAAATAAGCACCCAATTTTATTTATCCATTTGATAGATTAGGACATGTAGATCAACATTAGAACTTGGAATTTTGTGATTTGGAGTCTCCATTGTTCTAGATCTAAGTTTTGATTATTTTCAGAAATTATTGGTTTTGATCTATTAAACTTTGAGTTTTGCTTGTTTTGATGCCTCCATGTGGAAGAGAATTCGATTTTACTCAAGTTAGAACTTTGAAAATCTAGATTTGGTTTTGATTTGACAAAGTTATGAAGATTTGAAATTTTTGGTGTTCTTGAGGAGTTCATCCCAGCCTTGGTGAAGGCTCTCGGCCAGTGCTCTTTAGCACCTGACCGATTGCGCACCCTGGCCTGTGCTCCTTAGCACATGGCCGATTGTGCGCAGGCTCAGCCAGTGCTTTGCGCTGCGCTGGATTACGCTGGCGCAAGCTAGCCATGCGCAATCCAGCCATGCGCAAACCGCCCCTGCGCAATCTATCCATGCGCCATCCATCCCTGCGCCACCTGACTCCTGCGCAGTCCACATTCTGCGCAATCTATCCATGCGCCATCCATCCATGCGCTGTCCACTTCTGCGCACTTGGCACCCTGCGCACTTGGCACCCTACGCAGTACATACCCTGCACAATCTACTTGTCTATGATGAATCTGTTATTTCTTGATCTTGGCTCTTCTATAGTCCTATTTTATATTAGTATTTTGTTAGGTATTTTACGCCCATTTTATATCCTTACGCCTTTTGTCATGAACTTGATTTTACTTAATATGTTTGGAATAACTATTGTACACAGCATGGTATGACAAGGACCTAGCATAACACGACAGTGACCCGTAGTGGTGCACTCCTGATATGACCAACCTGACTTGATAGTGGCCCGTAGTGGCGCACTCCTGACAGTACCCTGACATGATTTATCTTGATAACTTGATAGTGGCCGTGGCGGCGTACTCCTGACTTGACTTGTAACTTGTAACTTGACTTGACTTGCCTTGACACCGTGGGTGTTCCCGCTGGCTTGCTTGCATAATCCACTTGTCTTGTCTTGCATCATGTCTAGGACGTGACTTCCTGGGTACGACGGCCAGGGACTCGCGCTAAATTGGAT
This sequence comes from Iris pallida, assembly GCA_029216955.1. Classification (NCBI taxonomy): domain Eukaryota; kingdom Viridiplantae; phylum Streptophyta; class Magnoliopsida; order Asparagales; family Iridaceae; genus Iris; species Iris pallida. Next base: position 960,626 of record JANAVB010044216.1, read on the forward strand.
TAGGCTAATTATTAGATCAAACTAGAACATGGAGAATTCCCAGTCACAGGCAATCTCGTTATCTGGGCGCTTTAATGGACTTGTAGCTTGCCGACGAGTAGAGCACATTTCCAGCACACTGTCATGTGTTGCACCCTCTAAGTCACCTAAGGGTACATTTGTCTCCCGGGCAATGTACCCACCTATAACTCTCAACCCGCGGAAGGATAACTGGATGGTCTGCAGGGCTTGGGACTGGGAGTTTCTCACTTGCATCTTGTTAGTAATTAGGCTTGTGATAACCCTAGTTAGTTAAAGTAGTAAGCCGTAGTACTTGCTTGCCCGATTGTGAATGAATGGTGTCCAGCCCTGTCTAAGTCTTGTCTAGCCATTGTACCTGGAACTCTTGATCATGATTGTTTTACTTATCTCTAACGATAAATGGGTAGAGGCAGTGAGCTATTCAGGCGAAGGGTTACAATCCCGGTCCTTGTTTGGTTTAAGGATTGTAACCTGGCTCCCGGAATGGTTCCACGTCCCTAGTCGTTTATCGCCCTGTGTACTTTTATTACTTGTACTTCTTTTATTCTTATGTTCTGATATGCTGGCTTTTATTCTTATTTGTGGCCTCCTTTGTGGCACTTGCTCTTTCTGGGATTTGACCCAGCTGGTTTTGTGTGGCCAGATTTCGGAGCAGCTTCCGAGGATCTACCTAGCTTCCAGCCCAATGGTGACAACTAGACGGAACCCGGGCCAAGAGTGGGTTTTCCTTTTTGTTTCACCCACTTATATGTAAATTTATTCTTTTGAGGCGTTTAGCCGACGAGCACCTGTTAGCTCGATGCACATTGACTTACTGTCTGCCTACGGGCTGTAAACATGATTAACAAATCCTAGGGTTGATCATGTATGACTGAACTCTTGCTAGTCCTATCATTTTGTACGACTAGCTTCATGATCATCCAATATGTAATATTTGGGACGCCTTATATATATATATTTGATGCTCTAACATCTTGTAACTCTGTTAATTGCTTGAGATTGAGACAATAGGCTTGACCTTAAGAGACTGCTGGCTTGTAGTAAACCCTCATATCTAGACAGCCGTGACCGTATAGTTGAGATGTATTCTATTTCAATATACATAGCTGGCTGTGTCTGCCCCCGCTCTCCAGTATTCTGGTTCTGGGGCGTGACACGGTTTAAGTGGTAGCCCATGCAGGTCTTGGCATTCAAGAAATGTGAGGGTTTACCGAATAGATGTCTCAATCAATATTCGTCCTTGATCTCTGCTCTTATCTTCAAATCCCTGAGAATCTCGACCTGATCACATTGCTTGTATCATTGATCTGTCCTGGTCCTTCCTTACTGTTCCCTATGTCGTCTTCTTCAGCGGCATTACTCCCGGACCTGCCAACCAGCCAGAGGAAGCTCGACAAGCACCCCAGCGCCAGGAAGATCAAGCTCAGCACTCTGGAGTAGCCTCCCGAGTTATGCTTCCCGGAGGCTCGGAACCTCTAGTTCAGGCAGCTTCGTCCGCTCAACCAGCTAGACAGGATGAGGGACCTTTGGTAGGGCTTATCAGAGAACTGTTTGCATCCCAAGATCGTCGAGGCGACGCCTTGCACCAGGAAGTTCATGATGCACTAAACCGAGGAGGTCCCCAAGGGAATCAGGCGGCTAACAGTTTCAAGCGTTTGAACCCTCCCTTCTTTGACGACAGTGAAGATGCGATTGCCGCAGACGCTTGGCTTCAGGATACCGAGGTAGTTCTAGAAGCGGCTAGGACACCTGAGAATGAGAAGGTGGCGGTGGTACGCCTACAGTTGTTAGACTTGGCTCGCGATTGGTGGGCGGTTCAGGCCATGGGATTAGCAGCACCAGTCACTTGGGCGACATTCAGAGAGAGGTTCCAGACGAAGTACTTCGATGCGGTGGCACGGTACGACCTGCAGACCCGGTTCACCAACTTGAAGCAAGGAGGCAGGACGGTCGATGGCTATGCGACCGAGTTTTCCAGGCTGAGTAGGTTCGCCCCCACCTTAGTGGCAACCGAGTTCGATAGGGCTCAGCGGTTCCAGCAGGGACTGCATTTAGAGATATTATTGGCTGTCGAGCAGTTCGAGCACCAGACGTTCGATGCAGTATTGAAGGCAGCGAGGAGGCATGAGTATACCTCCCGGAGAATTGTGGACATGACCGGAGGCCGGAAGCGGTCCCACAACCAGATGCACCAATCTTCAGCTCCAGCCCCGGCAGCTAGGGGTATAACCATTGGAACTCCGAGGCGGGCGGCCTCAGTGACGTCGGTTCAGCATTCGATCCCGACGTATCCGCAGCAGCAGAAGCAGAAGCAGTCTTCCGCGGTGGGATGTTCTCATTGCGGGAAGCCGGGCCATATAGTGGCAGAGTATCGTAGGGCACAGGGATTGTGCCTGGCTTGTGGAGGAGCAGACCACCAGATAGGGACCTGTCCGAATAGGAGAGGTCCATCATCATCCAACCTTTCTAGTTCTTCGGTGAGAGGACCAGCCCCAGCCCCAGTTCAGCAGCAGCAGTACCCGAGGCTATTGTTGCCTCAGGCCCAGGCCTTTCAGCAGCAGAACCAGCAGCAGATCACCCAGGCTCCAGCACAGAACCGACAGAGGGGTTTCCAGCAGAGAGGACCCGCAGCTAGAGGTCAGGCTATGATGATGACCATGGAAGAAGAAGTTGCACCAGGTGAGGTAGTGGCAGGTACTATTCTCGTCAACACCTTTCCAGCATCTGTATTATTTGATTCTGGTGCATCGCATTCATTCATGTCTGCACGATTCGCGACACGGATAGGATTGGAGCCCGAGTCATTATCAGTGAGGCTCAATATACTTACTGGTAATGGTCTTGTGGGAGTAGATCGAGTGTTTTCCTCGTGTCGGATCGTAGTTAGCGGTAGAGAGTTCCCCGCTAGGCTCATAGAGTTTCCTATGGCAGACTATGATGTAGTCCTAGGCATGGATTGGTTGAGGAACCATTATGCTAGGATAGACTGCCATGCTGGCAGAGTTGTCTTTAGTATTCCTGGAGAGCCAGAGTTTTCATTTTCCAGAGGCACAGTAGAGCCATCTCCTCCAGTATTGCGGATGGCAGTAGCAGCAGTGCAGTTGCCCCGGATAGTTGAATAGTTTCTAGATGTCTTCCCAGAGGAACTTCCAGGGATGCCACCAGAGCGGGAGATCGAGTTCACCATCGACTTGATTCCCGGGACAGCACCAGTATCAGAGCGAGTCTACAGAATGGCACCTTCAGAGTTGGAGATTTTATACAAGATGATTGAAGAACTTAGAACCAAAGGATTCATTCGTGCTAGTGGATCGCCTTGGGGAGCCCCGATGCTTCTTGTGAAAAAGAAGGATGGTACGTCTAGGCTATGTGTTGATTATCGTACCTTGAACTCAGTGACAATCAAGAACAGATACCCTCTCCCGAGGATAGATGACTTGTTTGATCAACTCAAGGGGGCTTCAGTTTTCTCGAAGATAGACTTGCGGTCAGGATACCACCAGATCAGAGTCAGAGAGCAGGACATTCCGAAGACAGCGTTCAGATCTAGGTACGGGCATTGGGAGTTTCTAGTTATGCCCTTTGGAGCGACCAATGCGCCGGCAGTGTTCATGGACCTCATGAACCGTATTTTCATGCCTTACTTGGATCAGTTTGTGATAGTGTTCCTTGATGACATCCTGGTCTACAGTAAGAGTGAAGCAGAGCACGAGCAGCATCTCAGAGTTGTCCTCCAGATTCTCAGAGAACACCAGTTGTACGCCAAGTTCAGTAAATGCGAGTTCTGGCTCGATCGTATTTCTTACTTGGGTCACATTATTACCAGAGGAGGAGTGGAAGTGGATCCCCAGAAGATTGTAGCTATCGAGGCATGGCCAGTACCCAGCTCAGTAGCAGAAGTTCGCAGCTTTCTTGGATTGGCCGGCTACTACCGGCGGTTCGTCTCTGATTTTGCAAGGATTTCAGCGCCGATGACCCAGTTGACCCGCAAGGATGTGCCGTTCGTTTGGACAGCAGAATGTCAGGAATCATTTGAGAAGTTGAAGCGAGGTTTGATAACGGCTCCCATTCTTACACTTCCAGATGGGACCGGAGGATTCACAGTTTACTGCGATGCTTCAAGCAGAGGATTGGGATGTGTTTTGATGCAGCATGGGAAGGTAATTGCTTATGCGTCACGTCAACTCCATGATCATGAGAAGAATTATCCGACCCACGACTTGGAGCTAGCAGCAGTAGTATTTGCACTTAAGTTGTGGAGGCACTACTTGTACGGAGACAGAGTGGAGATATTCACTGATCATAAGAGCCTGAAGTATGTTTTCACCCAGAAGGATCTTAATATGCGGCAGAGAAGATGGCTCGAGCTACTTGTGGACTATGATGTGGACTTGTAGTATCATCCAGGGAAGGCCAACGTTGTAGCAGATGCGTTGAGCCGGAGAGCCGGAGTTTATTTCCTGACGGCGCAACTAGAGTTATTGGCAAATCTTCAGAAGATAGGAATTGAAGTGATTCTTCCTTCCAATGTGGCCTTGATGGCCAGCCTACAGGTTCAGTCCACCATAGTTGAGAGGATCCGGACAGCACAGTTAACAGATTCCAAGATTCAGCGTCTCAGAGCAGAGTGCGAGGCAGGGAAAAGGCCAGAGTTATGTATTCATGAGGATGGTACACTTCGACATGGCACGCGTCTTTGTGTACCCAGTGGAGATATCAGACAGGAAGTCATGGCAGAGGCTCACAGTTCGCAGTACTCCATTCACCCAGGCGGCACAAAGATGTACCGAGATATTCGTCAACACTTTTGGTGGAATGGTATGAAGAGGGAGATAGCCCGGTATGTCTCTCGATGTTTGGTTTGCCAACAAGTCAAGGCTGAACATCAGAGGCCAGCTGGACTTCTTTAACCTTTACAGATCCCAGAATGGAAGTGGGAACACATAACTATGGATTTCGTGACTGGGTTACCCAGATCTCCGGCAGGCAGAGATGCTATTTGGGTCATTGTAGACAGGCTTACCAAGGTGGCACACTTTCTTCCATTTAGAGTTGGACAGTCGACGGCACAGCTAGCAGAGATGTATCTCAGACAGATTGTCAGACTTCACGGAGTGCCAGTCAGCATAGTATCGGACAGGGATACGAGATTCACATCGCACTTCTGGCGCAGTCTTCATCAAAGTTTGGGGACTCGTCTCAAGTTCAGCTCAGCGTATCATCCGTAGACAGATGGGCAGTCAGAGCGCACTATACAAACTCTCGAAGATATGTTGCGGTCGTGTACCCTTGACTTTGGTGGTTCGTGGGAGGATCACCTGCACCTGGTGGAATTCTCGTACAACAATAGTTTCCAGGCCAGTATCCAGATGGCACCCTTCGAGGCTCTGTATGGTAGGAAGTGCAGATCCCCGTTAGCATGGGACGATGTCGGAGAGAGGCAGATGCTCGATCCAGAACTGATTTCTCAGACGGTTGAAGTGGTTAGGAGAGTCAGAGATCACCTCCGAGTTGCTCAGGATCGCCAGCGCAATTAGGCCGATGCTCATCGGCGTCCCTTAGAATTTGCCGTCGGCGACCATGTATTCCTTAGGATCTCGCCTACCCGCGGCGTCATTCGTTTTGGCGTGCGGGGAAAGCTTAGTCCTAGGTATATAGGGCCGTTCGATATTCTAGAGCGAGTAGGTGATGTGTCCTATCGTCTCGCTCTTCCGCCGTCGCTAAGTGAGGTACATGATGTATTCCATGTATCCCAATTAAGACGGTACATCCCGGACCCGAGCCATATCCTAGATCATTCGGAATTGGTTGTTGGTACCAACCTTTCGAATGAGGAGAGGCCCGTGTCTATATTGGACTGGAGAGAAAAGACGCTCAAGAACAAGACTATTAACTTAGTCCGTATTGCTTGGGGTCATCACTCTCTAGGTGAGTCAACGTGGGAGCGTGAGGACGACATCCGATCGCGATATCCCTACCTGTTTGACTCGTGAGGTATAATGTCTTTCTTATGCCTTACGCTTTCCCTTCCTTGCTTGCATTGTATGATTGTATGATTGAACTGCTTAACGTAGCTTACCTGTGCTTAGTATAGCTTGTCGTGGCAATCTCTAGCTCCTTGATTAAATTCCGAGGACAGAATTCTTTGAAGGTGGGTAGAGTTGTCACCCCCATTTCCTGTATTTCGTATTTATGCTCGTATTTGATTTTGGCACGTATTTTAATTTTCTCGACTTGCGGATTTTGGTTTCTCGTAAATGGGTTTGGACCATGGCTTGGTTTTATTTTGTGGAGTTGGTTTGGTTTGGTTCATCATGAGTGGAACACTTTAACCTACACTCCTCTCTCAACACACCACAACTCTTCCACTTTATACACCACCTACTTTTCTCTCTCCTCTTTATTCTCTCATTTATTTCTTACAACTTCTTCTTCTTCCTTCTTCCATACAACTCCCCAACCCATTAGGCAAGTGCACCTTGCCAACAAATAAGCACCCAATTTTATTTATCCATTTGATAGATTAGGACATGTAGATCAACATTAGAACTTGGAATTTTGTGATTTGGAGTCTCCATTGTTCTAGATCTAAGTTTTGATTATTTTCGGAAATCATTGGTTTTGATCTATTAAACTTTGAGTTTTGCTTGTTTTGGTGCCTCCATGTGGAAGAGAATTCGATTTTACTCAAGTTAGAACTTTGAAAATCTAGATTTGGTTTTGATTTGACAAAGTTATGAAGATTTGAAATTTTTGGTGTTCTTGAGGAGTTCATCCCAGCCTTGGTGAAGGCTCTCGGCCAGTGCTCTTTAGCACCTGACCGATTGCGCACCCCGGCCTGTGCTCCTTAGCACATGGCCGATTGCGCGCAGGCTCAGCCAGTGCTTTGCGCTGTGCTGGATTGCGCTGGCGCAAGCTAGCCATGCGCAATCCAGCCATGCGCAAACCGCCCCTGCGCAATCTATCCATGCGCCATCCATCCCTGCGCCACCTGACTCCTGCGCAGTCCACCTTCTGCGCAATCTATCCATGCGCCATCCATCCATGCGCTATCCACTCCTGCGCACTTGGCACCCTGCGCACTTGGCACCCTACGCAGTACATACCCTGCACAACCTACTTGTCTATGATAAATCTGTTATTTCTTGATCTTGGCTCTTTTATAGTCCTATTTTATATTAGTATTTTGTTAGGTATTTTACGCCCATTTTATATCCTTACGCCTTTTGTCATGAACTTGATTTTACTTAATATGTTTGGAATAACTATTGTACACAGCATGGTATGACAAGGACCTAGCATAACACGACAGTGACCCGTAGTGGTGCACTCCTGATATGACCAACCTGACTTGATAGTGGCCCGTAGTGGCGCACTCCTGACAGTACCCTGACATGATTTATCTTGATAACTTGATAGTGGCCGTGGCGGCGCACTCCTGACTTGACTTGTAACTTGTAACTTGACTTGACTTGCCTTGACACCGTGGGTGTTCCCGCTGGCTTGCTTGCACAATCCACTTGTCTTGTCTTGCATCATGTCTAGGACGTGACTTCCTGGGTACGACGGCCAGGGACTCGCGCTAAATTGGATTAGGCTAATTATTAGATCAAACTAGAACATGGAGAATTCCCAGTCACAGGCAATCTCGTTATCTGGGCGCTTTAATGGACTTGTAGCTTGCCGACGAGTAGAGCACATTTCCAGCACACTGTCATGTGTTGCACCCTCTAAGTCACCTAAGGGTACATTTGTCTCCCGGGCAATGTACCCACCTATAACTCTCAACCCGCGGAAGGATAACTGAATGGTCTGCAGGGCTTGGGACTGGAAGTTTCTCACTTGCATCTTGTTAGTAATTAGGCTTGTGATAACCCTAGTTAGTTAAAGTAGTAAGCCGTAGTACTTGCTTGGCCGATTGTGAATGAATGGTGTCCAGCCCTGTCTAAGTCTTGTCTAGCCATTGTACCTGGAACTCTTGATCATGATTGTTTTACTTATCTCTAACGATAAATGGGTAGAGGCAGTGAGCTATTCAGGCGAAGGGTTACAATCCCGGTCCTTGTTTGGTTTAAGGATTGTAACCTGGCTCCCGGAATGGTTCCACGTTCCTAGTCGTTTATCGCCCTGTGTACTTTTATTACTTGTACTTCCTTTATTCTTATGTTCTGATATGCTGGCTTTTGTTCTTATTTGTGGCCTCCTTTGTGGCACTTGCTCTTTCTGGGGTTTGACCCAGCTGGTTTTGTGTGGCCAGATTTCGGAGCAGCTCCCGAGGATCTACCTAGCTTCCAGCCCAATGGTGACAACTAGACGGAACCCGGGCCAAGAGTGGGTTTTCCTTTTTGTTTCACCCACTTATATGTAAATTTATTCTTTTGAGGCGTTTAGCCGACGAGCACCTGTTAGCTCGATGCACATTGACTTACTGTCTGCCTACGGGCTGTAAACATGATTAACAAATCCTAGGGTTGATCATGTATGACTGAACTCTTGCTAGTCCTATCATTTTGTACGACTAGCTTCATGATCATCCAATATATAATATTTGGGACGCCTTATATATATATATTTGATGCTCTAACATCTTGTAACTCTGTTAATTGCTTGAGATTGAGACAATAGGCTTGACCTTAAGAGACTGCTGGCTTGTAGTAAACCCTCATATCTAGACAGCCGTGACCGTATAGTTGAGATGTATTCTATTTCAATATACGTAGCTGGCTGTGTCTGCCCCCGCTCTCCAGTATTCTGGTTCTGGGGCGTGACAGGATTACCCCGAAGCTCAAGAGAATCCTGTTTCTTCTTCTGAGCCTGCTCCAGTGCAACCTGCTTCTACTGATGGTAACCCTTCTGCCTCCTCACTAGTGGTTGTAGAACCCATTTCTCCTAAGCCGACAGTCGCTGACAAAGGCAAACAACAAGTCCGCTTCGACAAACCTTTGAAGAAGTTATCTCCTTCCGGACTTGAAAAGCCTTACAACTTTGATATCTTGGCTCAGTTGGCCAATACACCGGCCCGGCTGTTAATCTTCGAGCTCTTGTGCCTCTCCAAAGAGACTCGAAAAACTCTGAATGAGGCTCTCATGCATGCAGAAACCTGTCTAGCCCTTCTGAAGAAGCCGAAAGCAGAACCAGTCTCTTGCCTCCATTGTCATAGTGTGTTGGAGTTAATTCCAAACATAACTTTCACACAGGATGACATGCTGATAGAAGATAATAGGCACGACCGTCCCCTATACTATACAGGATATGTCGACTCGATGAAAGTCGATCGTATTTTGATAGATCCAGGGTCTGCCCTCAGCATCATGCCGAAGACAATGTTAGACGCATTGAAGATCCCAGTGCATAGTCTCTCCAGTACAATCACCACCATCCTCGGGTTCAACCAGGGAAGGAGTGAGCCTCAGGGCAAGATTCGCCTAAAACTCCAAATAGGCAATCTTCGCACAAAGGTGACCTTCTACATCATTGACAATCATGGTTGTTCTTACGATGCTTTGTTGGGGAGACCATTCCTGCATGAACATAACATTGTTCCCTCGACTCTCCATCAATGCTTTAAATATGTTGATGACAATGGAGAGGTTCAAAAGGAGGTTGCTGATCTTTATCCTTTCAAAGGCGTCGAAGCATACTGCAACGATGCTCGTATGTACAAGGATGAATTCATGAAAGTAGTGCTGTCTCTTGACGCTGAAGAAGACCAAGAAGCAGTGCCTAATGACACCCTCATCATACCTGTCAAAGGACATGTTTTTCGTCCTCAGTCCTCCAAGCCACTGGCTATTCACTTGCTAGTCCAGAAGCAACCAACTGATGATGATCAGGATCAAAGGGAGCTCACCTCTTCTGAGCCACTTGTTATTGATCTACGTCATAATAAGGATAAAAGGGAGCTCACCTCTTCTGAGCCCCTTGTTATTGATTTATCTCATAACAAGGATAAAAGGGAGCTCACCTCCTCTGAGCTACTTGTTATCGACCTCCGTCGTAACAAGGCCAATCCTCCTCCACGTTCTGCTTCTCCCCTCTTGTAATCAATCTGACCAAGCCTGCTAAGGCTAAAGGTCCTGCTGTAAATACAGATGTACAAATTAATGAAAAAGCATCTACTTTCTAGTATACTGATGTCATTTATCATGCTAAGTGCTATTTGGATATGTAAGATAGCTTTCAATCATTTACAATGGAAGTTGTGTAATCTCTTCAAACAGAAGTCTTACTTGAACATCCCAATGATTCATATCGTATTGTTCCCGTTCGAAAGAAAGGCGAGAGTCCAATATTTTTTAGTAAAGAACCGGAACAACAATTCAGCTATACGGATGATAGCAAAAGTAACGATATGGGGCATCTTCAATTCTGTCGTTACAGTCAACAATCAAAAGATATCATCCGAAAGATGGGTTATGACTTCAAGAGTGGCCTCAACTACGGTAAGGGTAGAAGAACTCCTCTCCGTACGGCTGTGCCGAAAGAAAAGTCAGAAATATACTACAGCAGGACCAAAAGAGGTCTCGGATATACTTCACCTCCGGTATTATCCCCAGCGGCCTCTGAATCTGATAGCGAGGAGCGCTCTAACTCTTCTGATTCCAGATCATAGGATTCTGACACCAGCATCGGTCAAGTTCATCGATTGACTGTATCTTCTAACATGGTCTCCGTCGAACTTCCAGAAGGCTATGACGAGGATGTTGAAGAAAATCCTGAAACAGATCCTTGGGCTTAACGAATGGATACCCAATGGGAACTCCGATTCGAACAAAGGGAACCTCATACTGAAGATCAATTAGTTCAAATTGATGTAGGAGAGAGCGGGTCACCTTGTCCAATATTCATCAGTAAGAACCTTCCAGAGGCAGATAAGCAAGAATTAATTCTTCTTATTCAAGAATATATTGACGTCTTCGCCTGGAGCTATGAAGATATGCCAGGTCTAGATCCCAAAGTGGCTACTCATAAATTGAACATCCTGCCTAATGCAAAACCGGTCAAACAGCAACAACGGCGTTTCAAACCAGAAATGATGGACGCAATCGACGATGAAATCAGGAAGCTCATCGCTTGTGGCTTTATTTGAGAAGAGCAGCATCCTGATTGGGTAGCCAATGTCGTCCCAGTTCTAAAAAAAAGGGGAAAAGTTCGAGTCTGCATCGACTTTCGGGATCTTAATGAAGCATGTCCAAAAGATGAATTTTCTCTCCCTATCACGGATGTTATGATCGACAACACATGTGGGTTCGAGCGAATATCTTTCATGGATGGATTCTCCGGATACAATCAAATTCGGATGCATCCTGAAGACGAAAATCATACTTCTTTCCGTACTCCTCGCGGAGTCTACTGCTATACTGTAATGCCATTTGGTCTCAAGAACGCTAGTGCAACTTACCAATGAGCCATGAGTATCATATTTTGAGATCATCTGTGCAAGACTGTCGAATGCTACGTCGATGATATTGCTGTCAAAAGTCGTCTAAAGGAAGATCACATCCAAGACTTGAGAACTATCTTTAATCTCATGCGCCAAAATCAACTCAAAATGAATCCCACCAAGTCATTCTTGGGTGTCTCTAGTGGCAAATTTCTCGGCTTTGTCATTACCTCTAAGGGTATACACGTGGATCCCGAGAAGATCAAAGCCATTCAAGAGATACGTCCTCCACGCAACCTAAAAGAGCTACAAGGATTCCAAGGTCGACTTGCGTACATCAGGAGATTCATTTCAAATCTGTCTGGACGCTGTAGACCATTTACTCAACTAATGAAGAAGGGTATATCTTTTGTTTGGACCGAAGAATGTCAACGAGCATTTGATGACATAAAGCGGTATCTCATGAATCCACCAGTCTTGGTGCCACCGATCTCTGGCATACCATTCTTAATGTATGTCCGTGCTATGGATCATTCATTGGGTGTTACTTGTCCAAAAGAACAAAGAAGGCCACGAACAAGCTATCTATTATCTCAGTCGTACTATGATTGGTGCCGAACACCGTTATAGTTCGGTCGAAAAAGAGTGTCTAGCTCTTATGTTTGCTGTTCAGAAGACTCGGCATTACATCATTGGCCAAACTATTCATGTCATATCCCGAGTTAATCCTCTTCGGGTACTGATGAAGAAGCCTAGCACACTCAATTCTCGGCTGGCTACATGGGCCATTATGCTAGCCCAATATGACATGGTATATGTTCCTCAAAAGTCTGTCAAAGGTCAAGCACTGGCAGATTTCTTAGCAGCTCATCCTGTACCAGAGACATCCAAACTTTATGATGAAATTCCAGACGAGACATTGGAATCTAATACAATCTCCGAAGAATTTCCTACTTGGCGTCTATTCTTTGACGGTGCATCTAGGATTGGATCCAATGGTGCCATTGTCGCAGAAGTTGGAGTTGTCCTTGTTTCTCCAGACGGGTCAACTATCCAAAGAGCATACTCCTTAGATGAGCCTTGTTCCAACAACGTGGCAGAATACAATGCTCTACTCATTGGTCTTCAGCTAGCCAAACAACTTGACGTCGAGTATCTTGAAGTCTATGGTGACTCCAAGCTGGTTGTTAACCAGGTTAGAGGAACTTATGAAGTTCGCCATCAAGATCTAGCGCCTTACTTTGAAGCGGCAATCAACATGGCTACATCATTCAAAGCCTTCTTTATTGAATATGTCCGTCGAGCTTGTAATACCGAAGCCGACGCTTTGGCCAATCTTGCAGCAGTCTTAGCCATCCCTATCAAAAGACAGCAGGTGGTGGTTATCTCTAATCGGGAATTGTTCTGCGTCGAAAATAATCGTAATATTGAGTTCAGTAATTTTACTGAAGTCAATGTTATCAATGAAGATTGGAGAACTCCCTTCATCGACTTCGTAGTTCATGATATACTCCCTGAAGATCCCAAGGAAGCTACGAGTATTCGTCGGCGATCTTTGCGATTCTATTGCAATCAGACCACCAAGACTCTTTACCGGTAGACTTATGACGGTCTACTTTTACGCTGTCTTGCTGGTGATGAAGCGAAGCAAGTACTGCGTGAAGCTCACGACGGTGTCTGTGGAGCACATCAACCCGGTCCTAAACTGCAGGATCGCATCCGACGTATAGGTTATTACTGGCCCTCTATGGTATCTGATGCCATCGATTATGCACGGAAGTGTCGAGCTTGTCAAATCTACGCAGATTTTATTCATCAACCGTCGGAATTCCTTCATCCGACTGCTGCTTCTTGGCCTTTTGAAGCTTGGGGCATGGACATCATAGGTCCCATCAATCCTCCTTCTTCTAGAGGACATCGGTTCATACTGGCAATAACCGACTACTTCTCCAAGTGGGCCGAAGCTATACCATTAGCTAAAGTCAAGACCAGCAGTGTCATCAACTTCGTCAAACACCATGTCATCTATAGATTTGGTGTACCTAGAAGGATCATTCATGACAATGGACCTCAATTCATCAGCCAAAAGTTCACAAGGTTCTGTGACGATCATCGGATTGATAATGTCGCTTCAACAGCTTACAATCCTGCTGCTAATGGCTTAGCTGAAGCTTTCAACAAGACTATCATCAAGCTCCTCAAGAAGTTTGTGTCTACTAACAAACGAAACTGGAGTGAAAAGCTTGGGGAATGTCTTTGGGCCTACCGTACTACGGTCCGCAACCCTACAGGCTGTACACCATTCTCTTTGGTATACGGCTGTGAAGCAGTTCTACCCCTGGAACTTCAAATTCCGTCTTTGAGGATTACTATCGCCAACGAACTCACGACAGAGAATAACGATCTTCTTCGACTTCAAGAGTTAGAAGCGCTCGATGAGAAGCGGTTAATGGCTCAATAACATATTGAGTTATACCAAGCCCGCATCTCAAAGACTTTCAACCGCAAAGTTAAGGTCAGAGCCTTTCAGAAAGGAGAGCTCGTTCTAACCGTCCGACGTCCTATGACTATGACTCACTCGAGCAAAGGCAAGTTAATACGAAGTGGGAAGGGCCTTACATTGTAAGCAAAGTCTTTTCAAATGGAGCCTATCAACTTACAGAACTAGATGATCGAGTTGCAATGATGCCTATCAATGGCAAGTTCCTCAAAAAGTATTATGTATAAATGTAACAGACATTGCTTGTAATTATCAGACAAGTTCATAAATAAAATTCAATTTTATTTCATCATGAATGATAGTACATAATATCAAGGAAGGTCACTATCATCCTTCTCAAAATTGGGACGCAGGCCACTGCCGTCCTTATTGAAGACATGATCAGCAAAAGAGCCGAGAACATTCTTGCTGGAACCCACCAGGAACTTACAAGCAGCCATCCTCATGGCTTCTTCTTCTTCAGTCTTCCCTGGTTCAAGAAAAAAGTCCAAGATGTCCTTTGGCGATTTGGGGGCAGACGAACCTTCGTCCGCTGCTATCTGCTTTGGTTGAGCCGGTTCGACTGGACGTTTCTCAGTACCCGCTTCCACCTTCAAGGCAATCTCAGCCTTCGTGGATGCATCTCCAGACAACATCTTTATGTTGAAAAGTGGAAGTGACCATCCCATTTGATTTTTTGTTCTATTTATAGACAGAAATCTGTACTACAACGAAGCTACACATTCATCCAACGGTTCGCCCGTTCATCATCCGACGGTTCGCTCGTTCATCATCCGACGGTTCGCCCGTTCATCACATTCATCCGACGGTTCGCCCGTTCATCATCCGACGGTTCGCCCGTTCATCACATTCATCCGACGGTTCGCCCGTTCATCATCCGACGGTTCGCCCGTTCATCACATTCATCCGACGGTTCGCCCGTTCATCATCCGACGGTTTACCCGTTCATCACATTCATCCGACGGTTCGTCCATTCATCATCCGACGGTTTACCCGTTCATCACATTCATCCGACGGTTTACCCGTTCATCACATTCATCCGACGGTTCACCCGTTCATTCCATTCATCTGATGGCTCGCCCGTTTATTACATTCATTTGACGGTTCACCCGTTCATTTAATTCATTTGACGGTTCACCCGTTCGTCACATTCATCCCGGCGATTTATTTCGTTCATTTATTTCGTTCACATCATCCATCTCATTCATATCAACAACTTATCATCTTTGATTAAGTTGTCTATTGAAATAATGATATTCGATAAATTATATTTGCCACGTCCATATTACCTCTGAGCAGATATAATTGAATATAATTATTTTCCAGAATCAAGAAATATATTATGTCTTGCACCTCTGAATATATTTTCTATCGCTATTATTTATATCTGAATAAGATATGCAATAAATAATAGAGCCACAAAAAATGTCTTTTTATTGATCAAAGATGAAAGACATTACAAAGATACATATTACAAAACAAGAAGATACAAAAAATCTTTCTATTCGGTCGACGGTGTCATCAAGTTAACCATCTGCTGCTTTAAAGATTTTAGTCGCTCCTCACGGGAGTCCATCACGCGCCTCCTAGCTTCCTCCATTCCAGACTTTTCATTAAAAGTCGGTAAGGTCACTAAGCGGCGAGAGATTTCAGCCTGATGAGTTGTGATATATTCGTTTCGTTCCTGAGTCAGAATGTCCAGTTGCTGAGTAGCAGCCTGATGCTGTGTGACTTCATCTTCTAGAGTATGCTGAACCAGTTTTAACTCTTCTTGGAGACGAGCAATCTCCTCTTGAAGACGAACAGATTTTGCTTTCAACTCAGTAACTTTCTCCTCCTTCTCTCCAGCAGCAGAGGTGGCTATCTCCATTTAAGAATCATATTCTGAAGCCTTGGCAGTATAAGTGTCTATGAAAGTCTGGAAATTAGCATTCTCAATGGCAACTTCTTGAGACATCCTTTCAAATTCAGCTTGTACTAAGGATTCCACTTCCCCTCGATTAAGATCTTTGTAGATCTTAACCGATGCTTCTAACTCATCCAGTATGTGCTCAAGAAAAATAGCTTGAGCTTCATCTCCTTGACCTCGGATGGCATTTATCAAATGAGAGATTCGACTTCTAACAGTAGTAAAATCAACTTCTTTCTCTAGTACCCTATCTACTAGGGGTCCCAATGCATTAAAGAAAAGGTTGCTAAAAGAACTAATGGTAAATTGGTTAGTTGCCAAAGCACCAGGGGTAGCAGTTACTCCCGTTGATGATGAAGCAGCATGTGCCTGTGCAGATGGACGTTCTTGCACTTGAATAGAGGGTTCTTTAAACAAGGGAGCTAAAGTAGAACTGGTTGCTCCTTCCGGTTGTTCTTCTGCAAGGACAAATGAACCTATCATTGATTGTTGTTGTCATTAACAATTAATTAAAAAGGATCAAAAGATCAAAGGCAATCTTACCATGACTTACCCCAGCAACAAGCCTTTCGTCTGTTGGTATAGAGTCCAGTCTAGCAGAGGTAGCCTCAGACATTACTGCCTGGCTACTTCCGACCTCAGAACCACCCGAAAAATGTCGGCTACCGCTAGCGATAACCGTTATCGGCACTATATCAGTGCAAGAAGGAACCGGAGATGATTCGATTTCTATATGGATCAAAAATAGAGATGTCAGCCATTAATCTATGAAAAGAAGAATGATAATTTTATTTAATACCTTTGGGATTAACGGTAGTAGCTTCCTCCAGCGCTACTTCCTTACCCACATTCTTTTCAGGAGACACATCCACCTCAACATCCTTTTCAGGAGCTAGTGTGTCTTCAACAGCTTCAGGAGATTTATGGACATCAATGTCTTCTTCTTGATTCACAGTATCATCAATAGCCTCTATTGATGTATCTTCAGTGCTCATACTATCCTCAGGTGCTTCCTCGTTGGCAGTTGCAGCGGTATGATCAACATCATCTTGTAAACCGAAGTCGCAATCATTTAATGCTTCAATCATTAAACGATCCTCCTCTTCGCGGATTGTTCCTGGTGTAACAGGAAGCTGAGTAGTTTCTACCGCCGGTGAAGGAGATCGCAGAGCTTCATGCTCCTCCTCTACAATATCCTCCCTAGGCTCTGCAGCCTCCTCTCTCTGATCAGTCTCGTCCCTCTGTTCTGGACTAGGAGTTTCATGCCTATGCTCAGAGACAGGAGTAGGAGATGACATAGTAATTCCAGCAGCAGCACTGGCCACCACCGAGGACAGGATCACCTTCTTTCTTTTCCTAAAAGCCAGTTTCTTTCGATGAAGAGGTCTTTCGGGACTCTCCACATCTACTACATCGACCTGCTTTGGAAGAGAGGTCGGTGTGGTCGCTTCTTCTCGGGTCGACTCGGCCAGTTGCCGAGACTGCAACCTGGTAGTGACTTTCTCTGATGGGTCTAAGAGGAGTTTCTTCTTTGCAACCGGGAAGGAAGGCTCATTAATCATTCTTTTCCTCTCCCTGGCCGAAGACTTAACAACTTTCAAAGAAATTCTCAGTGGTTCATTAACCTCCTCAGGGAAGTTAGCTTCCCTTGAGGCTTCCAAGGGATCATCCACTGGTTCATGTTGTTCATTATTTCCTGGAGCTTGCATAGCAGTTGCTCCTTTCTTCAAATGCGTCGCCGTCGCGAAGCTATCCACAAGATTGAAGTTCTCAGCGAAAGTATTTACAGCTGTGTAAAAAAGTGAATATGTATATAACATTCGAGGGCCATGATCATTCTTGGTTGGCATCGAGAACACTGTCCTTGTGTCTTGAGCGTTGTAATAGGCCCATTCTCTGGCACCATCAATCAGATACCCCTTTCCTTGTAGGCAAGTTATAGCATTGCTTACATGGAACTGGTCGTAACCAAATTGACGAGCGAAGCGACTTGGCAGATATGGTTCCAAGAAACACTCATCTTCAAATCTGTACACCAAATGCGATGGCCTGATCGTCCTCAGCCAGTCAAAAGCTGCTCGACCCAACGGCTGTCTCCCAAGGTCAACTAAATTTGTCGATATATGTTCATAACCGTCTTGAGGAGCAACGCAGTAAAAATTCCATCCCTTCCTAAGGTTCAATGTACATCTGCAGTCCTTCAGACTAGTGTACACCCACTTGCTCCGGAAGAATCTTCGCAGATAACTACCACCGACTGCTCCCATGTCGGGGTTCATCAAGGACGGATGGTGCAGAAGCAACCACCCGAATAAATAGGTGTAAGGCAACTCCAGTCGAGGGAAGTTCCCCTTCTCACCCTTCCATTTGATCATGGAGTCAACATAAAGACGAAGACCTGCATTCACTCTGCAGGTCATCGCTGTCAGCAAATCCATCCGGTAGCCGAAGACTAATCGGACAGCAGCAAAAAGTACGCCACGGTGGAAGCGGTCTACGGCGCTTGCTCCGGGTACGACGAATCAACGGAGCCAGTATGTCAGGAAACCCGCCAACTGGGCTTCTCTGGACATGGGCCTGTAGCCCATTCTCATAAAACTCTCGACAAAATCTCCAGTCTTGAGTGGAGGGTATTGATGTTCATCATTAACTTTGATATCCATTTTCTTATTTTCTTCCATCAGTCTTATTACTTCACTGTGGCTGAGGGATTGGAAGAAAGTCGGGTTGCATGTGTCATGATCCTTAGTCTTTTTCTCAATGATATGATTAAGAAAAAAATAAGGTAACCACTTTGATGAATAACAGGTGCCGGAAGAACCGCTCTTATAGTACAGGGAGCATATGTTGTAATGGCACAATAGTTCGTCGAAAACAGCCACCATCTCTATATTTTCTTGACGTAGTCTGTATAACTCGTCGTTTGTTGGAACATACTCCTCATAAGGGAAGTCTTCCGTTGGTAGGCACGAGATATATTTCATCTCATGAAGGGCTAATCCAATTTCCCCGCAGGGTGTCATGAATGTTCCTGTCCTATAATTATACCTCTCTGCCAAGGCCAGAAACAGATGAGGGTTTGGGAGGAATCCATACACGGTAGCATATACTGCATGATATAGCTCGATCTCTTTAAGCTTGTCTTCGAACTGAGCCAATATCCAGTTGGCTATGCAGTTCCACATTCTGTTGTCTGGGTTCACCAGACCTGTCAGCCGGATGTCCTGATCCGGGTATCTACCCTCAACCTTTGCATATTCACTAGCAAAGATTGGTGTCCACACCGGCAGCAGCAAGAAAGAGTTCTCTGGAGGGATGCAGCCTGGCTTCAACCCTCTGAGCAAAGTGCTATGACGCTCAGAGGAGCTATAGAACATATCTCTGTTGTTTGGTCCTTTCTTGACACAAATCTTTCCTGTCCTTGCCTGCTAGAGGGGAGTAATATCCCAGTCCATCCTCCTGGGATGGCTTGCATGGGCATAGCGGACTAGAGGGAGGCATATAGCAATGTCCGGTAACAGGATTAGTTTCTCCTTTCTTTGGAAGAGTCTCTGCTCAATACGGGGTCTCGGCTGAGAACTCTTGTCAATAGCTTCGCCAAATAAGAACATGGGTTTCTTATGGGTAATGGCGTCAACAGACTGCAGGGGTTGCCCATTCATCAGACTTAATAAAGTCTCATTGTCCTGAGCTACCAAGATGGCTTGGCGGGAGGATGGCAGAGCATATTGGGGAAAAATCACATGGGACAAATCTTTTTTAAATTTCGGTTCAGCAAGGGACCCTGCAAATATTTCATACTCTGGGTCCTCTCTGATGTTAACTGCATCAAACAGAAAAAACAGAATTCAGTACAAGTAAAATCAAAGATTCTGTCAGCAAATTGCGCAAGCATCAGATTGCACAACAATAACTTCTATGCGCAAAACTGCCCAGTTGCACCAACTCATCCACTTGCGCAAGCCATCAGATTGTGCTGAATAACTTGCGCAAAGCATCAGTTTGCGCTGGACAGCCTTGCGCAAATCAGCAGACTGTGCTAACTTTTGCCAGCGCGTTCTAACCGATTGTGCAAGAAAATAGTCTTCATAAAAATGAAAACTATTGGGTTTGTGCAACCGAAACCCTAAACAGGGCGGCACAGTATAACCAAATCTCTAAAAAGAGACAGGTTCGAAGGATCAACAGTGTTAGAGAACCCTAAAAAGGGTCTTTCGATCGGGTTTACTACCTTGCAGTGCTGGATGAGCAACTTCATGTCGAGAAGGGCGCGGCGCAGCCCAAGCCGAAGACTCGGCGGGGGTCTTGCCTTTCTCGGCGGCGGAGCACTTCGGGGCCATCTGAAAGTTGACGGAGAAGAAGGAGGAAAGTCGGAGGAGGCTCGAAAACTTTTTCTCTCTTTAGCAAAGTGAAAACAAGTAAAGAAAAACAAGAAGAACAAAGAGAACTATTTATAGTTTTTCAAAGAGCAACGGTCGCCTCAGATTGTGCCGAAGAAATAGGAGCTAACTCCTCCAATTGCGCAGACAAGTCATTATTTGTGCAACTTGATTTTAAAATCAAAATTCAAAGTATTTCAAAGCTTTGACTATTTTCAAACTTCGAAAACTTTGAAGGGGGTCTTGTAGGTCCTAAAAATCAAGTTGCACCCATCAAAGAAGTCATAAAAATCAAATTATGCATCCTTCAAATGAACTGCGTAAGAGACAGATTGCGCAACAATTCGATTGCACAGGATGAACTGCGCACTCATCCAAGTGTGCGAGCTAACGTGGCCGCGTCATCATTACCTGACAGAGAATCAGATCTTCTGACAACTGATAGCACGGAGAACGAGGAAACTGTTCGTTTATCGTGCAGCACAGCGCTCGAGGACAGCTGTACATACAACGCAATCTGCCAGACTCTCTGCAGCGTAGTCCATCCCAGCGCGGTCCATCCCAGCGCAATCTGAAGCCAGCGCAATTCAGTAGGCGCACTTCATCAAGATAACTGACAAAGTACACGTGGCCTTCAATAAACATAAATACACATATACACTTATACATATATATTATATATTTATATATAAATACACATATACACTTATACATATATATATTATTATTTATATATTTATATATACATACATGTACACACATTTATAATATATTTATATACATGTATATATATACACATACTTTTATATATTTATTTATTATCAGTCTAAGACCTTATTAATGCAGATATGAATATATATTATAAATTTATTTGATACGAATTAATATAACCAAAATTAGTAAATAATTCTTATCTAAATATTAACCTCAATAAAATAAATAATAATAAAAATTTTCAAAATTTCCGGAAAGGGGAGCTACAGAACCCGATCAAAAATCGGGTTGGGCTCGGGTTCATGTGTCGGTTTACCCGAAGAACCCGAAACCCGACTTATATATATATATATATATATATATATATATATATATATATATATATATATATATATATATATATATATTAAATCCCAAAATTTTCCACCCAAACTATTGAACTCCTTGTCTAAATCTTCTTTCAGTTTTTTTTAATGATCAAGGCTTGACTCTTTGATTATGTATTTAATATTATTTATGTTAAAATTGTCTCAAATATTATATTAGAGCCCGATAAACCTGCTGGACCCGACCCAACCCGATCCTCCGGTGTCACTCTCCGTTCCCAGAATACGTATTTTTATACATGTACTGCTTGAAGGTATTTATTGAATGCTTATCATACATTTATTCTGTAATTTCATGCTAATTAATTTTTTCGTATTTTATTTTCTGCTTTTGCTTAAGCCCTTGGTTTATTTTGTTCATGTTGAACCAACTTGGTTTAGCTTGGATCATCATGATAAGGGGTGGATGGTCTAGATCTTGTAGGAAGAAATAGGTGGTGGAGATTTGGACTTGGCTTGATATTTATACCCCTTTACTTTCTTCTCTCTTCATTACTCTCATTTACTTCTTCTTCATCCTCCATTACTCTCCCACCAACCTAGAAAGCTTAGGCAAGTACAACTTGCTTCATGATGGATCTCAAGTATTATTGTTCCATTCTCTTCCTTACTTGATTTCAAGTCTCTTTAGAACTTAGAGTTTTTAGTTTTCATGGGTGTATGTTTGTAGATCTAAGTTTATGTTACTTTCGATTTTTCTTGGTTTTGACCTATCAAACTTCTTTCACTACTAGAATAAGTCATATTAGCGACGCAATTAGCGACGTTTTATTAAAACATCACTAACGTTTAAGGAATTAGCGACGTACTCTATAAACGTCGCAATACGTCACTATTATCGACGATCGGCGACGTTTTGAGACTTTTTTGTGTATAAGAAAACATACGTCACGGATAAGTCAGCGAACGTCGCTAATATCACTAATATTAGCGACGTTTATCGACGTAACTACTGTAACGTTGCTGTAGAAGCATGAAAAAAGAAGAGAAAAATGATCCATGCGGCCAAGGGGCCACATGCGGCTCAAGAGTCCCATGCGGCTCAAATACAGAGTGGACTCCATACGGCCAGCAGAGGGAAGCCAAGTGTCTTTTTAGAACGGCTGTACCCAGCGTCATTCAAACGCAATTAATGCTCTGACGGCTGACGATTAATGCTCTGACGGCTGACAGCTGACAGCTGACAGCCCTGACGTAAAGTAGTCATAATGGCTGACACAAAAGCACTATCTTCCTAGGGAACTGGAGAAAATCTTCACAGCTTCGAGGCAAGTTTATGCGGCCAGACTAGACGAGTTCATGCGGCCAGTGCAGAGAAACCTATGCGGTTCAATCATGAAGGTCCCCCATGCGGCTCGGCCATGAAAGAAATCCATGCGGCCCGGCCATGAAGACTCTCATACAGCACAACCATGAAGCCCCCCATGCGGCTCGGTCATGAACATATTCATGCGGCTCGGTCATGACAACCTTCATGCGGTTCGAGTATAGAGACTATTCATGCGGCTCGGTCATGAAATTTTTCATGCGGCTCGGTCATGACGACCTTCATGCGGCACAAATATGAACGCTCCTCATGCGGCTCAACAATGATGACAGGACACGTGTCCTAAAGATAATCAAATTTTGGGTCAGATCCCAATGATTTGGGACACGTGGCAAGAGAATGAATTAAATTAATTCATTTAGATTTGCGGATATCAGCAAATCATCATGATGGGGATTTATTACAATCAACATTAATGACTGACATGATTTGGCATAATCCTCATTAATGGCCCAGATCCTTCACGCTCAAGATTAATGGTCCAGATTGATCATTTACCAGGCCGCCGCCACTTTGAGAATGGGCAATCATTACAAACCTTAATGATGCCCCCCACTATTATAAATAGCAGGGTGCCATTCCCTTGCAAAAGATACTTACATAGAGAGAGACGCACATACAGAGAGACGCTCCTCCAATAATCAGAGAGAAAAATCTACAGAGATCAATCCAGAGAGAGAGAAGCCAGAAGAGCAATACGAGGAGAGCAAGAAGAGCATTTCTTCGTCAATGCCAAGCATCTCGTCACAGGAGCCAAGGCTACGTCCGATCGTCCAAGGAGTAAGGCAGAGCTGCCGTCGCTTTCCCGAGCCTCTATCGTCACCCCCCAGAATCAAAAATAAACAATTGTACTTAGATTACTGTACCTAGATTTTCGTCCCTAGGCTTTCTTTGTACAAGCGAGTTTGTAACGTGAAGTAAAAGTCCAGTCCTCCCATAAAACTGTTCTGCTCTTTTATATTTCATGGCAAACAGTTGCTAATTTCACTAATATTAGCGACGTTTACTGACGTATACGTGTGACGTCGCTAAATTGAAAGTATAGGGCTTTCAGTTTTCATTCCCCTCCATTATTTTTTGATCGAAATTTTCCCAAACGAAAGCGCGCTCCCCCCTCGGTGACCCTCCCCCTCGGCCTCCGGCGACCCCCTCCCCCCTCGGCCTCCGACGATCCCCTCCCCCCTCGGCCCCTGACCCTCCCCGACCCCGCTCGGTGACCCTGCTCCCACCGGCGACCCCGCTCACCCTCATCTCCAGCTCCCCACCGGCGACCCCCTGCCCCCTCGACGACCCGCTCCTCCGGCCCCGACTAGGTAAACCCTAACCTAAATGTTAGTCCTGTAGACTGATACTGTTCTTACATTATTTCTGTATTTATATAAATAGGCTATATAATTGAATTTTGTATGTTGTTTGGGAGTTTGGGTGAGTTCTGAGTTAGGGTTTGATTTTGAGTTTGATTCCCAGGTTGAGTTTGTGAGTCTCTGAGTTAGCTTAGGTTGTAGTTCAGTTCAGTTTGTGGGTTTACATACCAGTTTGGGATAATTTTGGGTTTATACATGACACGATATGGACACGCATCAGGCCACTGGGCATGTAGCCCTACCCCTGGCGTACACGTGTGCACGGCCACGTGTCACCATGTGGCCTGTGTCGTGTGCTAGACGCGTGTGCACGCGTACACGAGGCTGTACACTGCGTGTGTGCTCGTGTAGTGATTTTGGTGTCGTAGACACGGTTGTGTCCACTTAGTTGGACACACATACCCTTTGGGAGACACGTGCACATGTGTGTCCTTGTTACCAACCAATAAATTTGGTTATTAACTGCATTTGGTTTTCAAATGAGGTTTTCCTATTTTTTGTGATACATAGTTTACAAATTCGATTTTCTGAGTTTTTTTATTGAACTTTTTAACTTAATTATTGATGTTAATGATCAGGATTAGTTCATTTACACATATATTAGATTACTAAAATGTAGACTGTCAATAGGACTTGCATTGTTCTCTGTTTTCCTGAGAACTAATTCCTGAAATTAAGTGCAAATTTTACTGATTTTGACACAACCTATCTACTGTTTTTCTATTACACATTATGTTACACACATACACACACATTCCCTATTAATTCCTGTCACATTACACCCATTACTCTATATGATTTTCTATCAGTTTACACACACATCACTGTTTCAGTCACACTCGTCCAAACCTGAGAACTAACCTATTCCCTGTTTCTCCACTACACACACCCTATAGTTTCATTCACCTTGCATTGATTCCCTGAAACACATGGACACACAACAAGTGTATGTAATGAATAATATATGTGTAATATCATGTATGTTGGTAAGCACATATGAATGTAATATGCATATATGTATGCAAATAGGAATACATGGATATATGCAAGTTATAAATACAATGTTTGGATAACATATGAAATGTAATGTATAGGTAAGCATTAATGTAGGTAATGATATGTAATCACCGGTGGGGCTGGCTCGGCCGGGAGAGACTGTACCCTATGGCTCGACAACCAACCGGAGAGGATACTCTGAGAGATCCATCTGAGTAGAACGTATACTCTGAGAGATCACCTTTACAAGAATGATATCAGTAGTGGGATTGAGTGTTGGAGGAGATATTATCAGAGTATACGTCCTACTCAGATGGGTCTCTCACAGTTACAGATGGTGGATGTGCTCCGTCAACAGATTCTTGCTCTGAGCCAAAACTTTGCCCCGGAGCTCAAGTGGACATCCTTCGTGTAGAGCTCGAGTGAGAGGTTCCTGACAGCATGGTGTCTCCTTTGTTAAAGTATCCGTGCTCGTCCCACAACCAATCAAAATTTTTTTTTTCATTCCTAATCTCTTGAATATGAAGCTCTGCTTCACATTTAGCTCTACCTTCTGGTATATAAGAACCAAATGTGAAATAGAGTTTCATATTCAAGATATTAGAAATAAATTTTTTTTCGATTGATTGTGGAAAGAGCAAGAATCCTTTGACAAAGGAGACCACCATGTTGTCAGGAACCTCTCGCTCGAGCTCTACTCAAGGATGTCCACTCGAGCTCTGGGACAAAGGATTGACTCAGAGCAGATTTCTGGACAGAGATGACGAAGAAGATGGCTGCCAAAGCTTATGTAAGTTTTCTAATTCTTTATACGTATTATATTTTTGTTATTTTGTATTACTGTAATTAAAATCGATCATTGCATCGTATCAATAGGTGATTTTGTACATTAGTTACAAGTGCCACTTATTTAAAGTTCAAGTGCTACTTAGTTGTGTCTCTCTCTCTATCTATCTCGCTATCAACGCTATAGTGTTGTTCCCTTCGCAATACGGAATGGTCCGATACCGATACTTTGAGTATCAGACCATTCCTATGTGTATCGGTATCGCAATCACAATACCGATACTCGAGTATCGCATTGATACTCAAGTATCACATCTGATATTATACTACTTTTTTCAGAGTAGCAGACGAGTACATTCTCTGATAGTTCTCTCATTTATTTGTCAATTATTGTATTTCAGTTCTAGTTAGTTTTATGTGATTCTCTGATAGTTCTCTCATTTATTTTCAACCGCTCCCTCCTGTGATATTGATTTTACCAGATGGCACCCATGACCCGAACAACGATACGTCGTTTGAGGGAAACACAGATTGCTGAGGTGGCTCCTCCTACTGTTAAGAAGGAAGTGGCACCGGTAGCTAGTGAGACCGGGAGTTCTGTTCATCCAGCACCGGTAGCTAGTGAGACTGGGAGTTCTATTAATGCAGCACTTGTAATGGACTACATCTCTCCTGCCGCCGTCGATCCCACTTATTCGAGGTGGTTGCGTGATCGTATCACTGACCATTTGCGTGAGCTGTGTGGTTCTCATTAGCTATTAGTACTTATTTTTATTGGACTATTTGTATTGGGTTGTTTTTGTATTAGACTATTTGTATTAGACTACATATATGAATTAGTACTGTGTCAATCTCTAGATTGTATTGGGTTGTTTTTGTATTAGACTATTCATTTCATTTGGATGTTAATTTACCGGTGTTGAGTGTTCTACCGAAGGGGTCGGCGAACCCAGGAATAAAATGTGCTTGTGTATTGTGTTTCAGATTAAACTACATAGAGAAAATAATTCTGTGGAGAAAATTGCATACTGCAATTTATTTATTTTAATTTTTTTTCAAATTTAGCGACGTCTACCGACGTTAATCCGACGTTAATCGACGCTTTCCGGTGGCACGATGCGTCGGTAGACGTCGCTAAACTGGCATATATTGCCAGGGTACCAAGTATAGCGACGTCAGTTTCGTCGGTATGCGTCGATAGATGTCGCTAAATATCCCAGGATTTTACCTCATTTACCCAGGATATACCGACGCATAGCGACAATAAAAACATCGATAATTGTTCCAGGGAATACCGACGTATAGCGACATCATAAACGTCGCTAGTTCATCGACGAAACGACGGTAAACGTTGGTATATTACCGACATATCTGTGCGTCGGTAAACGTCGGTGTTGGCGACGATCAGCGACGTCTTTCCAAACAGCGACTAAGGTTTCCGCGACAAGAGGAAGACGTCGCTAAATACGTCGCTAAAATTGTTTAGCGACGTCTTTAGGCGTCGCTAAATTGCCTTATTCTAGTGGTATTTGTTTTTAAAATCTATTTGTTCTATGTTGTAGAGAATTTCATTCTACCCTATTTTGACCTATGGAAGTCCAGATTTGGGCTTGCATTATTAGGTTGGGAAGTCTGGGACCCCCAACTCCTCAGGTTCTTCTTCTCAAAAAAGTTGAGAAGAAGAACAGTGTTGGCCGCATAGGCATTCCAGTCTCCATGCGGCTCCTCGTTGGCCGTATAGGCATTTCAGTCTTCATGCGGCTCCTCGTGGGCCGCATAGGCATTCCAGTCTTCATGCGGCTCCTCGTTGGCCGCATAGGCATTCCAGTCTTCATGCGGCTCCTCTTTGGCAGTCTTGCCGTATGGCCTTGTTTCCTCCTTGCCGTATGGCTCTCGGCAGTCTTGCCGCATAGACCCCGTTCCCTTGCCGTATGTCTCTCGACATTCTTGCCGCATAGACCCCGTTTCTTCTTTGTCGCATGGCTCTCGGCAGTCTTGTCGCATAGACCCCGTTTCTTCTTTGTCGTATGGCTCTCGGCAGTCTTGTCGCATAGACCCCGTTTCTTCCTTATCGCATGGCTCTTAGCTAGCCTTGCCGCATGTCCCCTGTCCCCCTAGTCGTATGTTGTATGGCCGTTTGGCCCTTGCCGCATGGCGATCCCTGTCGTATAGGCCATGGCACTTGACTCTGGCCGCATGAGATCTTGACTTACCCTGTCGCATAGATGGACATCCATCCACTGCCGCATGGGATCCTGACTTACTCTGGCCGCATAGATGGGCATCCATCTACTGTCGCCTTTGGGCTATTTTTTATCCCGAATTGACATTAATTGTTACCTTGACTAATGATTGATCATGTGTTCTTAGTTGGAACTAAGAGACTGGCTAGTCGTCTTATTGAATTGAATGGGACACGTTCATGTATGAACCATGAACCATTGCGATCGACTAGCCGATCCGAACATTGGCATATGGATACATGTTGACTTCCATTTTTTGTAAAAGCAGCATGTGTATCTTACAGTCAAGGCATGATTATTCTGAGGCTAGATTTGATTGTTGTATTACGCTATGTAAGACCTACAACCTAACCGCACGGGCATCGTTGTAGAGTTATACATATCGTACTCTGTACGGAAGTACTCATTCTGAATGACCATGATCCACGGCATGAGATTTCAATCAACAAAAGGACTATTAAGCTAAATAAAATAACGATTGCATGGAGAGAATGGATTTCGGAGTTCTTACATGGCAGCCATCATTGGGACAATTAGTGCCCCGATATGCCGGCTGGTTCCCACAGATACTGCAAATCTGCCATACGGGCAGGGAGTGGTATTTGCTTATACTGTTACATATACTGATGACGGGCGTCCCGCTGGGACTCGTCTAATTCATGATTGGCGCAATTGATTATTGGATAGACTAGCCTTGCTTGTACATAGTAAGAACTGAGGAATCTCTTATTGCATGTTTCCAAGATAACTTGGAACTTACAGTTAGCAAACTGTAGTAGTTGTATTGCCGTTTAAATTGATTTGTTTGTGTATTGTACCTACTCTGTTAACTATTGAGATGAGCAGAATGTCAGGACATGACGGGTCAACTTCTGTCCTTGTTTGGTTGGAAAGTTGGCTTGAAGTGTCGTAATGTTGTGCGAACCCCAGTAGCAAGCAGAGATCTATTTATCATATTCTTAACTCTTATCACTGGTTCTATTCCTTATATCGTGCTCCCTTGCGGTACTTGCTATTAGAGGTCTAACCTCTCTGGTTTTGCATGGCCAGATTTAGAGCCAGCTCCAGAGGACTCAGCTTACTTCTACCTCCAAGATGGTCAATGTCATGCCCCGTTCCCGTAGGAGCGATCGTCCTCGCTAAGGCATGATGCCGCACGAGCCTAGATTGCGCTCGTGCAAGACGGGTTCCATAACGACTGATTTCAGCAGTTGCGACGGGGTCGTCGCACAGAAGTCCCATGCAGAGACATTGAATAATAGCAGCAAAAATTTTAAAGCAAAACATAAGTTATTCAAAGAAGCTCTTTATTGATATTGAAACAAAGATTATAATGTGGCGCAAGGCCAAGATTACAAGTCTCTCAAGCTCACTTAAGCTCACATTACAAGTCACTCAGCTCTCTCTCATCTCTCAATATATGTCTTGAGCCAGCGGATGCTTCGGAAGGCGACGTCCATACATTATGTCCTGTATAAATCTTGAATACATGCGATCGCACGCTTCGAATCGCCAAGGAACTCCATACCTCGACGCATCCAAGCGAGCTCCATGCCACGAGATTCTACCTGTGCCTGCACATGGAAATTATGTGGGTGTCAGTACTCAACTGTACTGGTGGAATGAGCTCATCGCCCACCCATACAAAACTAACATGTTAATTTACTTTGTGGGTAACATAGTCCCTTTTATGATTGTCTTTCTACTCTTTTCTTAGGATCGATTTTAGGACAGACGCCTTGGCCTATTTTGTGTCACAAGACCATTTCGTGCTTGCAACGCACTATCAAGTCGTGCTTGCCTTACGGCTTAAAATCAGAGACGCAACTACGCGATAAGACTCCATTCCCGTGTGACCGTGCTATAAGTCCTTGTTGAGGCCGTGTCTCGTAACTCAAATAAGACTCAATCATATCGCCGCCTTGCGGCCCTTGCCGTATCGCGGCCATTCGCTACTAAATCATCAACTAACCCATCCAACTTGTGAACTAAGTGTCACTTGACCAACTTTGTCTTGCGGTGTTTTCTGACTTAAACTCAAAACAACTTAAACCAACTTATGCAACATATATGCCGACAACTTAAGACTGGATGCCACATCTCGTGTCGAAGCACGGTGTCTACGTTGCAACCAAAACTTAGGCCCAACATTGTGTTCTAACTGTACATACACATTCAACTTAACTCAATCCAAAGGCACACATACGAATTTGTCGCCATGTCGACTCATCTATATGATTTGGTCACTGGCTCCCAGAGCCATTGTGGACTCCCTTTTAGCTGAGTATAGGATGGACCGGTCAAAGCGGGTAGCTAGCCCCAATGAGCATCCACCGAATACTTTGCCCCAGGCTCAGCTATCCCGCTCACATTCACCCTCAAGTTTCCTCCTAGGCCGAAACGGTCCTGCTGTGGCCCCAGGTTATCGTCCGAGGAAACAAATTTACCTTGTCGACAAGTTGTCCATGACCATGCAAGACTCGACTCAAACTGACGTCTCACATAGTCATTCTACTCTAGTGTTACCATTTCTTTCAGGGCTAAGTTCGATACTTCTCATATCTGAGACCTTGCCTCGATGACCCAGTCGCGAGCATTCTTTTTTCTTGCCTCGACGACCCAGTCGCGAGCATTCTTCTTTCTTGCCCTATCATTTCACTCAACTCAAGAACAACTATTGAAACACTTTCCAAACTCAATGACTCAACCGTAGTCCGTACCTTAAAACACTAAGTCCGTGACATCGTGTCTTAAACCAACTTGAAACACTATGTGACACCACCGCCCAAGTCATACTCTATATGATGGGCCTTACAATCGTGAGACTATGTGGTTATATCCAGCCATAGAACTCATCGGGTCGTGCCTGTTACTACTCCTGATAGCTTAACGTAACTTGCCTAACTTACTTTGTAACAACTTGACGAGCAAAGGCTGCGTCAAGCCTTGCGGCGTGGGAACGTGCCGTGCACGCATTCGACTTTGAACAACCAAGTTATTTGGTGTGCCTAGACTTATGCCATAAGCTGTGCAATACAACTTAACCCGTCGGCGAACAGAGGCTATGCCACGCCTTGGGCGAAGAGACCGTGCATGTTTTATGAAGCATTTATGCGGGCGACGCCTATGAATTTGGCTAACTCTTAGCTTGTGGCGAAGACCAACTCTTCCTTCTCCCAAGCCACGGGACGAAGGACCGAGTGTCATTTTCAAAGCACGCCGTGAACCAATTCTAAGCCGACCGTTGGACCTTTCCATATTCTAACCCAATTCGACCCGTCGGAATTATTTCCTTATCTATGTGGATTCGTCTCTTTTATTATCAAGCCTACTTGTGCAAGTTGAAAATATGCGATTTATTATGTGAAGGTAAAGATGAGGCGAGTTCACCGAAACTACCCCACCTGAGCGAGCGGTCGCCTCGACCGAGCGATGTCTTCGAGCAGCCGTTGTAAGGCTAGGTCCGAACGCCATCGACATTCCTATTCCTCGATTGACTAAGCATGACGGGGCACTACAGTCAATAATAGATCATGATTGTAGGAGGACACGAGTGGGTTCCTTGCTTCACTGCTCGTTTTACTACTGACTTTACTTATTGCCGTTTGGCACCGACATGTTAGTCGGACTATCTTACACTTACCTTTACATAATTGTAACTAAGTCAGACTGCAGCTGATAACAATTGTGTATACCTTGTTATATCATCTGACTATATTTTGTACAGCCAGATCTCAAGAACATTTTGACTGAACGTTTGGGATGCCATACTGCTTTATCTTACATGTTCTCTATTATTGCTTCTTGTTTGAATGATTGAGACAATAGATGTTGAGTGACCATAGTGAGACTTTCATGTAGTATGCACCCCTTTGTCGTTAGACAGCATTGATCATATTATACGGTATTCTTCTACCCGTAATACGTAGCTGGCTGAGTCGTTCCCCCGCTCTCCGGTATTCCGATTCTGGGGCGTGACATCCGGGCTTGGTCTTGGAGTTCATATGTTGAAACCGAGGTCGGGTTGGGCTTGGGCTCGGGTTTGGGTTATGATTCATCGGGTTGGACTCGGGATGACCTCAAGCCCGACCCAACCCGCCCGAGTTGCACCCCTACTGTTGTTACCGTGAGTTTGTTTGTTACATATTTGGGCTGACATTGTAGCTTTGTCACTTGATAGGAAGGTATCATGAGCAAATGTAAAAACTTCCTCCAGACCTGGATAACTCAAATGATTCCTCTGTTTTTATTTCTCTTAAAGAGGGCAACCATTGAAGTAACCATATAACGAAGCTTCGATCTCTACCTACAAGTAGTTCTATGCATTTGTCAAGTTTGTGAGTGGTGTGAAGCATAACAAATGAAGATATGTAGTTCTTTGAAATTATCAAATTTATGAGTGGTGTGAAGCAGAACACATGAAGATGGAAGTGTCGACAACACATTGAGTCCGTGACAAAGAATTATTTACAAAGTCCACCAATTACATACAAAAGTCAAGTCAGTCAACTGAAGAAAATAATTGATCTACTCTTCACATAAAGCAATCAAGTCTTAATGATCTGATAATCATTCAATCCAGAAGTGAACGCAACCACACTTCCACTTCATATATTACAGATTATTCCATACAAGCAAAATTAAACATCATACATATGGGACAACTTGTTGTAAATACAAATTATACTGATAACAAATTAAGTAGGAAAACTTGACCAAAAAAATCACTTCTAGCTAATTCTCCTAGAAATAAAACTAGCACGGAGAGGTTACTTCATCACAGTACCAAACTCAGGCTTCTCGGACAGATCAACCTCGTCTCCCTTGGCTTCTCTCCACTCGAACTCCCTCACCAAATTTGCCACAAAGTACTCTAATTGCCAGCCCAAGCTATGTCGAGCACCATCCTCCAACGGTTCTAATAGACGTACTTCGTTACGACCGAAAAGAACTGTAGGACGTTGAGCTTTCTCAAGTAGAGAAGAAGGCTACGTAGCACCGTCTCGATCTCACTAATAACCTTCTCGTCGAGCTTCTCACCGAAGCACATGATAAACTAGTAGGCAGAACATGGCTAACTGGAAGTTGTCCTTGGCGACCACCAAGTCGTATTCCGAAGATTGCGACTATTGTAGAGATGCTAGTCAGAACACCAAGCACCCAGTTGCGGCTATGGCTATAAAGCTTGACGCGAGAGGAGTGAAGAATATCCGACATAAGGTTACCACGAAGGAGATGCAATAGTGGTTCGTAGGCTCCTAAAGATATGCTATGCTGGTTGCTGCTGATTAACATTGTCGTATAGAGTGGATCCGGGCAGTCAAAAAAGGCATCCCCGTGCTCGACGAGGACCTTGTAGGCAATATGGCGGACCTTTTCGGTCGACTTCTCTAGAGCAAGGCCTTCTCGCTCGACCTAGGGAAGAAGTGGAAGACCTCAGACGAATAAGAAGAGACCAGATGTGAACAAATAAGAAAAAGAAAGAAACACAGCAGCAAAATATGCGGGACCCACCAATTTCGTAATTTTTCCGTAACTACAGTTCCGCACAAGAAGCGGACTATATATATATATATATATATATATATATATATATATATATATATATATATATATATATAGCGCCAATGACTTCTAGTTCAAGTGGTTAGAGTGAGACACGTCCTCCCAAGAGATTGTAAGTTCGAACAACGGGAGAAACACATTTAGAAATCAATTTCCGGACAAGAGGAAAAATTGGTGGGAATATGGTTCCACTCAAGACCCATGGCATTGATTTTTCCTCCTCCTTTCCCAATATTTATTATAAAAGTTGTAACAAAAGTAACCATGTGCCATTGCTTATTTTACCATTAATGTTATTTTTATAATATTATTTTTATTTTAAAAGGTAAGGATTATAGGTCCTAAAAATCAAGTTGCACCCATCAAAGAAGTCATGAAAATCAAGTTATGCATCCTTCAAGTGAACTGCACAGGAGTCAGATTGCGCACCATCTCGATTGCGCAGGCTGAACTGCGCACTCATCCAAGTGCCCAGGCTGACGTGGCCTCGTCATCATTACCTGACAGAGAATCAGATCTTCTGACAACTGACAGCACGGAGAACGAGGAAACTGTTCGTTTATCGTGCAGCACAGCGCTCGAGGACAGCTGTACATACAGCGCAACCGGCCAGACTCTTTGCAGCGCGGTCCATCCAAGCGCAATCTGAGGCCAGCGCAATTCATGTGGTGCACTCCATCAAGAAAACTGACAATGTACACGTGGCCTTCATGCCATCAATTACTCAACATGTGGCAACCGTCTGTACACGATCAAACGTATTTCAATCAAACAATGCCACGTGTCACATACAGATGGTCCACGATCGAGTAACTGCTTGCGCAGTTCATCCCAGCGCAAGCCAAAGTCTGCACAATCCATCCTGCGCAAGTCAGAATAACTAAAAGTTAGTTATTTCCAGAACTCTATAAATAGAGTTTCAAGCCTTCATTTTCAGAGATACATACATAGAGATCAGAATCATCACCAGAGATCAGGAGTTCTTGCCAAAGTGCTGCTGCAATCTTCAGAGGCTATCGTCTTCAAAGTTCACATCGTCCAAGGGATAAAGCAATCGTCATTCAGATCAGATTCCTATAGTTGTACTTTCCCAGAATTCTTGTAATCTTCTTACAAAGTTTGTTGAAATAAAGATCAACTTTTGTTTTTGCAAACAAAATGGCGACTCTGCTGGGGACGACTTTCTCCTCCGACGAGGAAGTGCCAACTCAATGTGACGTTGCGTCTATCGGAAAGACGCAGAAGATGCTGGTTGTAAAGGTCAACTAGATGGCCTACGAGGCGATGATCAACTCCAGGACCACCTCTCGCACTGCAACAACTTCTGCCACGAGCAAAGTTCACCCAGTGTGGGTCTCCAAGACTGTTATGCAGTCTGTTTCTGCTGCTCAGCCTGCTGCGCAGTCTACTGCCTCTGTTCCCAAGACTGCTGTTTCTGTTGCGCAGTCTGCTGCTACTGCCCATGCGCAGTATGCTGCTCCCCTGGCCAGTGCACAACCTACTTCCTATGCTGCCCTGTCAAAGTACAAGACTCCTATTCCTCTGGTGCAGTTGGCTGCAACCCTGCCTGCACAATCCACCACTCCAGCAACCAGAGTGCAACCCAGACACTCTGGCAACAAGACTTCTGATGCGCAAGCTGTTGAAACTATGGCCAGAAGACCTTCTGCCAGAATTACTCATGTGCAACCTGCCAGTGTGCCAACAGCCACTTCAGTCCCTGCGCAAGCTGCGCTAGCTCAGTCTAAGATAGACAGCCCTTTGGCTAATCTCTCTTCTTCTCTCAGCAAGGGAAAAACCTCTGCTCCTCTTCTCAAGCACCATGTTGCTCCAGCGCAATCCACTGGGGATAGTCTTTTGGCTATTCTTTCTCCTTCCCAGAACAAAGGAAAAGGCCCGTTGGTCTTTTCTCAAACTTCCTCGTCCCACGACTTGGAAGACAACAGAGGAAAATGCTCTTTAGCTAACCCTTCTTCACAAAACAAAGAAAAATGCCCTTTGGTCTTTTTTCAATCTTCCTCGGTTTATACCGTAGAAGATCAATCTGAACGTGCTCCGGCACCAATCAGTACAAGAACTCTCTCCAACAAGGGTTCTTCTTCCCTCCTTGCCAAAGGGAAGTGCACTGATCAAAGAGGTATTCTGCCTACTCCGGTAGCAGAATTCCAAGATCTCCCAACTCTCAGGATATCCTGCTCAAAACAGGAAAAATTGCTGGTGTCTCAGACAGAAACCCCTGGGGGTGAGTTTGCTGATCTAAGAACTTATCTCAATCGACCAACTTCGGTGAAACGTAAACAGCCAATGCCGAAGACCAATCAGTATCAGAAGCAAACTTCCAGGATCAAAAATTCGGACACCTATACTAATGAAATGAGTATTTCCCTGTACACTCAAGGGACAAAACATCTGAAGAACCGGAACCATGTTCCGAATGTTGTCAAAGAACACATCCCTCGAACTTCTTCTCGTCCTGTCCTCGATCTCCGAGAACACCTCAAGCAAAAATGGGACAACATCTCAACACCTCCAGTGCAACCACTTGGACACCATTGTAATCACAAAGTTGTCATCAAGTGTTGTTGTCAGACAACAAGACGATCTGTCTTCGATCATCTGAACTTTACAAACTTTGAACCTATGTCTGAAGATGAAGACAAAGTTTTATACGCTTCCGTCAACATGACTTCCAGAGACACTGGGTAGGAAATGCTCCAAGCACGACAAGCCTCGCAAGCCAAGCCAGCGGTATTTGGATCTACTCAAAGAATCTTCTGAAGGAGTATTCCAATATACCGATCCCGAAGCCGAGACACAATCGGTCAAAGGAATCTTCTTCAAGATCCTTCTGGTCATCTTTCTCTTTCCCACCCAGGAGATGATTCTTTCTCTGACTACGATGCATACAGTGAAAGTTCGGAACAGACAGTATCCTCTACTGTACCTAAAGAAGTGACAGCTTATGTTGTCACTGAAGACCCCGATGCTTCCAGTTCAGCAAGTCAAGAACAACGGATAGCTGTACTAGAAGACAAGCTGAAAACTATGGCCGAAATAGTTGCAAGTATGCATTCTATTATTGTAGCTCAGCATACAGTACCACCGACTGTACCTGCTACAAATCCTGAAATCATAGCATCGTCGGTGCCTGTCAATACAGGACTGGGGGTAGCATCTCCTCAACTACCTCCTGTACAGATTCAACCTATATCCAGTCAGTCAGGTGCTGGGGGTAGTGCTTACCACGCTGTCCCTCCCCCTAACACTGTGACTCAGCCTGCTCCTTCGACATCAGTGGAGGATGCCAATGAAGCTGTCAAACTCCTGCGCACTCAGTTCGAGGCCTTCAAAGAGAAAGACAACTTGCAGAGGTTGGGGATCAAGCAACCCTACCCAGTTGAATGGAAGGAAGTCCCATTTCCTCCGAAGTACAAAATCCCAACAATCTCGCTGTTTGATGGCAGCACTTCTCCCAGTCAGTTCATTAACCACTTCGAGGTAATGACTGTCCAACTTCAGCCAAATGACGCTCTTCCTACCAGAGTATTCGTCGGCTGTTTAGCCGGTGTGGCATACGATTAGTACAGAAGCTTGCCCGATGGCTGTATTACCTCCTTCTCAGGTCTGAAACAAATCTTCTTGGAACGATTCTATGAAGGGATCAACGACATAACTATGTCAGCCCTCAATAAAATCAAACAAAGACATAATGAAACTGCTGAGAGTTTCATTAAAAGGTTTCGCCGAGAAGCTTTAAAAATGCCTCTTGGAACTCCGGCCGCTGTCACCATAGACACCTGCAAGGCAAATCTTTTGCCTATCATCAGCATGTGGACGGGGTCTACTCAGTTCCAAGATTGGCCATCCTTCATTGTCAATGCTAAAGCAGCTGAAGTTAGCACTGATAAATTCAAGCAGCTAGGGGTACAAATGTCTAACCCTGACCGGGATGAACATCAGACATCGGGTGGTGGTAATCGCCAGAACAACCGCAAGGGGAAAGAAACTTTGAATATTAACTTGAAAAACAAAGAATCTCTGGCGGTCAACGTAGCAACACCTATTCTACTCCTTCAGCACCTCCACCAAGGGAACCTCGTCCAAAAGTAGAGTACTCTTTTGACGAGAATGACACCGTGAGCATCTTTGATTGCTTGATCAAAAGCAATAAGCTCCAACTCCCGGACCCAAAGAAGCCTGATGAAGTCGGCAAAACTGATCATCCTAAGTACCGTGTCTATCACAGGTTCATTGGGCATCCCACTCGAGCATGTTATGTGCTCAAAGGCAAAATTCAAGAACTGGTCAACGCTGGTGTTGTCACTCTGCAGCAAGACGAGAAGACTGTTACCACAAACATGGTCTCAGTTCAATTCGGTGACTTCCCTCCGCAGATGGTACAGCATGGTGTCATTCCTATCCCCAAAGCTACTCTTGAGATCGAGAATCTCCCTCCTCCACGAAGTGAAGGTCTCGTCCCCTTGTCTCTTGATAATGGCGAGATTATATGGATTCATCCTGATCTTGCCTCGAAGTTCGAACTTCCCTC
Organism: Iris pallida; assembly: GCA_029216955.1. Classification (NCBI taxonomy): domain Eukaryota; kingdom Viridiplantae; phylum Streptophyta; class Magnoliopsida; order Asparagales; family Iridaceae; genus Iris; species Iris pallida. Next base: position 998,748 of record JANAVB010044216.1, read on the forward strand.
TTCCTCCAAGAAGAAAGACCGCTCCAAGTGCAAGACAAAGACCTGCAATATGGTGTCTTTTGACCCCATAGTTGACGAAAAAATCCTGTTGGGCATCAGATCAGGGAAAGCCTATCTAAAGGATTATCCTGAAGCTCAGAATCCTGCTTCTTCTTCTGAGCATGCTCCAGTGCAACCTGCTTCCACTGAGGATATTCCTACTGTATCCTCACCGGTGGTAGAACCCACTCCTCCCAAGCCGACAGTAGCCGACAAAGGCAAACAATAAGTCCGCTTCGACAAACCTTTGAAGAAGTCATCTTCCTCAGGACTTGAAAAGCCTTACAACTTTGATATCTTGGCTCAGTTAGCCAATACACCGGCCCGGCTGTCAATCTTCGAGCTCTTGCGCCTCTCCAAAGAGACTCGGAAAACTCTGAGTGAGGTTCTCATGCATGCAGAAACCTGTCCAGCCCTGCTAAAGAAGCCGAAACAGAACCAGTCTCTTGCCTTCATTATCATAGTGTGTTGGAGTTAATTCCAAACATAACTTTCACACAAGATGACATGCTGATGGAAGACAATAGGCATGACCGTCCTCTATACTATACAGGATATGTCGACTCGATGAAAGTCGATCGTATTTTGATAGATCGAGGGTCTGTCCTCAGCATCATGCCGAAGACAATGTTAGATGCATTAAAGATCCCAGTGCATAGTCTCTCCAGTACAATCATCACCATTCTTGGGTTCAACCAGGGAAGGAGTGAGCCTCTGGGCAAGATTCGCCTAAAACTCCAATTAGGCAATCTTCGCACAAAGGTGACCTTCTACATCATTGACAACCATGGTTGTTCTTACAATGCTTTGTTGGGGAGACCATTCCTGCATGAACATAACATTGTTCCTTCAACTCTCCATCAATGTTTCAAATATGTCGACGACAATGGAGAGGTTCAAAAGGAGGTTGCTGATCTCTATCCTTTCAAAGGCGTCGAAGCATACTGCAATGATGCTCGTATGTACAAGGATGAATTTATGAAGGTTTTCCTATCTCTTGACGCTGAAGAAGATCAAGAAGCAGTGTCCAATGACACTCTCATCATACCTGTCAAAGGGCGTGTTTTTCGTCCTCAGTCTTCCAAACCACTGGCTATTCACTTGTCAGTCCAGAAGCAGCCAACTGATGATAGTCAGGATCAAAGGGAGCTTACCTTTTCTGAGCCACTTGTTATTGACTTACGTCGTAACAAGAAAAAAAGGCAGCTCATCTCTTCTGAGCCCCTTGTTATAGATATATCTCATAACAAGGATAAAAGGGAGCTCACCTCCTCTGAGCCACTTGTTATCGACCTCCGTCGTAACAAGGCCAATCCTCCTCCACGTTCTTCTTCTCCCCTTCTTGTAATCAATCTGACCAAGCCTGCTAAGACTAAAGGTCCTGCTGTAAATACAGATGTACAAATCAATGAAAAAACATCTACTTTCTAGTATACTGATATCATTTATCATGCTAAGTGCTATTTGGATATGTTAGATAGCTTTCAATCATTTACAATGGGAGTTGTGCAATTCTTTCAAACAGAAGTCTTACTCGAACATCCAAATGATTCATATCATATTGTTCCTGCTCGAAAGAAAGGCGAGAGTCCAATACTTTTTAGTAAAGAACCGGAACAACAATTCAGCTATACGGATGATATCAAAAGTAACGACACGGGGCATCTTCAATTCCGTCGTTACAGTCAACAATCAAAAGACATCATCCGAAAGATGGGTTATGACTTCAAGAGTGGCCTCAACTACGGTAAAGGCAGAAGAACTCCTATCCGTACGGCTGTACCAAAAGGAAAGTCAGATATGTACTACAGCAGGACCAAAAGAGGTCTCGGATATGCTTTACCTCCGGTATTATCCCCAGTAGCCTCTGAATCCGATAGCGAGGAGCGCTCTAACTCTTCTGATTCCAGATCATGGGATTCTGACACCAGCATCGGTCAAGTTCATCGATTGACTGTATCTTCCAACATGGTCTTCATCGAACTTCCAGAAGGCTATGACGAGGATATTGAAGAAAATCTCGAAACTGATCCTTGGGCCCAACGAATGGATACCCAATAGGAACTCCTTCGAACAAAGAGAACCTCCTACCGAAGATCAATTAGTTCAAATTGATGTAGGAGAGAGTGGGTCACCTCGTCCAATATTCATCAACAAGAACCTCCCAGAGGCAGATAAGCAAGAATTAATTCTTCTTATTCAAGAATATATTGACATCTTTGCCTGGAGCTATGAAGACATGCCAGGTCTAGATCCTAAAGTTGCTACTCACAAATTGAACATCCTGCCTAATACGAAACCGGTCAAACAGCAACAACGGCACTTCAAGCCAGAAATGATAGATGCAATCGATGATGAAGTCAAGAAGCTAATCGCTTGTGGCTTTATTCGAGAAGAGCAGCATCCTGATTGGGTAGCCAATGTCGTCCCAGTTCTAAAGAAAACTGGAAAAGTTTGAGTCTGCATCGACTTTCGGGATCTTAATGAAGCATGTCCAAAAGATGAATTTCCTCTCCCTATCACGGACGTCATGATCGACAATACCTATGGGTTCGAAAGAATATCTTTCATGGATGGATTCTCCGGATATAATCAGATTCGGATGAATCCTGAGGATGAAAAACATACTTCTTTCCGCACTCCTCGCGGAGTCTACTGCTATACTGTAATGCCATTTGGTCTTAAGAACGTTGGTGCAACTTACCAACGAGCCATGAGTACCATCTTTCGAGATCATCTGTGCAAGACTGTCGAATGCTACGTCGACGATATCGCTGTCAAAAGTCGTCTAAAAGAAGATCATATCCAAGACTTGAGAACTATCTTCAATCTCATGCGCCAACACCAACTCAAAATGAATCCCACCAAGTCATTCTTGGGTGTCTCTAGTGGCAAATTTTTCGGCTTCGTCATTACCTCTAAGGGTATACACGTGGATCCCGAGAAGATCAAAGCCATTCAAGAGATGCGTCCTCCACGCAACCTAAAAGAGCTACGAGGATTCCAAGGCCGACTTGCGTACATCAGGAGATTCATTTCGAATCTGTCTGGACGCTGTAGACCATTTACTCAACTAATAAAGAAGGGTGTTTCTTTCGTTTGGACTGAAGAATGTCAACGAGCATTTGACGACATAAAGCGGTATCTCATGAACCCACCAGTCTTGGTGCCACCAATCTCTGGCATACCGTTCTTAATGTATGTCCGTACTATGGATCATTCATTGGGTGCTTTACTTGCCCAAAAGAACAAAGAAGGCTACGAACAGGCCATCTATTATCTCAGTCGTACTATGATTGGTGCTGAACACCGTTATAGTCCGGTCGAAAAAGAGTACCTAGCTCTTATGTTTGCTGTTCAAAAGACTCGGCATTACATCATTGGCCAAACTATTCATGTCATATCCCGAGTTAATCCTCTTCGGGTATTGATGAAGAAGCCTAGCACACTTAATTCTCGGCTGGCTATATGGGCCATTCTGCTAGCCCAATATGACATGGTATATGTTCCTCAAAAGTCTATTAAAGGTCAAGTACTGGCAGACTTCTTAGCGGCTCATCCTGTTCCAGAGACATCCAAACTCTATGATGAAATTTCAGATGAGACATTGGAATCTAATACAATCTCCGAAGAATTTCCTACTTGGCGTCTATTCTTTGACGGTGCATCCAGGATTGGACCCAATGGTGCCATTGTCGCAGGAGTTAGAGTTGTTCTTGTTTCTCCAGATGGGTCAGCCATTCAAAGAGCATACTCCTTAGATGAGCCTTGCTCTAACAACGTGGCAGAATACAATGCTCTACTCATCGGTCTTCAGTTAGCTAAGCAACTGGACGTCGAGTATCTTGAGGTCTATGGTGACTCTAAGTTGGTTGTTAACCAGGTTAGAGGAACTTATGAAGTTCGCCATCAAGATTTAGTGCCTTACTTTGAAGCGGCAATCAACATGGCTACATCATTCAAAGCCTTCTTCATCGAATATGTACGACGAGCTTGCAATACTGAAGCCGATGCTTTGGCTAATCTTGCAGCAGTCTTAGCTATCCCTATCAAAAGACAGAAGGTGGTGGTTATATCTAATCGAGAACTGTTCTGCATCGAAAACAATCGTAATATTGAGTTCAGTAATCTTACTGAAGTCAATGTTATCAATGAAGATTGGAGAACTCCTTTCATCGACTTCGTGGTCCATAACATACTCCCTGAAGATCCTAAGGAAGCTACGAGTATTCGTCGGCGATCTCTCCGGTTCTACTACAATTAGACCACCAAAACTCTTTACCGACGGACTTATGACGGTCTACTCTTACGCTGTCTTGCTGGTGATAAAGCGAAGCAAGTATTGCATGAAGCTCACGACGGTGTCTGCGGAGCACATCAACCTGGTCCTAAACTATAGGATCACATCCGACGCATGGGTTACTACTGGCCCTCTATGGTATCTGATGCTATCGAATATGCAAGGAAATGTCGAGCTTGTCAAATCCACGCAGATTTTATTCATCAACCATCAGAATTCCTTCATCCGACTATTGTTTTCTGGCCTTTTGAAGCTTGGGGCATGGACATCATAGGTCCCATCAATCCTTCTTCTTCTAGGGGACATCGGTTCATACTAGCAATAACCGATTACTTCTCCAAATGGGCCGAAGCTATACCATTGGCTGAAGTCAAGATCAGCAGCGTCATCAACTTCGTCAAACACCATGTCATCTATAGATTTGGTGTACCTCGACGAATCATCCACGATAATGGACCTCAGTTCATCAGCCAAAAGTTCACAAAGTTCTGTGATGATCATCGGATTGACAATATCGCTTCAACAGCATACAATCCTGCTGCTAATGGCTTAGCTGAAGCTTTCAACAAGACTATCGTCAAGCTCCTCAAGAAGTTTGTGTCCACTAACAAACGAAACTGGAATGAAAAACTTGGAGAATATCTTTGGGCCTACCGTACTACGGTCCGCAACCCTACAGGCTGTACACCCTTTTCTTTGGTATACGGCTGTGAAGCAGTTCTACCCCTGGAACTTTAAATTCTGTCTTTGAGGATTGCTATCGCCAATGAGCTCACTACAGAGAACAACGACCTTCTCCGACTTCAAGAATTGGAGGCACTCGATGAAAAACGGTTAATGGCTCAACAGCACATTGAGTTATACCAAGCCCGCATCTCAAAGACTTTTAACCGCAAAGTTAAGGTTAGAGCCTTTCAGAAAGGAGAGCTCGTTCTGACAGTCAGACGTCCTATGACTCTGACTCACTCGAGCAAGGGCAAGTTTGATGCAAAGTGGAAAGGGCCATATATCATGAGCAAAGTCTTCTCAAATGGAGCCTATCAACTCACAGAGCTAGACGGTCGAGTTGCAATGATGCCTATCAATGGCAAGTTTCTCAAAAAGTATTATGTATAAATGTAAAAAGACATTGCTTGTAATCATCCGACCAGTTCATAAATAAAATTCAATTTTTCATCATCAATGATAGTACATAATATCAAGGAAGGTCACTATCATCCTTCTCAAAATTAGGACGCGGGCCACTGCCGTCTTTTCCAAAAACATGATCAGCAAAAGAACCGAGAACATTCTTGCTGGAACCCACTAGGAACTTGCAAGCAGCCATCCTCATGGCCTCTTCTTCTTCAATCTTCCCTGGTTCAAGAAGGAAGTCCAAGATGTCCTTTGGTGGCTTGGGTGCAGACGAACCTTCGCCCGCTTCAATCTGCTTTGGCTTGGCCGGCTCGACTGGACGTTCTTTAGTACCCGCTTCCACCTTCGAGGCGATCTCAGCCTTCTTGGATGCATCTCCAGACGACATCTTTATGTTGAAAGGTGAAAGTGACCATCCTATCGGATTTTCTGTTTAATTTATAGACAAAAATTCGTATGACAACGAAGCAACACATTTATTTGACGGTTTGCCCGTTCATCATCCGACGGTTTGCCCGTTCATCATCCGATGGTTCGCCCGTTCATCACATCCATTTGACAGTTTGCCCGTTCATCATCCGACGGTTTGTCCATTCATCATCCGACGGTTCGCCCGTTCATCACATCCATTTGACAGTTTGCCCGTTTATCATTCGACGGTTTGCCCGTTCATCATCCGACGGTTCGCCCGTTCATCACATCCATTTGACAGTTTGCCCGTTCATCATCCGAAGGTTCGTCCGTTTATTTAATTCATCTGACGGTTCGCCCGTTCATCATCCGACGGTTTGTTCGTTCATTTAATTCATCCGACGGTTCATCCGTTCATTACATTCATCCGACGGTTCATCCGTTCATTTAATTCATTTGACGGTCCATCCGTTCATTCTGACGATTCATTTCGTTCATCTATTTCGTTCATATCAGCAACTTGTCATCTTCGATTAAGTTGTCTATTGAAATAATGATATAATTGAATATGATTATTTTCCAAAATCAAGAAATATATCATGTTCTGCACCTCTGAATATATTTTCTATCACTATTATTTATATCTGAATAAGATATGCAACAAATAATAGAGCCACCAAGAAAATATCTTTTATTGGTTAAAAATTTAAAGACATTACAACATTACATATCACAAAAAGATTGAAGATACAAAAATCTTTCTCATTCTGCCGGTGGAGTCATTAAGTTGGTCATCTGATGCTTCAAAGATTGTAGCCGCTCCTCACGAGATTCCATCACCCGCTTCCTAGCTTCTTCCATCCCAGACTTGTCGTCAAAAGATGGCATAGTTACTATTCTGCGAGAGATTTCTTCTTGATGAGTTGCGACATACTCATCCCTTTCCAGAGTCAGAGCATTCAGCTGTTGAACTGCAGTCTGGTGTTGTGCGGCCTCGTCCTCCAGAGCAAGCTGGACAAGTCTCAGCTCTTCTTTAAGACGGGCAGATTCTGATTGCAGCTCCGCAACTTTCCTCTCTTTCTCGTCAGCAACAGACGCTACTGTTTCCACTTTGGAATTATATTCAGCAGATTTATTAGAGAAAGTGTCCAAAAGAACTTGCAGGTCAACCTTTGCAACTGCAGCTTCTTGTGACATCCTTTCGAATTCTGCTTGTACCAAGAGATCCATCTCTCCCCTATTCAGCTCTTTGTAAATTCTAACCGATGCCTCCAGCTCATTTAGTACATGTTCAAGAAAAACTGCCTGAGCTTCGTCGCCTTGATGACGGATGGCATCGATCAAATAGGAGGTTGGACCTCTGACAGTGGAGAAACCAGCATCTTCTTTTTCTATCACCCTATCTACTAAGGGTTTCAAAGAATTAAAGAAAAGGTTGCTGAAGGAGCTGACGACAAAACGGTTGGTAGCCAGAGCACCCGGGGTAGCAGCTACCCCTATAGATGTAGAAGCAGCAACAGATGTCTGTGAAGACAGACGTTCGATTTCTTCCCTTTGAGTAGACGGCTCTTTAGCCAGAGGAGCCATCGTAGAGCTAGCTGCTCCTCCCAGATGCTCTTCTGCAAAATCAAATGAACCTTATCATTGATTGTTGTTGTCATTAGCAATTAATTTGAAAATGATCAAAATATCAAAGGCAATCTTACCATGACTTGCCCCAGCAACAAGCCTTTCGTCTGTTGGTACAGATTCCAGTCCAACAGAAGTAGCCTCAGACATTACTGCCTGGCTACTTTCGTCCTCAGAACCACCGGAGAAATGTCGGCTACCGCTAGCGATAGCCGTTACTGGCACTATGTCTGTGCACACGGGAGGAACCGGGGAAGATTCAAGTTCTGCATGGATAAAAATGTAAATGTCAGCTATTTGAATCTATGAAAAGAGGGTAGATAAAAATCATTTAATACCTTTTGGATCAGTAGGAATAGTTTTAGCAGGTGCTACTTCTACATCCGTATTCCTTTCCGGAGACACGTACACCTCCACATCCGCTTCAGGATTCAGTGTGTCGTCTACAGCTTCGGGAGACATGTGGATATCAGTGCCCTCTTCAGGATTTAATGTATCATCAACATCTTCTGTCGATGTATCTTCATTGCTTATGTTGTCCTCTGGAGCTTCCTCGCTGGCAGTTGCGGCAACAGCTTGATCGACATCGTCCTGCAGACCGAAGTCACAATCATTTAGAGCTTCAATCATTAGACGATCTTCTTCTTCACGGAGCCCTCCTGGTGTAGCAGGAATCTGGATAGTTCTCACCGCAAGAGAAGGAGATCGCAAAATTTTATCATCCCTCTGCCCAGTTTCATCTCTCAGCTCAGCTTCAGCCCCTAGCTCAGCTTCATCTTTTTGTTCAACCTCATCCCTTGGCTCTGGGGAAGGAGTCTCCTGCCTAGGCTCGGAGGCAGGGGTAGGGGATGACATGGTTATTCCAGCTACAGCACTAGCCACCACCGAAGACAAGATTTGTTTTGGAGGGGTGATCACCCTCTTTCTCCTTCTAGAGGCCAGTTTCTTTCTATGAAGAGGTCTTTCGGGACTCTCCATATCTACTACGTCGATCTGCTTTGGAAGAGAGGTCGGTGTGGTCGCTTCTTCTCGGGTCGACTCGGCCAGTTGCCGAGACTGCGACCTGGTAGTAACCTTCTCGGATGGGTCTAAGATAAGTTTTTTCTTTGCAACCGGAGAAGAAGGTTCATTAATACTTCTCTTTCTCTCCTTGGTTGGAGATTTGGCCACTTTCAAAGAAACCCGCAGTGGTTCATTAACCTCCTCAGGGAAGTTAGCCTCCCTTGAGGCTTCCAAGAGATCATCCACTGGCTCATGTTGCTCATCATTTCCTGGAGCTAGCATAGCAGTTGCTACTTTCTTTAAACGCGTCGCCGTCGCGAAGCTATCTACAAGATTGAAGTTCTCGACGAATGTATTTGCAGCTGTATAAAAAAGTGAATATGTATATAACATTCGGGGGCCTTGATCATTCTTGGTCGGCATCGAGAACACTGTCCTTGTGTCTCGAGCATTGTAATAGGCCCATGCTCTGGCACCATCAATCAGATACCCCTTTCCTTGTAAGCAAGTTATAGCATTGCCTACGTGGAACTGGTCATAACCAAATTGATGAGCGAAGCGGCTTGGCAGATATGGTTCTAAGAAGGTCGGGTTGGAAGAAGGTCGGGTTGCACGTATCATGATCCTTTGTCTTTTTCTCAATGATATGATTAAGGAAAAGATAGGGCAACCACTTTGATGAATAACAAGTGCCGGAAGAACCGCTCTTATAGTACATGGAGCAAATTTTGTAGTGGCACAGTAGTTCCTTGAAAACGGCCACCATCTCTGCATTCTCTTGACGAAGTCGGTCTAACTCGTCGTTTGTTGGAACATATTCCTCATAAGGGAAGTCTTCCATTGGTAAGCACGAGATGTATTTCATCTCATGAAGGGCTAATCCAATTTCCCCGCAGGGTGTCATGAATATCCCTGTCCTATAATTGTACCTCTCTGCCAAGTCCAGAAACAGATGAGGATTGGGGAGAAATCCATACACGGTAGCGTATACCGCCTGATATAGCTCAACCTCTTTGAGCTTGTTTTCGAACTGAACCAATATCCAATTGGTTATGTAGTTCCACCTTTTGTTGTCTGGGTTCACCAGACCTGTCAGCCGGATGTCCTGATCCGGGTATCTGCCCTCAACCTTTGCATTTTCGTTAGCAAAGATCGGCGTCCTCACCGGCAGCAGCAAGGAAGAGTTCTCTGGAGGGATGCAGCCAGGCTTCAACCCTCTGAGCAAAGTGCTATGACGCTCAGAAGAGCTATAGAACATATTCCTGTTGTTTGGGCCTTTCTTTACACAAATATTCCCTGTCCTTGCTTGCTGGAGGGGAGTAATATCCCAGTCCATCCTCCTGGGATGGCTTGCATGGGCATAGCGGGATAGAGGGAGACATCTGGCAATGTCCGGTAACAGGATTATTTTCTCCTTCCTTTGAAAAATTCTCTGCTCAATACGGGGTCTCGGCTGAGAACTCTTGTCAATAGCTTCGCCAAATAAGAACAGGGGTTTCTTATGGGTAATGGCATCGGCAGTCTGCAGAGGCTGCCCATTCATCAGACTTAATAAAGTTTCATTGTCCTGAGCTACCAAGATGGCTTGGCGGGAGGATGGCAGAGCATATTGGAGAAATAGCACATGGGACAAATCTGTTTTAAACTCTGGTTCAGTAAGAGATCCTGCAAAGATTTCATACTCTGGGTCCTCTCTGATGTTAACTACATCAAAGCAGAAAGACAGAATTCAGTACAAAGTAAAATCAAAGATTCTGTCCAAAAAAATCAGCAAATTGCGCAAGCATCAGATTGCGCAACAACAGCTTCTATGCGCAAACTGTCCAGTTGCGCCAACTCATCCACTTGCGCAAGCCATCAGATTGCGCTGAAGCATCAGTTTGCGCTGGACAACCTTGCGCAAATTAGCAGATTGCGCTGACTTTTGCCAGCGCGTTCCAACCGATTGCGCAAGAAAATAGTCTTCATAAAAATGAAAACTATTAGGGTTGTGCAACCGAAACCCTAAACAGGGCGGCGCAGTTTAACCAAAACTCTAAAAAGAGATAGGTTTGAAGGTTCAAATCATGTCGAAGAACCCTAAAAAGGGTTTTCGATCGAGTCACTACCTTGCAAAGCTGGGTGACCAACTTCGTGTCGCGAAATGCGCGGTACAGCATGAGTCGAAGACTCGGCAGGGGCCTTGCCCTTGTCGACGGCGGAACGCTTCGGAGCCATCTGAAGTCGACGGAGAAGAAGGAAGGAAGTCGAAGTAGGCTCGGGAATTTTTCTCTCTTAAGCAAAGTGAAAACAAGTAAAGAATAACAAGAAGAACAAAGAGAACTATTTATAGTTTTTCGAGAGCAACGGACGCCTCAGATTGTGCCGAAGAAATGGGAGCTAACTCCTCCAATTGCGCAGACAAGTCATTACTTGCGCAACTTGATTTTAAAATCAAAATTCAAAGTATTTCAAAGCTTTGACTATTTTCAAACTTCGAAAACTTTGAAGGGGGTCTTGTAGGTCCTAAAAATCAAGTTGCACCCATCAAAGAAGTCATGAAAATCAAGTTATGCATCCTTCAAGTGAACTGTACAGGAGTCAGATTACGCACCATCTCGATTGCGCAGGCTGAACTGCGCACTCATCCAAGTGCGCAGGCTGACGTGGCCTCGTCATCATTACCTGACAGAGAATCAGATCTTCTGACAACTGACAGCACGGAGAATGAGAAAACTGTTCGTTTATCGTGCAGCACAGCGCTCGAGGACAGCTGTACATATAGCGCAACCGGCCAGACTCTTTGCAGTGCGGTCCATCCCAACGCAATCTGAGGCCAGCATAATTCATGTGGCGCACTCCATCAAGAAAATTGACAATGTACACGTGGCCTTCATGCCATCAATTACTCAACATGTGGCAACCGTCTGTACACGATCAAGCACATTTCAATCAAACAATGCCACGCGTCACATACAGATGGTCCACGATCGAGTAACTGCCTGCGCAGTTCATCCCAGCGCAAGCCAAAGTCTGTGCAATCTATCCTGCGCAAGTCAGAATAACTAAAAGTTAGTTATTTTCAGAACTCTATAAATAGAGTTTCAAGCCTTCATTTTTAGAGATACACACATAGAGATCAGAATCATCACCAGAGATTAGGAGTTCTTGCCAAAGTGCTGCTGCAATCTTCAGAGGCTATCGTCTTCAAAGTTCACATCGTCCAAGGGATAAAGCGATCGTCATTCAGATCGGATTCCTATAGTTGTACTTTTCCAGAATTCTTGTAATCTTCTTACAAAGTTTGTTGAAATAAAGATTACTTTTGTTTTTGCAAACAAGGATATTATTGGAACATTGTTATATTTTACTTTCCTTTCCTAGGTAGTTTTCTTGTTTTACCAAACAACGGAAATGAAATATGACAGGAATCCTACATTTCCATTCCCATAAAAAATATAAGGAAATTCATTTCCTTTCCGTGAACCAAACGAGGCCTTAATTCTATGTGAAGGAAAAATGTGAGTGTGGGCCGGATGCGGTGAGATACAAGTGTTGGTGCGAACCTTTGGGTCGAGCATGATGCGGTGAGATACAAGTATGGGTACGGACCTTCGGACCGAGTTTGTAGGTGTCACGTCCCAGAACCAGAATACCGGAGAGCAGAAGAATGACTCGGCTAGCTACGTATTACGGGTAGATAAATACCATATAATATGATCAATGCTGTCTAAAAGACAAGGGAGTGCATACTACATAAAAGTCTCACTAGGGTTACTCAACATCTATTGTCTCAATCATTCAAACAAAAAGCAGTAATAGAGAACATGTAAGATAAAGCAGTAAGACGTCCCAAACGCTCAGTCAAAATGTTCTTGAGATTTGGCTTTACAAAACATAGCCAGATGATATGCCAAGGTATACATAATCGTTATCAGCTGCAGTCTGACTTAGTTATAATTATGTAAAGTAAGCGCAAGACAGTACGACTAACATGTCGGTGCCAAGCAACAAAATATAAAGTAAGTAGTAAAACGAGCAGGGAAGTAAGGAACCCACTCGTGTCTTCCTGCGATCATCTCTCTAGTATTGACCATCTTGGAGGTGGAAGTAAGCTGATTCCTCGGGAGCTGGCTCTAAATCTGGCCATACAAAACCAGAGAGATTAGACCTCAAATAGCAAGTACCACAAGGAAGCACGACTTAAAGAATTAGAACCAGTGGAAGAGTTAAGAATATGATAAATAAGTCCCCGCTTGCTACTGGGATTCACACAACATCACGACACTTCAAACCAACTTCCCAACCAAACAAGGACAGAAGTTGATCTGTCATGTCCTGACATTCTGATCATCTCAGTAGTTAACAGAGTAGGTATAGTACACAAACAAATCAATTTAGATGGCAATACAACTACTACGCCTTGCTAACGGTAAGTTCCAAGTTGTCCTGGAAATATGCAATAAGGGATTCCTCAGTTCTTACAATGTACAAGAAAGGCTAGTCTATCCAATAATCAATTGCGCCAATCATGAATTAGACATGTCCCAGCGGGATGCCCGTCATCAATATATATAAAAATATAAACAGATATCACTCCATTTTCGTGTGGCAGGTTTGCAGTATCTGTGGGAACCAGCCGGCATGTCGGGGCACTAATTGTCCCGAGATGGCTGCCATGTAAGAACTCGGGAATCCATTCTCTCCATGCAATCGTTATTTTATTTAGCTTAATAGTCCCTATGTTAATTAAAATCTCATGTCGTGGATCATGGTCATTCAGAATGAGTATATTCATACAGAGTACGATATGCATAACTCTACAACGATGCCCGTGTGGTTAGGTTATAGGTCTTACATAGCGTAATGCAACAATCAAACCTAGCCACGGAATAATCATGCCTTGACTATAAGGTATACATGCTACTTTTATAGAAAATAAGTTGAAGTCTGCACGTATCCATATGCCAACGTTCGGGATCGGCTAGTCGATTGCGATGGTTCATGGTTAATATGAATGTGTCTCATTCAATTTCAATAAGACGACTAGCCAGTCTCTTAGTTCCAACTAGGAACACATGATCAATCATTAGTCAAGGTAACAAAAAATGTCAATTCGTGACTGTCACGACCCGCACCCTAGAGTAAGGGTACGAGAACGTAACAACGGCCAGCCTACGCCGTAGTTTCGGCGATAGAACGCTGTCCTAGGTCTCATGCATCTAACAGTATAAGGATAAGCAGTTTATACTCCCCGAATGGGGGTGACATAGCAGAATGTAAACTCAATCACATCTAAGATAGAGCATAAAGGAAGATAGATAAACCATGAAATCCAAAAGAGATACAGCAGATAGAAGTCTAAGTGTCTAAGATACACAAACCCAGAAATACATCTCAAAGCTCAAATACAGTAATCCATAAAGTAAATACAACTCCAGACAACTGAAATAACTATCTAAACAACCTCTAATGTGTCTCCTCTAGGCTAGCAGGCAACCTCCAAGCTATCTGTAAAATTTATCAACAGGTCCAGTCAGGACGGGAGCGAGTACATTACATCTCAACAGATCATAGCAGGTTAGAAAATATAATCATGCAGTAAAGTAAGATATAGATACTGAAGGAAATGCAGTATGTAAACAGAGAAAGCTATAATAGAAATATATACTGTAATAGAGAACTATCAGTGGCTAGTGAGTCAGAGTACAACATAAACATGTGAATGGCATAGGAGATTCTGGAAATTATACTATAGAGTGATCTGGGAATTACACTACTTGGATATTATTCACATGTCTACTTCTACTCCCCCGTACCCCCAATCAATACACAAGGATCCAACCAGGTTATGTTATGATTCCATATAATGGCCCACAAGGGGTGATACATGGTAAGCCCATAATTGGGTGATCTGGGAAACCCAATAAATGGGATAAGGATTCAAAGAAGACTCTGTGATCATAAGAGTATATGTCACAAGTGATCAAAGAACCAATAAAGCATAGTGGTACGCCATGTAAGTGAAATGCACAGAACATGTAGTACCCGATGCTCCCTGAGGATAACCTCTCAAGAAGGGATCCATATATTACCAATCCGTGTGACCAACGTGACAGTATCAAGTAAAATAATTTAAAACAGGAAAATAATTCTAAGCAGGATATGAAATGATCAGAGAATGTACTCGCCTCGATTGGTTGGAGTCGACGTACACGACAAGAACGTGTCGATACGAGGTAGGTGCCATACTAAGCTCCATAGAGGGTAACAGACGACGACACGGGCAGTCCCAATGAGTCCAGAATAGACCAAATAGCCTAGTTTGATATATAAAAGTCTAAAATCAGGGTTTGGTACAATAATCAAATCAAGAAATATGAAACGACTTTAATAGTCGCGATTAATGATTTGAATAAGACGACTAGCTAGTCTCATTCAATTTCAATAAGACGACTAGCCAGTCTCTTAGTTCCAACTAGGAACACATGATCAATCATTAGTCGAGGTAACAAAAAATGTCAATTCGTGATAAGGCATGGTAGTCAAACTAATTCTTAGTATGGTCGGGTCTATAACTCTTAGGGTTAGTTCCAGTCATACAGGGTATCCATAAACCAATCGAGACACAGTGTACACTCTACACAACAATATGTATTAAAATATTAACATATCATGATTATATCAAGTTCATGTCAAAAGACGTAAGGATATAATAAGGGGTGCCATGCGCCTAAGGAGTACGCCAAGGAAGTACGCCAAAGGAAGTACGCACAAAGGAATAACGTTTACGCGTGAACTTGTACTCGTAAAGTAGATAACGTTACGCGAAAGGAAATAATGTTACGCATGAAGGAATACGCGTAGAGGAATAACGTTTACGCGTGAAACTTGTACGCGTAAAGTAAATAACGCTACGCGTAAAGAAATAATGTTTGCGCGTGAAACTTGTACGCGTAAAGTAAATAACGTTACGCGTAAAGGAATACGTGTAAAGGAATAATGTTTACGCGTGAAACTTGTACGCGTAAAGGAATAACGTTTACGCGTGAAACTTGTACGCGTAAAGTAAATAATGTTACGCGTAAAGGAATAACGTTTACGCGTGAAACTTGTACGCATAAAGTAAATAACGTTACGCGTAAAGGAAATATGCCAAGCCATAGTAGACGTGCGTAATCCAGATTCACGCTGACACGAATGAACGAGGACGTAGAGCTTGGTACTACGTGAGCACGTATAAACGTGGGCGTAGAGAACCTCGAGAACTCCAAAAATGGGATATAACACAAATCTCAACAACCTGGAATGATCAAAACTTGAAAATAAGGAAGTTTGATAGATCAAAACCACCAAAATCCGAAAATGACAAATTTCTAGATCTACAAAAATAAAAATTTCAAAATACAAAATGTCAAGTTCTAAACTATCTTAGAATCATGAGAGGAAGATAAATGAACCATAAAAATGGGTTCTCATGTGGAAGCAAGATGCACTTGCCTATGGGTTCTCTTAGGTTAGAGGAGAGGTTAATGGAGAAGAAGAAGAAGAAGAAGAAGAAGAAGAAGAAGAAGAAGAAGAAGAGTAAATGAGAATGAATGAAGAGAGAAAAAGTAGTTGGACTTTAAATGGAGATGGTGGTAGGTAGGGGGTTGGGTTCATGATGAACCACCCTAAACCCAAAACAAACCAACCCAAGCCAAACCCAAGTCAAAAACAAACCAAAAGCTAAGCTAAAGCAGAAAATAAAATACAGAAAAATAATTAGCATAAAATTAAAGGAATTAAATACAGAACAAATGCATGATAAATATCAAATAAATATATACAAGCAGTACACGTATTAAAATACGTATTCTGGGAACGGAGAGTGACATCTCTACCCTCCTTAGAAAAATTCTGTCCTCGGAATTTCAAATCCAAGCAGGCCAGAAACATCAGAGCTAGACTAATCCAAGTACAAGCAATTCTAGTGAGCAAGCAGTCATTCTACAATATCAATAGCAAGTAATATATATATTTATCAGTCCACGATATCAAGCAATTTCTACTCATAGGGTGATAAGCATGAGGAATCAAGAAAATCAAGGTACACGAAAAGAAATATACCATGTGAGCTAAATAGGTGCGGATACCGTGATCAGATATCATCCTCACGTTCCCACGTTGACTCTCCTAAGGAGTGATGACCCCAAGCAACTCGGACAAGGCTAATTGTTCGATTCTTGAGTATCTTCTCTCTTCGGTCCAAAATGGACACCGGCTGTTCCTCGTAAGACAGGTTGGTACCAACAACCAGCTCAGAATGATCGAGGATATGGCTTGGGTCTGATACATACCTACGCAACTGAGATACATGAAATATATCATGCACCTCTCGTAATAAAGGTGGAAGGTACAAACAATAAGCAATATCGCCTACCCTATCGAAGATAGCAAATGGGTCTACGTATCGCGGACTCAACTTCCTGCGAACGCCAAATCTAATGACCCCACGGGTAGGTGAGATCCGCAAGAACACGTGGTCCCCAACAGAAAATTCTAGCGGCCTACGATGCTGGTCTGCCCAATGACGATGCCGATCTTGCGCAACTCGAAGTCGCTTTCTAATCCCCTTAACCACTTCAACTATCTAAACAATCATCTCTGGGCCTAACATCTTCCTCTCTCCGATATCATCCCATGCCAGTGGTGACCTACACTTCTTACCATATAGTGCTTCGAATGGCGCCATCTGGATACTGGCTTGATAACTGTTGTTGTACAAAAATTCGACTAAGTGCAGGTGACTCTCCCAAGATCCTCTAAAATCTAGGGTGCAAGCTCGTAACATATCTTCTAAATCTGAATTATTCTTTCTGATTGCCCGTCTGTCTGTGGATGGTAGGCCGTACTAAATCTTAACTTAGTACCCAGGCTATGATGTAGACTCTTTCAAAAATGTGATGTAACGTGCATCTCTATCTGATACAATACTGACAGGGATCTCGTGCTGCCTGACTATCTGCTGCATATACAACTCTGCCAACTTCTCTGTAGATTGCCCTACTATAAAAGAAAAAAAATGTGCCACCTTCATAAGCCGATCCACTATCACCCAAATAGCATCCTTACCACTTGGTGATCTCGGTAAACCGGTCACAAAAACTATTGTGATATGCTTCTACCTCTATTTCGGGATAGGAAGCGGTTGTAATAATCCGACTGGCCTCTGTTGTTCTGCCTTCACTTGCTGACATATTAAGCAACGAGAAACGAATCTGCCTACCTCCCTCTTCATTCCGTTCCAACAGAAGTGCTGCTTGATATCTTTGTACATTTTGGTCCCTCCAGGGTGTATAGAATACTGAGAACTGTGGGCTTCTGTCATAATCTCCTGTCTGATATCTCCACTTGGCACACATAGACGTGATCCAAATCTAAATGTACCATCTTCGTGAATTTTTATCTCCTTTCTGAGTCTTGACTCACATTCTGTCATAAGCTTCTGAATCCTTGGGTCCCGTGCCTGAGCTGCCTTGATCTTGTCTACCAAGTCGGATTGAACTCGTAGACTTGCCAGAATTCCAATATCACTAGGAAGTATAACCTAGATGTCCATCTCTTGAAGATCTTCTAAGATATGTTTTTGTGATGTTAACATAAATGTACCGCCTCTCCTGCTAAGAGCGTCCGCTACCACATTAGCCTTGCCTGGATGATACTGAAGCTCTATGTCGTAATCCTTGATCAACTCTAACCATCTTCTCTGTCTCATGTACAGTTCCTTCTGAGTGAAGATGTACTTCAGACTCTTGAAGTCTGTGTACATGTCCACTCGATCACCGTACAAGTAATGCCTCCATAGCTTCAAAGCAAATACTACTGCTGCCAACTCCAAGTCATGAGTCGGATAATTCTTCTCGTGGTCTCTAAGTTGCCTAGATGCATACACTATCATCTTCCTAAGTTGCAATAGGACACACCCAAGCCCCTTCCCTGATACATCACAATACACAGTAAAACCTCCGGAAGCAAACCAGTTCCTGCTATCCAGTTCCTCTGTGGTATCAGATATTCCTCTGTGGAGCAAACCAGTTCCTACTATCCCTGTACACTGTGACAGCCAAGCTGCTATAGAAAGGCTCAAAGGATAAGCTATAATGGAAAATCCAGACATATACGTCTGAAATACAATCGGGTGAAGCAATTACGGTCCAGCGGAGTAATTGCAATTGACTTCGTCAGATCAAAGAACAATCTAGCGGATCCTCTAACTAAAGGTCTCTCAAGGAGACTAGTGTTGGAGACGGCAAGAGGAATGGGGTTAAAGCCCTTAGATTGAGTCACCTCAAAGGCAACCCAACCTTCGATTGGTAGCACCAAGAAAAGGTTCAATCGGTAACAACAAAATTAATGTGTGACTGAAAAGCACTATATAGATGTAATTGTAATGAACCATTCCTCTACTATATAGTGTTGATCTATAATAAAATTGAGGTTGATTGTAAAATCTTAATGAATCTGTGGCTTGTAAAGCAGGGTATATAAATTGCAGAATACCTAGAAAGATTTACCTATTTGGGAGTGAAAGTGGGATATTGCTGAGTCCAAGGGAAAGCCTAAGGGCCAACCCCTTCAACAGAGAAATAACCCCCAGAATAGAAATCCTACAAAGAAACAATTCCTAAAACTAAAACCTGTTATTGGGAAAGACAACAAGCCAAGGCGGGAGTGCTACAACTGTGGTAAGCCTGGCCACTTTGCTAGGCAATGTCGCCACAGGAAAAAGGGTCAGGGATTCCAGAATCCTGATCGCCGAACTCCTGCTGCAGACGCTTATGTTGTTCCTTAGGCTCACGTAGTCATAGCCAGGACCGAATATATCGGTACCGATGATCAGAGGTTTGTAGCTGTCTGTTCTGATTTTGATACCTCGTATCAGTCTACTGATTGGTGGGTTGATACACGGGCAAATGTCTATGTGTGTCCTAATATTGATTCATTTTCCTCCTACCGACAGGTTGAGGAAGGCGAATCAGTAGCTATGGGAAACTCGAGTGCTGCCAGAGTGCTTGGAAAGGGAAGAGTAAATCTCAAGTTGTCTTCGGGCAAGATCCTCCCTTTGCATAATATGCAGCACGTACCGGACGTGAACAAAAATCTAATTTCTGGATATTTGTTAAATAAACATGGCTACAAACTAGTTTTTGAGTCTGATCGAGTTGTAATCTCCCTAAACGAAAATTTTATTGGGAAAGGCTATGTTTGTGGGGGTCTATTTAAACTTTATGTTGATATTTCTTGCAACAATTTTCTTCTAGTTTAAATAATATTGATTATAATAATGTTTCTCCTGCAAATGCAATATCTTCCAATATTGATAGCTACAATATTTGGCATGGTCGTTTGGGACATGTGAATTTTAATTCTGTTAAGAGAATGTCTATTTTACAATTAATTTCCAAGATTGATATGAGCAGGAATGATAAATGGAGATTTGTACTCAAGCCAAACAACCTAGAAAGTCCTTTCATTCAGTTAAAAAAAATTCTCAGCTTTTGGAGCTTATCCACAATAATATCTGTGAATTAAATGGTACTCTCACTCGTAGTGGTAAGCGTTACTTTATTACATTTATAGATGATTATTCCAAATATTGCTATGTTTACTTGCTTAGAACAAAAGATGAGGCTTTTAGTAAGTTTGTGTCTTTTAAGGCTGAAGTTGAAAATTAGCTTGAAAAGAAAATAAAAATTCTTAGGTCTGATCGTGGGGGTGAATGCACCTATGCTGATTTTGATTCTTTTTTGTGAAATGCATGAAATAATACATGAAGTGACTGCCCCGTATTCTCCTCAGCAGAATGGGGTAGCAGAAAGGAAAAATAGAACTTTTGTTGATATGATTAATGCTATGCTAGGTAGCTCTGGTTTAGCTGATAATTTATGGGAAAAGCCTTACTTTCTGCATGCCATATTCTTAATAAAGTTTCTTTTAAAAAGACTGATAAAATCCCTTATGAATTATGGAAGGGCAGAAAACTATCTTTGAAATATTTTAAAGTATGGGGGTGTCTTGCAAAAGTCTCTGTCCCCCTACTAAGAAAAGAAAATTGGGACCCAAGACCGTAGACTCTGTATTTTTGGGTTATGCTCAAAACAGTATTGCTTATAGATTTCTTGTTATTAAGAGTGAGGTTAATGGTATTGATGCAAACACTGTTATAGAATCTAGGGATGCTACATTTTTTGAAAAAGTCTTTCCTTTAAAAAATAGAACCCCTAGATATTCTATATCTGCAAAAGTTCCTATTGCAACTTCTAGTTCTCAAGAAGAAACCCTAGTAGAACCTAGGAGGAGCAAAAGGACCAGGAGAGAATCGAACCTAGGAGAAGGGTTTTTCACCTACCTTGTTGAAGAGGACCCTATATCTTATCAAGGGGCTATGTCTTCTGTAGACTCACTATTTTGGAAAGAAACCATTAACAGTGAAATAGATTATATTATGTCAAATAGAACCTGGATTTAGTTAACCTTCCTGTAGGTTGCAAACCAATTGGTTGCAAATGGATCTTTAGGAAGAAGCTAAGACCTGATGGGTCTATTGAGAAGTTCAAAGCAAGGTTAGTTGCTAAAGGGTTCAAACAAAGGGAAGGAGTAGACTTATTTGACACATACTCCTAGAATTGCCATAATTAGAATGTTAATTGCTATTGCATCTGTTCATAAACTGTTTATTCATCAAATGGATGTAAAAACTGCACTTTTGAATGGAGATTTACAGGAAGAGATTTACATGGAACAACCTGAAGGGTTTGTTGTTCCAGGACAAGAATACAAGGTATGTAAATTGATTAAATCTCTTTATGGGCTGAAGCAAGCGCCAAAGCAATGGCATGATAAATTTGATAAGGTAATTCTATCTTATGGTTTTGCTATTAATGATTCTGATAAAGGTGTATATAGCAAAACTGTTGGCAGCTCATGCGTAATATTGTGTTTATACGTTGATGATATTCTTACTTTTGGCACTGACATGGATATTGTTTATGATATCAAAAGTTTTCTGTCTCAAAATTTTGATATAAAAGATTTAGGACCTGCTGATGTGATTTTAGGACTTAAATTAAGTCGCACTTCTGAGGGAATTGGTATCTTCCAATCTCATTATATAGAAAAGTTCCTGAAAAGATTTAACTATTTTGATTCTAAACCTGTAAGCACTCCATATGATGCAAGTATCAGGTTGAAGAAGAACAAAGGAGACAGTGTGGCTCAGCTGAAGTATTCTCAGCAAATTGGGTGTTTGAACTATATTGCTAACCGTACCAGACCTGATATTTCCTACGCAGTAGGAAAACTTAGTCGGTACGCAAGCAATCCGAATTGTTCACACTGGATTACCTTAGAAAGGGTAATGAGATACCTGAAGGGCACTTTATCCCATGGATTATTCTATGGAGGATACCCATCTGTATTGGAAGGGTGCACTGATACAAACTGGATCTCAGATACAGATGAGACCAAAGCCACAAGTGGATATGTATTCACATTGGGAGGAGCTGCTATCGCTTGGAACTCAACCAGGCAGACCTGTATATTTAGATCGACTATGGAGGCAGAGTTCATAGCTCTTGACCTCACCAATGAGGAAGCAGACTGGCTCAGGAATCTGGTAACAGATATTCCTCAGTGGAGCAAACCAGTTCCTGCTATCCCTGGTACACTGTGACAGCCAGGCTGCTATAGCAAAGGCTCAAAGGACAAGCTATAATAGAAAATCCAGACATATACGTCTGATGTACAATCGGGGGAAGCAATTGCGGTCTAGCGGAGTAATTGCAATTGACTTCGTTGTAGGAGCGTAAAAAAGTACTTCATAGACCAAGTCAAAGAAGTTGCAGATTTTACGCAAGTCAAACAGAGTCAAACTCAGAGTTTACGCAAGACAAACAGAGTAAAACTCTACGCGATCTACTTTACGCGAGAGCCATCCTCAAAGCCTTTACGCGAGGGACAGGTTGTCAAATCATTGCATTTAATGCGCGTGATACTGTTCTGACATAATTATTTTCTGACAGCGGACAGCACAGAAGTCGAGAAGATTTGATTTACACTAAACCCAACACTTGTCATTTAGTGTGCAGATGGGCTAGTTTATGCTCAAGAGATTGCTTCTTTTACGTACGAAAGCTATTCGAGCTTTTTACGCTCAAGGTTGTTGTGCGTGTAAAGTTTATTTGAGCTAATTTTACGCTCAAGGCTATTTTTTAGCCACTTTATGCAGGAAGTCTATTTTGGGCTATTTTACGCCCAGTCTGCTACTTTACGCAGGAAGTCTATTTTGGGACATTTTTATGCCCGATCTTTTCTGGCTACATGAGAACGTGGTCTGTTTACGTGGCTTTCATGCCACACTTATCGAGGAACGTGTGTACGTGCTCTCTCCATTTTGTTGAAGTAGTAGGACACGTGTCATCACGCGTAAAGGTTGATTCTGATCGTGGGTGATAGTTACCAAACTTTGTTGCTTTTTACGCACAGAGGGTCTAGTCTAAAAATAGACTTATTTTTAATACAAGACATCATCAAGAGATCAAGAGAGATACCGGAGAGGAGATTCTGAGAAAATTTATACTTTCAGAGTGATATTCCCAGAAGCATTTCTTCAACTTTTCTCAAGAACAGAGTAAAGCAAAGCAGGAAAGCATTGGACTGTGCCATCAGTACCGTTGCTCGATACCTTTCTGGTGACTTAGTTCTTCCGATTGTTCATCTTCCTCAAGCAGTTTTTTTCATCATCATCGTATGGTCCAAGGAACAAAGTGATCACTCTCAGATCAGACTTCCATAGCAATACTTTCCAGAAATAATTTGTACTCTTTTGTACTTTTTCTAGTTTTCTTTCAAAAGCCAATTTTAGGTATTTTGTTACGTGAAACAAAATGGCGACTCTGCTGGGGACGACTTTCTCCTCTGACGAGAAAGTAATTGCTTAATATGATGATATGTCGGTCGGATCGACAAAGAAGACTCTGGTTGTTCACTTCGACCAGACTTCTTACGAAGAAATGCTCCGAACTGGGGGTAGTACTCGCTGCTCTAATGTTTAGAAACCGCGGAAGGCGCAAAAAGTTTGGATTCCTAAATCCAAAGCATCCTCGAATGTCTCTACTGTCTCTGAAGGCAAAGGCATCCTTCCTACTCATGTTGTGGAGGCTCCCGTCTGTGACGAGGCAGTCTCTACTTCAGTGATGCGTCCTGGGTGTAAAAATCAGTCTCTCGTCTGTGACGTAGTAGACTCTCAAACTTTACGCTCTGTGCGTAAAAATCAGTCTCCCGTCTGTGACGTGGTAGACTCCCAAACTTTACGCTCTGTACGTAAAAATCAGTCTTCCGTCTGTGACGTGATAGACTCTCAAGTTTTACGCTTGGCGCATAAAAATAAGTCTTCCGTCTGTGACGTGGTAGACACCCAAGCTTTACGCTCTACACGTAAAAGAAAATCTCCCGTCTGTGATGTGGCAGATATTCAAGTTTTGCGCTCTACGCGTAAAGGTAAATCTCCTGTCGGTGATAGAGTAGATAAACTTCACAATGATGCCTTTGCATCTAAAGTGAATTTGCCTGCACGCATGCAGCGTAAAAACAAGAATTCTATTGTTGCTAAAACTTCAGTTTTCCACCAACAGCCTTCTTATACTGCTTTACGCAAGGTACCAAACTTTTAGATTACGCGTAATGCTGATGGAGTCCTTTGTGCACAAAAATCTCAGGATTTACGCACGCAACTCCAGGTGCGTAAAAATGTACAGTTTGGTTCTGCTAATGCGGCCAGTAATCTTCTTTATACACAAGGGACTAAACGTTTCTCTGTCCCAAATATAATAAAGAAGACTACTCCTTCTACTCCTTCTGATTTACGCGAGTTGCTTGTACAAAAGCGTAAAAATAGAAAATCTCCGGTGACACTCCTCCAGAAAAATCACCATTGTGAGTATCACCAGATTGTAATCAAATGTTGCTGTTCGGCTTCTAAACGATCAGTTTTTGACCGATTAAGCTATAATATGCCTCAGCAACAAGTTGATGACCATGAGTTGTCATATGCATCAGTCAATATAGCATCTCATATTAACAGAGGACGACGTCCAAGACGCAATTTGTCCCAGACTCTAAGCCAGCAACAGTTCAATCGACTCCTTGATACTTTTGAAGGGGTATATCAGAATACTCGATCAAGAGTTCAAAGATCGTTGCAATCTTCAGATTCAGAAGCTGGAGGTACCCAGTCGTTGGAGTCAGAAACTGATAGTGTTGATTCATACCTCTATACCAATCCCTCTGTATGCTCAAGGGAGGTTGTATCCTATGCTATCGGAGATGAACCAGAGACATCAACTGCTAATACAGAACAACGTCTTTCTGTAGTTGAACAATCACTGAAGAACATGCTTGCCATGATGTAAAGTATGCATCAAATAATAATGACTCAGCAAACTGTTCAGCCGGCAGTGATAACACCGGTTCAGGTAGTAGCTCAAACTCAAGATAGTCAAGGGGTTGATACACCTTTGAATAATCTTACTCAAGAGCCTGCTATCAATCAAAATTCTGCAGTTCCAGATCCTCTCATTCTAGAAGATGTACCACCTCCGGTGGGGGTCACGGTACATCCAACAACTATTCAATCGAATGTGCTTCCTCAAACTAGTGAAGCTATTCAAGCAGTGCGTGAGCTAAAAGCACAGTTTGAAGTTCTGAAGCACAAGGATTAACTTCAGAGGTTAGGGATTAAGCAACCTTATCCTCCTTATTGGAATGATGTGCCTTTTTCTCCAAAATTCAAGCCACAGTCGATGGTGTTATTTGATGGAAAGGCCTCTCCTAGTCAATATATTAATTACTTTGATATTATGACTGTGCATCTGTAGAAGAATAATGCCCTTCTCATCCAAGCTTTCATCGGGTGTTTGACGGGTTCAGCCTATGACTGGTATCGTAGTCTACCCGACAATTGCATATCGTCTTTTGACGAGTTTAAAGCAATGTTTCTCTCCTGCTTCTATGAAGGAGGCATGGACATGAATATGTCCTCCTTAATAGAGATCAAACAAAAGGAGAAGGAAGATACTCGAACATTTATCGAACATTTCCGACAGGCAACTTTGAAAATGCCTCATAGTATGCCAGATTCAGCATTGATTGATACATATAAGATGAATCTGCGACCAACTATTGCTGTCTTTACGGGCTCTCAATTCACAGATTGTGTCTCGTTCATTATAGCAGCAGTTTCAGCCGAGACCAATGGTAGGTTGGCTCGTGAACATGGGACGATTTTTGCCTCAGAAGACAAAGGAAAGAAAGCCTCTTCAGGTAGTAATTCCGGCAATCGTAATGGAAAAGGAAAGGAAACCCTAGTGGTTAATCTTTTAAAATCCAAAACGATGCCAAATAATCAGGAGTCTTCCAAGCCAAAAGAAGAATACTCTTTTGATGACAGTAATATCCCAGGGATATTCCAATGTCTTGTAAAGAGTGGCAAGCTCCAGATTCCAGAGCTAAAAAGACCTAATGAGGTAAATTTGACTGACAATCCCAAATATTGTATCTATCATAGATACATAAATTATCCTACCAAAGTTTGCTATGTCTTAAAGAAGAAAATCTAAGAGTTGATAAATGCCAATGCCATCGCTTTAACCAATGATGAGCATACGGTTACAACTAATATGATTTCTCTTCAATTTGGAGGTTTTCCTCCACAGCAAATTCCAGATGGGATTGTCCCAATTCCTAAGACGACAATGAAGATTGTGAATCTTCCGCCTGCTAGAGAGAAAAATAAAGTATTATTGCCTCTCACATTAAAAAATGGTAAAATCATGTGGGTACATCCTGACTTAGTACCTGAAATGGAAGATGAAGGTAAAACTTCAAAATCCAAGAAAGGTAGGAAAGTCAAAACCTGCAATATGATTTCTTATATTGTTACTCCAGATCATGATGATTTGGATCATCTTTGGGATGGCATTCCTTTGGAGGATAGACTGAGGGGTTTGAATATATGCCCTCCAAGTTTGGCTCCTCCTACCAAACTCAAACTTACTCATCGGCAATGGCTAGCAATGAATAGTGTCCCCTTATATAGGGTACAACAAGTCTTTATCGCTTATGAGAAAGCTCCTGTAGAAATTTTTTTCTCCTATCCCGAATACTCCTTCTCCTGTGGCTACAGAGGTCTCTATTCCTCTTTCTCCTGTGGCTACAGAAGTCTCTATTCCTACTTCTCCTGTGGTTACAGAGGTTTCTGTTTCTTCTTTCTCTGTTGAACTATCTATTGAAAGTCCGCTACCCACGTACATGTATAGTCAACAATCAGTCCATCTCATGAAAAAGATGGGCTATGACTTTCAAAAGGTGGAAGGTTTGAACTATAATAAAGGAATGCGACTTCCTTTACAAATTCTAAGTCAAAAATCTACTGTTGGATTGGATTTTGAGGTCCCTCATAAAAATCCTCACGAGAAGAAGACTAAGAAAAAGAAGAACAAAACCTGTAATATGGTACTTCATTCTCCTGAGTCTGAAGAAGAAACCTTTGCTGGTACGAGATCCGAAAAAGAGTACCACAAAGATTATGAGAGAACTTCTAAATAAGCGGAGGACGTTGCTGAAACACTTCCAGCTCAACTATCTCATGTTCCTACTGAAGCAAGACCTTCTAAACCATCTGTGGTTGAGAAAGGGAAACAGAAAGCAGTACGCTTTGACATCCCATTAAAATTTGCTTCAAATCAAGGGGTAGTGATAAAGCCCTACAAGTTTGATATTCTAGCCCAACTAGCTAATACTCCGGCAAGACTTTCTATATTTGAGTTGCTTCGTCTTTCGAAGGAAAGTCGAGAAACAATGAGCGAAGATTTGCTACAAGCAGACTCATGCTTAGCTCAACTCAAGTGTCCTGACAATATACCAGTGTCGTGTCCACAATGTCATAGTGTGATGGAAGCAATTTCTAACATTACCTTCACACAAGAAGATATGCTGTTGAAGCATAATAAACACGACGGGCCTCTGTGTTATACATGGTATATTGAATCTACTGAAATTAACAGGATTTATATTGATCCTGGGTCTTCTATTAGCATTATTCTTTAGAGTATGCTACGACCCTTAAGGATTCCTACTAGTGATTTGACTTACACTAGTACCACAATAGTTGGTTTCAACTCTGGAAAGAGTAAACCATTGGAAAAGATTCGTCTGAAGATTCAGATAGGTGATCTTCGAACTATGGCGACCTTTTATGTTATCAACTCAGATGTATCTTACAACATCCTTCTTGGAAGACCTTGGATACATGAGCATAATATTGTGCCTTTAACTCTCCACCAATGCTTCAAGTATGTGTGTCACGTTCCGCTTCCGTAGGAGCGATCGTCCTCGCTAAGGCGTGATGCCGCACGAGCCTAGATTGCGCTCGTACAAGGCGGGTTCCATAACGGTCGATTTCAGCGGCTGCGACGGGATCGTCGTACAGAAGTCCCAAGCAGAGACATTGAATAGTAGTAGCAGAATTTAGAAAGGCAATCACAAGTCATTACAAAACACTCTTTTATTGATATTGAAACAAAGGTTACAATGGGGCGCAAGGACAAGATTACAAGTCTCTCAAGCTCACTCATCTCATATTACAAGTCACTCAGCTCTCTCTCATCTCTCAATACATGTCTTGAGCCAGTGGATGCTTTGAAAGACGACGTCCATACATTATGTCCCGTATAAGTCTTGACTCCATGCGGCCGTACGCTTCGAATCGCCAAGGAACTCCGTGCCTCGACACATCCAAGTGAGCTCCGCGCCACGAGCTTCAACCTGTGCCTGCACATGGAAACTATATGGGTGTCAGTACTCAACTGTACTGGTGGAATGAGCTCCTCGCCCACCCATACAAAACCGACACGTTTGATTTACTTTGTGCAACTTAGTCCCCTTTATGATTGTCTTTCTACTCTTGCCTTATGATCAGTTTTAGGACCGGCACCTTGGCCTATTCTGTGTCTCTAGACCATCTCGTGCTTACAACGACAACATTAACTCATACCTTGCCTCAAGACCCTTATCGTGCCAGCAACGTTACCTATCGAGTCATGTTTGCCTTACGGCTTAAAATCAGAGACGCAACTACGCGATGAGGCTCCATTTTCGTGTGACCGTGCTACAAACCCTTGCTGAGACCGTGCCTCGCAATTCAATGAGACTCGGTCATATCGCCGTCTCGCGGCCCTTTGCTACTAACTCATCAACTGATCTATCCAACTTGTGAACTAAGTGTCACTCGACCAACTTTGCCTTGCGGCATCTCCTGACTTAAACTCATGACAACTCAAACCATAACTATGCAACTTATATGCCGATAACATAGGACTCGATGCCACATCTCGTACCGAAGCACGTTGTCTTCGTTGCAGCCAAATCTTAGGCCAAATATTGTCTTCTGACCGAGCACGCATTCGACTCGACTCTTGATTCACTTCACCTAATACTCGACTCAGTCCAAAGGCATATACGCAGATCGCCGCCCATGCCGACTCATCTATATGAGGTCACTAACATAACAAGCTATACCTGGACTCATAGCTTACGGTTGGCCAGGACCCTTCCAGCGCAAGGTAGCTAGCCCCCTGGAAGTCCCCGACTAACCCGGTGCTATCGATTCAGTATAGCTATCACCGTGTTTCCTTAGGCCAAAATGGTCCCATGGCCCTGGGTTACCGTTACGGGGAAACTCTACCTTGTCGACAAGTTGTCCAATGACCATACAAGACCCTTCACTCAAACTGACGTCTCACACAGTCATTGTACTTTCAGTGTTATCATCTCTTTCCAAAACCAAGTTCAAGTCTTCTATCCTTGAGACCCCTTAAGGATCCCTTGACGACCCACGGTTGCGAGCATTCTTTCCATGTTAACATATCATTTCATTCAATTCAATGTCTATTTGATAGTCCTTTCTCTAAAACTTATTAAATCAACCGTGGTTCATGCCTTAAACACTAAGTCCGTGCATCGTGTCTTAGGCCCATCGCGCTCTACGCGACACTCCTGCCCAAGTCGACGGGCCTTGAGATCGTGGGACTACTTAACTTTGACAAACCGCGATAGAGCGGGACGGTACTTGTAATGTCTTAGGTCGACCGGCATAATTTTGTCTAACTTAACTTTGCAACAACTTAACGAGCAAAGGCTGCGTCAAGCTTTGCCTTAACGGATCGTGCCGTGCACGCATTCAACTTGGACGACCAAGTCACTCTGGTGCCTAGACTTAGATCATAAGCCGCTCAACGCAATTTAACTTATGGGCAAGCCAAGGCTATGCCAAGCCTTGGACGACGGGACCGTGCATGCTTTTATGAAGCATTCATGCACGCGATGCCTATGACTTAGGCTAATTCACAATTTGTGTCAAAGACCAACTTTTCCTTCTCCCAAGCCACGGGACGAAGGACCGAGTGTCATTTTCAAACCACACCGTGTACCAACTCTAAGCCGACCATTGGACCTTTCCATATTTTAACTCAATTCGACCCGTCGGGATTATTCCCTTTCGCTATATGAATTCGTCTCTTTTATTATCAAGCCTACTTGTGCAAGTTGAAAACATGCGATTTATTATGTGAAGGCAAAGATGAGGCGAGTTCACCGAAACTACTCCACCTGAGCGAGCGCTCGCCTCGACCGAGTGATGTCTTCGAGCAGCCGTTGTAAGGCTAAGTCCGAACGCCGTCGGCGTTTCGATTTCTCCGATTGACTGAGCGGGACGGGACACTACAATGTGGACTCTCAAGGATTATGAAGACTGAATTTGCAGATATCAATCCTTTTAAGGGTGTTGAAGCCTATTTCTCTGACTCAATACTCTACAAACAGGAGAAGGTGAAAGAAATATCTGACATGGCTGAAGATCGGTCGCCTGCAGAAGATCAATCTGTCAATGAAGATCCTTCCGAATATCAACCTTTGAAGATTAAAGTCAAAGGATGAATCCAACCCCAACCTGTCAATGATCAACCTCTGGTGATCAAGGTTAAAGGAAGAACTCGAGCTTCGTCTGAGGAATCTGTGAAAATTCCAGTCAAGAGCCAAGTTCAACCTCTCATAATCAAGGTTAAAGGACGTACTTCTCGTACGAATGAACCAGAACCACTGATCATCAACCTTGGCAAGCCTACGCTAAAGACGGCCAACTTGTAAATGATGTAAATATTGATCATTCTGTATTTTCTCATATTAATGAAGATTTTCTTTTGGAGTATATGGCTGTCAAATTTATTGAAAGAATGACTTTTTCTGCTGATGATCAAGGTCATCAACATAAAAATAACATAAATACAGAGGAAACCTTATATATTAATCATAAGGAAAATTTCTTTCCTCCTCATGTCGATGTTGGACCTTATGCTCAAAGGTTCTTAAAAACTTCTCCATATCTTCTTCTTGTAGCCTCATCATCACAAGCTTGTGTGTAACTTTTAGACGTCACGAAGAATCTTATTTTGTGATTCTGTCTAACAAAAAAAAACAAGCATCAAATTGTATTTGGCCTGGCTAGAAATATCCCTATTACTCAGACAGATGATCTTAGAGAGAAAGATAAAGGAAGAATCCGAATTGACAAATATAGTCAACAATCTCTTAAGATTATCCAGAATATGGGATATGATTTGAAGACTATGCAAGGTCTCAATCAAGGCAAAGGTAGACGGCCACCATTATGTGGTGATCCATTTTACCATAAAACTCGTCATGGGTTGGGATACGATTCTTCCTACATGTTTAACGAAGATATACAAGAAGAATTTTCTTCAAGTTCTTCCCAATCCTCAGATTCTGAAGAAATCCAATTCATCGAATCGGATACATCCCATATGTACAAAGAAGATATGGAAGAAGAATGTTCTTCTAATTTTTTACAATCTTATATTCTGGAGGAAACTATTATGATGAATCTGAGTGTGTCTTCGCGGTCAATATGGTCCAAACCGATGGTGAGTCTGAGCCATTCGAAAATGACCCTTGGGCACAACAAATGGACACTCAGTGGGAGCTTCGTTTTGAACAGCGACAGCCACCTACAGAAGATGAAATCGTCCAGATTGATGTTGGAGACGGAACTATGTCTAAGCCGATATTCATCAGTAAAAACCTTTCTGAAGATGAAAAGGAAAAGTTGATACAACTGATTAAGGAATATATCGATATCTTTGCATGGAGTTATGAGGATATGCCGGGTCTAGATTCTAAAGTAGCTACTCATAAACTCAATATCCTTCCTAATGTCAAGCTTGTAAAATAGCAGCAGCGGCATTTTCGACCAGATATGATGGATGTAATTGAAGCAGAAGTCAAAAAGCTGATCACATGTGGCTTTGTTCGTGAAGAACAACACCCAGACTGGGTTGCCAACATTGTTTCTGTTATGAAAAAGAACGAAAAAGTTCGAGTTTGCATAGATTTTCGGGATCTTAATGCAGCTTGTTCAAAAGACGAATTTCTACTTCCGATTACCGATGTCATGATAGACAATACATGTGGTTTTGAACGCATGTCTTTCATGGACAGATTTTTAGGATACAATCAAATTAAGATGCATCCAGGAGATGAAAAGCATACCACTTTTCGTACATCCCTTGGGGTTTACTGCTATACAGTTATGCCATTTGGTCTAAAAAATGCCGGTGCTACATATCAACGGGCTATGAGCAATATTTTTCAAGAACATCTACGTAAAATAGTCGAATGTTATGTGGATGACATTGCTGTCAAAAGTCGATCAAAAGATGATCACATTCAAGACTTGAAGACAGTATTTGAGTTGATGCGTCAACATCAACTGAAGATGAATCGTACTAAGTCTTTCTTAGGGGTGTCCAGTGGCAAATTTTTGGGATTTGTCATCACTTCTCAAGGTATCCATGTTGATCCTGACAAAATCAAAGCAATTCTTGAAATGGGCCCTCCACACAATCTAAAAGAACTCCGTGGCTTCCAAGGTCGCATTGCTTATATTAGGAGATTTATATCCAATCTTTCTAGGAGATGCCAACCTTTCTCTCATTTATTAAAGAAAGGAGTATCATTTGTTTGGGATGAAGCATGTCAAAAAGCCTTTAATGACATCAAGCAATACCTTACAAATCTACCTGTCCTGGTACCTCCAGTGGTGGGAAGACCATTTTTGCTCTATGTTCGAGCCTTGGATCATTCACTTGGTGCTCTTCTTGCACAGAAAAGTGATAAAGGTCATGAACAAGCAATTTATTATCTTAGCCGAATGATGGTCGGAGCTGAACACAGGTATACTCTTGTGGAGAAAGAATGTCTGGCCTTGGTTTTTGCTGTTCAAAAGACACGACATTATGTGTCCGGACAAACTATTCATGTCATTTTCAGAATAAATCCTATTCGGATATTGATGAGAAATGTAATGCCTCGCTCTGCACGAGGCATTTGGTTGACTTATTGGATGGGATCAGAATATTAGATCGTGACTTATGTTGGGAATCGGAAGAATTGAGACTGATGCAGTCTCACTTAGCTGGCTAGATGGAATGGGTATTGGAACGTGGCTCGCTGGTGGAGCTACGCATAGTAGAATTGTGTGTGATTGGAACAAGAAGACTCTTTATTGCAAGTAAGTAGAACTGTCCTTCCTCCTCCTTACTCCTTCATACTTAATAAATAAAGTATTAAAATGCTATGAATTGTCCCTAAATGTCCCATGTTTTAGTTGCTGAATAATATAGATGCCTATGTTGAGAATTATTGAAATATACAACACATTGAACTGCTAACATGATTTGAGGCCTGAGAATAAATTGATAACATTGCCCCTTATGCTTAGCACTGCTGGAACAAGTAGACACTTAAATAATGAGATGCCTTATGAATGATAGAATAAGAAATGAACTGGCTATGCTATCGAACCAATGAACTGAATGAAACACTAGAATCATGTACTCTCTGTATATCTGTTGCAAGAATTTGAAATACTGCCTGTCCCTTATAAGAAATGAATGAATGAATAAATTGTCCCTATAAAATGAATGAATGTTACATTCCTCTTAAGAAAGGAATGTTATGAGATACGTTGCAATGAAGCAATGAATGAGAAATGATAAAGCTGGGATCGTTGAGATCACCAAATAAAATGATGGTAATGATGAAATGAATAAGTCATTGAATATGACTAATGATGCACTGTTGCCTTTACTTTCCTTAATATATTTTACCATGCAATTTTGTTCACAATCGAGTTGGACACGCATTCGCATGGTCATGGACAACTTGTATACAAGGTTTGAGTAATAATTTTCTCGAACGGTTCCTAGGACCCTGGGGACTGATTCGGCCTAGGAGGAAATAATAATGAGTGCTATGGGAGCACGAATAAGACGGGGTGGCATAGAGGCTCGTCACCTACTATGCTGACCGCATTATCTGGAAATAAAATGAAATGAAAAGAGTCCATATGGTTTAACAACACCAGTGACCATGTAGTCAGGATGCATGCTAATAAATATTTTGTGCAGGCAGCGTAAGTATATCTGATAACCTGTATTTGATGCAGGTATGAGAAGTCGTCTATCGGTAAGAATCACATAATTGTGATATTGTACATATTGGTTCAACTTGCTTGCTTAACATGCTAAATGAAATGATGCTGTGTTGTTGCCTTTAAAATGAAAAACCCTATAACATGCTCAACATGTTAAATATAAATTTGCTGATGCATTGCCTGTTAGATCATTGCCATAGCCTGTTGAATGATAACACCAAGTATGCTAAACGATGCCTTCAGAAAGTATTTCCATAATATGTCGCAACGTGTTAACTCAATGTTGTTTAGATGATGCCTTACTAAAAGAAATGCTATACCATGCTATGACATGTTTACTTCAATGTTTCTGCTCAAGAAATATAAACTGATGCTAGATCCCAAGTAGAAAGATCATTCTATTAAATGCTTGCTAAAATTGACTAGTTAGTGTTGGTTTAGGCGAGTGGGTTGGATTCTGCTCGCCAGTACATAGAGGATGTGCTGACCCACATTTTGTGGGTAGGTGCTCGTACTTGGAATGTTCTACACACGAAGATTGGCTTGATTGGTCCCGCGGCATCGAAAATTTGTTGGGCATACAGAAGCTCTCCTTGCACAAGATGATGTCTTCTATTTATAAAGGGCATAATATATGGAACATTGTAGTTAGTTGTACCAGTGAGATTGTAAGTCAATTCGGTATATCGAGTTGTAATCCAATGTATCCAAGTTTCAAATGTAAGCTGTATAGCATTGTTCAGTTGGCTTTCAATGTAAAGTGAAATGTGCAGTAAGCATTGTACTTCAATATAAGTCTTGTACTTTTCTTCAATTATCAATAAAGAGAATAAAGCTCTATATGTTTCTGTGTGACTTCAAGTTATTCTTTTATCTCCGCTGCTATAAAAAAGTGATGTATTTCTATTCAATGAGAGAGATTGTCCTTATTAACTTCAATTTGTCTGCTTCTGTCGCTGCGATGTGTTCCTATTTTAAAGACAATTAATTGTGTACCATCTTTGCCTTGTACAAGTGCAATACCTGACTTGTATGGCATCATGACTTGTACGGCATCACGCCCAAGCGAGGACGATCGATTCTAAGAGATAAAATATATGAATAAATGACTCTACGAATCGGGGCATGACAAATTGGTATCAGAGCACGGCTTTACGTCCTTGGTCTCTTCTTTGATTCGTTTCAAATCAAAGTTGCATCGACGATTAACCAAAGTTGCTTCCGCGATCACTCAACGTTGCTTCCACGATTAAATCAAAGATTGCTTTCGCGATTATGCTGTTGTTGTTCTGTAATCATCCTTTCATTGTTCGTGTCTGAAAGTTCATTGACCCTCTTGGCTGCTCACTGGATGTTCCATACAATAAGTCTATATATATTGTGATGCCCTGAATGAATGATTGTTGTTGGTTTGGACACAAATAACCCAACAATGACTCGATGCCATAGTATGCTATGTTGTGAATACTGTTTGGAATGTAGGAATAAAGAAAAGTGGCTATGTATGCTGCAACAAGTTGAGAATTGCATGTGATGTTGGAAAACAATTGTGAATGGGGTAATTGATGGATGAGTTCAACGAAACTGGTGAATTGACTCATGGGTGATGGCTAGTACTTT
Organism: Iris pallida; assembly: GCA_029216955.1. Classification (NCBI taxonomy): domain Eukaryota; kingdom Viridiplantae; phylum Streptophyta; class Magnoliopsida; order Asparagales; family Iridaceae; genus Iris; species Iris pallida. The sequence goes on from JANAVB010044216.1 coordinate 1,034,468, forward strand.
CGAGACCCTAAGAATATTAGCTTGTGATATTGAGACCCCGAGATGTTGGCTAAGTGTTGTGATCATTATAGATCACGAATGTCCGGAATAGATTGAGTTGGTATTGTTTAAGGATGGCTTCGTTTCTGAGTGGTATATTGCCTCTACCACCTCAGAACGAGATGTATGTTGACCCTTTCCATAGAATAGCAATGAGACTATCTGTGGGTACTGGGTAGTGCCGAGACTTAGCTGGGAGTCATGTATTGTTACTAGATGACTCGAGTGTCCCTTGACAGTGATGTTATGTGGGGTAGCAAGATTTTCAAAAATTATAATCGGTGGCTTGGATTTATAAATTGTTTAGTCGAGTGATGACTCAGACTAGTAAGTCAGTTAGTATGATATAGGTAAATGGATTTGGCTAGAGAATGTTGTGGCTTAGAACATTGGAATGTCGACTTCGGTTGGTTGGATGCAAATCAAATGTGGCTAATACAAAGTTGGTTGCTAAGCTGAAAGTTTTGAAAATATTGTCGGTAAACCAAAGGAATATTAAAAATCTGTATTTTGATCCTAAGGTGCAAGAGATGTTAATCCATCTTGATCACCAAAGGATAGTCGTTGCATATGTGCATGTATGTTGAGGAATTAAATTGCACTAGAAAAATAACAAGTAGTGACTCTGAATACTGTTGTTGCCTAGAGTATGGTTAAGTGATACATAAATTATCGGATTGAATGGGATGAACTACTCGACCATTGCTGCATGAGATTTAAGAATGCCCGTAAGATAGTTTGATGATTGAGAAACAAATAAGAACGAAAAATTGCAAACATGTTGGATAATGTCGGTATAGGTGATTGTTGGTTGGGATATATATTGTTGGCTTATGACTTAGTGTTATGACTCTGTCATACGAACCGATATGTATGGTTCCATAGTCCTGTTGAGACTAACGGAATCGATGACCCTTGAATAGTTAGCCTTGGCTTACGGGTTTGTATGGGTATAAAAGAATTGGAATAGAAATTGAATCGTTGGAAATTTACTTGATGGATTATTAGAACGATGAGAATCGTATGTCGGGTTGGGAATTGACCGTAATGATGATAGATCGATCTTAGTCGATCGTTGGATAAGTCTAGAGTGAGCCTCTGTGGGAATTATTTTCTTGAGGAAGATCCTGGATAGATAGACTTGACCCTAGCGACCCATTGATGACTTACCAATTGTTGGCATAGCCAACAATGGCGATTAATTGTTCAGACTGAGTTAATACCCATAGGTTTGGGTAGAGTTTCTTAGAACTGTTGGTTGCTTGTTGGCCTTAAGAATAAGAAACTAGTATAACCCTAGTAGCCGTCCACTCTAGGGAAGTCACATGAACGATTAAGTTTAGCTGTCAGTGTAGCTAACCTTAGAGATTGACTGAATAATTGGTGACCATTGGAGACCCATAGGATGACCTTGTGGCATTGAATGAGAGACTGTGATAATGAGTATTGACCTAAGGGAATGTATGCTTCAACTTGTACCTTAAGAGATGTTTGACCCTTGAGGATTATATGTCGGCCATAAGTGGGGATTGCAGTCGTAAGGTAAGACTTGAGTGTACCTATAGTCGGGTAGCTAAGTTAACCTTGACTGTTGCATAGAATTATACCCTGACTCGGATAATCAATAGTAGGTGACGTCGGATTGTGTCTTATAGAAAACATGAATTGCCTCGGTGAAAAATATTGTTGGATTTGGGAAGGAATGTGATTGCATATTGTGAACTCTTGATATGATTGGCTCTAAGTTAGACCCTTGATCGAATGTTAGAAATGTTATGCTTGGGTATAGAGCTTAACCAAGTTGTCCCTGATATTAAGTATTATAGCCTGGAAGATAGTGATTGTGGCAAAGTGAATAAAGCAATAAGTCAATTGAAAGGATGCTAAGTCGGATTTAGAAAAGAGAGTTATATCGTGGCTGATTGAATCGCACTAACATGGAAGTTGGCTGAAGTACATATATTTTGGGGACGCCTAAAATATGTGTATGGATCCAGCCGAAGTGATATGTTGTGACTGAGATAACATTATGGGAAGAATTTATTGCACTAGCATGGACTTTGGCTGAAATGCATATGTTTTGGGGACGCCTGAAATATGTGTATGGATCCAAACGAAGTGATGATGTGTTGCGACCAAGATAGAATGCAAGGAAAATATTGGTGAATCAATAAGAAGTTACAAGTATTTGGAAAAAGAGAAAGATAGATTGAATCGTTGATGGATTAAAATGATACAGTTGGATAGCTATTTTGAAATGACCGAGTGTGCTGAAAAAAATATTGAATTGAAGCTGAATGAATAACTCGTTGTGACTAAGTGAATCTAGTAGAAGAGTTGTTTCCTTAAGTTTCGAGGACGAAACTTTTTCTGAGTGGTATATTATGTAATGTCCCGCTCCGTACGAGGCATTTGGTTGACTTATTGGATGGGATCAGAATATTGGACCGTGACTTATGTTGAGAATCGGGAGAATTGAGACTGATGCAGTCTCACTTAGCTGGCTAGATGGAATGGGTATTGGAACGTGGCTCGCTGGTGGAGCTACGCATAGTAGAATTGTGTGTGATCGAAACAGGAAGACCCTTTATTGCAAGTGAGTGGAACTGTCCTTCCTCCTCCTTACTTCTTTATGCTTAATAAATGAAGTATTGAAATGCTATGAATTGTCCCTAAATGTCCCATGTTTTAGTTGCTGAATAATAGAGATGCCTATGTTGAGAATTATTGAAATGTACAACACATTGAACTGCTAATATGATTTGAGGCCTGAGAATGAATTGATAACATTGCCCCTTATGCTTAACACTGCTGGAACAAGTAGACACTTGAATAATGAGATGCCTTATGAATGATAGAATAAGAAATGAACTGGATATGCTATCGAACCAATGAACTGAATAAAATACTAGAATCATGTACTCTCTGTATATCTGTTACAAGAATATGAAATACTGCCTGTCCCTTATAAGAAATGAATGAATGAATAAATTGTCTCTATAAAATGAATGAATGTTACAATCCTCTTAAGAAAGGAATGTTATGAGATACGTTGCAATGAAGCAATGAATGAGAAATGATAAAGCTGGGATCGTTGAGATCACCAAATGAAATGATGGTAATGATGAAATGAATAAGTCATTGAATATGACTAATGATGCACTGTTGCCTTTACTTTTCTTAATATATTTTACCATGCAATTTTGTTCACAATCGAGTCGGACAGGCATTCGCACGGTCATGGACAACTTGTATACAAGGTTTGAGTAATAATTTCCTCGAACGGTTCCTAGGGCCCTTGGGACCGATTCGACCTAGGAGAAAATAATGATGAGTGCTATAGGAGCACGGATAAGGCGGAATGGCATAGAGGCTCGCCACCTACTATGCTGACCGCATTATCTTAAAATAAAATGAAATGAAAAGAGTCCATATGGTTTAACAACACCAGTGACCATGTAGTCAGGATGCATGCTAATAAATGTTTTGTGCAGGCAGCGTAAGTATATCTGATAACCTGTATTTGATGCAGGTATGAGAAGTCGTCTATCGATAAGAATCACATAATTGTGATATTGTACATATTGGTTCAACTTGCCTGCTTAACATGCTAAATAAAATGATGCTGTGTTGTTGCCTTTAAAATAAGAAACCCTATAACATGCTCAACATGTTAAATGTGAATTTGCTGATGCATTGCCTGTTAGATCTTTGCCATAACCTGTTGAATGATAACACCAAGTATGCTAAACGATGCCTTCAGAAAGTATTTCCATAATATGCCGCAATGTGTTAACTCAATGTTGCTTAGATGATGCCTTACTAAAAGAAATACTATACCATGCTATGACATGTTTACTTCAATGTTTCTGCTCAAGAAATATAAACTGATGCTAGACCCCAAGTAGAAAGATCATTCTATTAAATGCTTGCTAAAATTGACCAGTTAGTGTTGGTTTAGGCGAGTGGGTTGGATTCTGCTCGTCAGTACATAAATGATGTGCTGACCCACGTTTTGTGGGTAGGTGCTCATGCTTGGAATGTTCTACACACGAAGATTGGCTTGATTGGTCCCGCGGCATCGAAGATTTGTTGGGCATACAGAAGCTCTCCTTGCACAAGATGATGTCTTCTATTTATAAAGGGGATAATGTATGGAACATTGTAGTCAGTTGTACCAGTGAGATTGTAAGTCAATTCGATATATCGAGTTGTAATCCAATGTATCCAAGTTTCAAATGTAAGCTGTATAGCATTGTTCAGCTGGCTTTCAATGTAAAGTGAAATGTGCAGTAAGCATTGTACTTCAATACAAGTCTTGTACTTTTCTTCAATTATCAATAAAGAGAATAAAGCTCTATATGTTTTTGTGTGACTTCAAGTTATTCTTTTATCTTCGCTGCTATAAAGAAGTGATGTATTTCTACTCAATGAGAGAGATTGTCCTTATTAACTTCAATTTGTCTGCTTCTGCCGCTGCAATGTGTTCCTATTTTGAAGACAATCAATTGTGTACCATCTTTGCCTTGTACAAGTGCAATACCAGACTTGTACGGCATCACGCCCAAACAAGGACGATCGATTTCAAGAGATAAAATATATGAATAAATGACTCTACGGATTGGGGCGTGACAAGAAAACCGAGCATTCTTAATTCCAGGTTAGCTACATGGGCTATGTTGCTTACTCTTTATGATATAGTTTATGTACCTCAAAAATCAGTGAAGGGTCAAGCATTAGCTGATTTCTTAGCAGCTCACCCTATACCTGAAACATCTAAGCTATATGAGGACATTCCAGATGAAGTCGTAGATTACAACATGACTTTGAAGGAGGACATTTGGCAACTATATTTTGATGGAGCATCGCGGGTTGGACCTAAAGGCAATATTGTCTCCGGGGTAGGCATCATCTTGGTCCCTCCTGATAAAATGGTCATATATCGTGCTTATTCTCTTAATGAACCATGCTCCAACAATGTGGCAGAATATAATGCTCTGCTGATTGGTCTTCAAGTAGCAAAACAATTGGACATCGAATTCCTGGAAGCTTATGGAGACTCTCAACTGATTGTTAATCAGGTCAGAGGGACATATGAAGTCAGAAATCTTGACCTCATTCCCTGTCATCAAGTGGTAATTGAATTGGTCCTTTCATTCAAAAGATTCTTCATTGAATTTGTACCACGTTCTCAAAATTTGGAAGCTGATGCTCTTGCTAGTTTAGCTGCAGACTTAGCTGTTCCAAATAGAAGACAAAATACCATTACTTTGTTGGATTGAGACTTATTCTGTGTAAAGAATTACTTGTATATTGAACAGAGTTATACTACAGAATCAAGTTCTCAACAAAGGGATTGGAGAAGTCCATTCATTGATTATGCGGTCCATGGGATTTTACCTGAAGATCCAAAAGAAGCTGCATCAATCAAGAGATGATCATTTCGATTCTACTACGATTCTTCTTTACATATGTTATATCGTCGTTCATATGACGGACTTTTGCTGTGTTGTCTCTCTGAGAATGAAGCTAAACAAACACTCCGTGAAGCTCATAATGGTGTCTGCGATGCTCATCAACCGGGTCCAAAATTACAGGACCGTATTCGAAGAATGGGATATTATTGGCCTTCCATGATAGCAGATGCTGTGGATTATGCCAGACGGTATAAAGCATGTCAGATTCATGTCGATTTTATTCACCAACTATCTGAATTCTTACAACCTACAGCAGCTTCTTGGCCCTTCGAAGCTTGGGGCATGGATATTACCCTCCTTCTGTCAAGGGATATCGGTTTATACTGGCTATAACCGATTACTTTTCTAAATGGGCGGAAGCGATTCCCCTTGTTGAAGTGAAAACATCTAATGTGGTTAGCTTCATTAAACACCGTGTCATTTATCGTTTTGGGATTCTCTGAAGGATAATTTATGATAATGGATCCTAATTTGCCAGTCAGGCATTTTATCGATTCTGTGACAAGAATCGGATCCAAAATCTGGTCTCTACGGCTTATAATCCAGCTGCTAATGGTTTGGCCGAAGCTTTCAACAAGACAATCACTAAACTTCTCAAAAAGTTTGTCTCTTCTAATAAACGTGATTGGAATGAGAAACTTGGAGAATGTTTATGGGCTTACCGAACGACAGTCCGAACTCCTACTGGTTTTACACCATTCTCACTGGTTTACGGATGTGAGGCTGTTCTTCCATTGGAAATCCAGATTCCATCTCTTAGAATAGCCATGCTAATGAGCTAACTACAGAGAATAATGATCGGTTGAGACTTCAAGAACTTGAAGGTCTAAACGAGAAGCGTCTTCAAGCGCAACAGCACATTGAACTATATCAAGCCCGCATATCTCGAACTTTCAATCGTAAAGTTAAAGAGAGGGCATTTAAAGTCAGTGAGCTAGTTCTAGCTGTTCGAAGACTGATGGTGATGACTCATAAGAGCAAAGGGAAATTCGAAGCAAAATTGGAAGATCCTTATGTAGTTGAGACAGTCTTCTCTAATGGCGCCTATAGGTTGTCTAAACCTAATGGAGATTTGCTCATGATGCCGATTAATGGCAAATTCTTAAAGAAATATTATGTCTGAATTTTTTTTTTATTCTCCAGCTACCAATGTTTGGTTAAGCTGATTATTTTGATCTTTTGTCTTTTCAGCTGATTAAAAAAAGGGGAGTTATTATTTATCATGTTATTATGACCTCTGAATAAATATTAAGTCTACTTCTTTTCCTATCTATCATGTCCATATGGCCTCTGAATAGATATTAATCTATTTTTCTTTGAGTTGTTACGATCTGTCACGTTCATATTACCTCTGATAGTATCGTATACTCTAAACAGAAAACGAGATTCATTATCTATCATGTCCACATTACCTCTGGATAGATATAATTTATTAAGTTTAGAAGACTTGTCATGTCTATATTACCTCTAATAAGTGTTTTCTATCTCATACCTATTGTTTAATTTCAAAATAAATGATAGGGACACAAAACAATTATTTTATTCATTTTTTGTAAATATTACAGAATAAAAAAGATAGAAGATTACAAAAATTCTTTATTTGCCAAGGCAGAGCAGAGACATCTTTAAGTAATTTTTTAGCTCTGCTAGACGCTTCTCGCGAGAGCTCAGTACAGTGGCAGTAGCCATAGTCCATCGAGTTTCCGGAGTACAAATATGGGAGAAGTCGGTGAAAGTAGCTATCATCTTATCCATGGCTTCGTTAAGGGTTTTGATAGTAGCTTCAACACCGAAGACTTGTTCCTCCAAAATTGAGCTCTGTGTTAGATGCTGGTCTCGAGCTGTGATCAACTGCTCCCTCTCCGCCTTCAAGCGAGCCAATTCTGTCTCAACTTTACGAATTCTATCATTTTGTTGATGAATTCTTATATTGGAAGTTTCATAGGCTTCTCTCTGGATATCCAGCTGGGGCTTAGCTTCAGCCAAAAAAGCTTTTTCTTTGGCGACCTTGCTGCTGTACTCTTGGAGAGATTCATTGAAAGTAGTCTCCTGAGCGGTGTATTCAGCTGATAAAGCGTCATACTCGCTTTGGATGAGACTTTCAATGGTTTCACTTGACAGTCTTAGATATTCTCTAATGGGCTGTTCAAGTCCCTCGACCACCTTCTCTAGCGTCGCTGCTCTCTCTGCATCATTGAACATGATGACATTTCTGATCGTGAGAGCGATGGCAGCTTTCAAACTTTCATAGTTAAGGCCCTTCTTCAGGACCATCTTGATCAGAGTTGCCAGCATTTTATAGAAGGTTTCAGTATGAATCTCAACTAAGAGATTCATTTCTGTATTTAAGCTCGGCGTGGCGGCAATGTCTACCAAGTCTCTTTTCTGAAGACTAGGGGCAGATATTGTTGCTTTGGTAGCAGATTGAGATGAAGTCAATATTGTCGCTGCTACCATGGCTAACTGATCCCCAGAAGCTTCCGAGGCCACATCTTCAGCACTTTGTTGAATTGTTTCTCCAGCCGTTTCTGGAGCTGAAACTACTTGAGTTTCAGTGGCGGTGATAGTTGCGGAAGGATTGGTAGTTATGGTGACTGATTCAGGTTCAGGTACTGTCTTCTCAGGAACTTGTGCTGGATCAGTAGTAATAACGGAGGATGCTATTACAACGTCTCCAACTTCAGTTGATGATTTGACCATGTCTTCATCACCTTATTTAGCTACCGGCTCTACCGGCTCTTCAAGTAGTTCAGTTGTAGTGGGTCCTTCTACAACTGGTTCTTCGTTGAAGTCTGTCAATTCTACAGCAGATGCTTCTTCATCTACAGTGGGTTCTACTGCAGTTTATTCTTTTTCTCCGCCCTCAGCAGGAGGAGACAATTCTGGCTGAGCCTGCACTTCAGGCTCTTGTTATATCTCTGTATCTTCTTCTTCTGAAGAAGAACTCTCTTCTTTAGATTCCATATTTTCTTCATGAATATCTTCTTGAGGAAGAGGAGGAGCCACAGACTTTGATTCAATGATAACAACTACAAAAATTAAACAAAATAAGTTAATATACAAAATCATAATCTTGTATAGATTTTGTGTGATTTATATTTACCTGGAGTAGGTGCAGGACGTGCCAAGTACGAGTCATAGTCCCCATCCCAGTCATTATCATCGAAGGCAAGAGCCGGTTCATCTGATGGAATGAGCTCTCGATCAACAATATGTGTAGTGGTAGTGTCCTCAGTAGCTTGTGCCTTTTGTTGCAAAGACAGATAAAGTGATGAGCTGAGGCGTCCAGGAGACAGGAGCCCCACGACTTCTGTTGATGTTGCCGGTTGAGATGCAGAGGATCCTTCTCCAGGATGAGTCGAAGAAGATGTAATGTGTTGAGCTTCCTCGACTGGAGTGTCGCTCTCTGGAGTAGCGGCTCTCTGTCTAGAAGGCCCTTTGACAGTAATTTTCTTCTTCTTCTCTGGGAGGGTCTTCTCTGGAAGGGTAACAACTGCACCTGATTTTCGTTTTCATGTTTTGCCAATAATGATTGGTCCTGCAGCTATTTCCCCAACTCCTGTAGGGATTACTTCCAGATACTCATCTGGAACAGCAGTGTCATTGGGTATGTCTGGAAGTACCCTGACTGGCTCTTTGACATTCCCTTCCTTGGGCCATCTAAGACTCCCCTTCATGTTGTAGCCATGGGTGAAGGAGCGGATGGATGCATAAAAGCGAGCATACGTATAAAGTATACGTAGCTAGGTTGTGCTGGTAGCAGTCGATACTCTAAATTTAGCACCGGTACAAGCAGTGATAAAGTATCTCCAGGCTCTTGCACCATCAATTAGCTTCCCATAATGATAGAAGCTGGTGGAGGGATTACCAACATGAAGTTGGTCATATCCAAACTGGCGAGCGAACCGACTTGGTAGATATGGTTCGAACGCACAGTTGTCTTCATTCCTGTACATCAAATATGAGGGTCTGATGCACACTAGCCATTTGAAAACTGGCACAGGCAATGAAGTCCTCCCTTCGCCTTTGTCTTCAAATTGTACACCGAGGCAATCGGCTGGAACTTGTGGCCTTGTGCAAAAGAAGTTCCATCCATGAGAATAGTTCAGCACTGCTCGGGTATTTGCCACTGTATTTGCAGTCCATGTGGCTTTATTGAATTTCTGGAAGAAGACCTCTGTATTATCTCCAGGGCCCGGTGGCAACAAACTGCAGTTATGATGCAGTAGCCAGCCCATCAGATAAGTGTAGGGCATCTCCACCCTTGGAAATTCTTTTCGGTGAGGAGCATTGTTGATTAGTTCCTCACCAAAGGTCCGCAAACCTGCGTTTATTCGACACACCATTGCCGATAGCAGGTTAATTCTGATCTTGAACACCAAACGTACTGTCGGCCACAATACGTTTCGGTGACTTCTGTCAACTGTATTAATCCCTGGCACGACCCATCTCCGCAGCCACAGAGACAGAAAGCCTGCCAGTAAGGCTTCTCTTGAGATCTTCTGACTGTCACGCCTCAGGTAGCTCAAGGTTTCAGTCCCCGCAGGGATATCTCCGGTCTTTTTGGACAGATACTGGTCTGGAGACTTATGTGAGATCATTAAACTATTGATCAGATCTGAAGGGATTATTAAACAAGGGTTGATAGTTGGAGCTTTGTTTTCTTGAAATCTTCCCTTCTCGTTCTTGGGTATCCTATTCTCATGGTAGAATAGATAAGTTGTCCATTTATTAATATATGCCAAGTGCGACCCACTGTCATACATAGTGGTGCAAATTAGGTAATGGTACATCAGTTATTGGTAGACCTCAACCAATTGAGGTTTTTTCTCTCTGATTTCTGCTAATTCCCGGTTGGAGGGAACATACTCTTCATAGGGCGGTTCACCAATCGGCAGCTTCGAGATGAATTGCATCTCGTGCAGGGTAAGACCCATCTCACCTAATGGGGTTGCAAAAGTTTCTGTTGAACTCATATACAACTCCATCAAAGCCAAGAACAGGTTACTGTTCATCGGTATGCCCTGGCTTGTAGAGGCTACCGCTTCATAAAGGTCGATGGTTTCCAGGTCCGTCTTGAAGTTCTTCATGATCCAGGCACTAAGTTGGATCCAGTTCTGATTATAGGGAGTCAGCCACCCTGGTAGCCTAGGGTTGGCCTGAGAATATAATACTAGCCCTTATGAACTTGTTAATGAACATTGGGGTCTGCACCGGCTGGATCAGAGCTGAATCTTCGCTCGGTATGAATCCAGGCAATAGACCAGAGAAAGGGACAACACCGCCACTAGGGGCACTGATGTGGTAGCCCATTTCATTGGCTCTATCCCTCTTGAAAATGATTCTGCCCGGCCTACCATGACTGCTGGGAGTCAGGTTCCATAGCATCTGTCGAGGATGGGTGGCATGGACAAATGCAGATGGAGGATAATCTCTGGCCATGTCGGGGAGGTACATTGCCCTCTCTCTTCAAACTTGAACACCCAAGCCTCCTTCTTGGAGTGTGTTTGTGACTGGAAATCTATCGTATCTCCGAACAAGAAGGCTGGCTTCGAAAATTGTTGATCATCTAGCGATACTAACAATTCTTCATTTATCATGGATAACAGCATTCTGTCCCCCTGAGCAGCTATTAGCTGTTGTCTCCCTTCAGGGTATTCTGGATTTGACTGAGGAAACTCTACATGGGACAAATTCTCTAAATAATTCGAGCCCACCATACCAGCTGCCGAGCCGAATATTTCTGCAAGTGGATGAATTTACAAGTCCACTGCCAAAAAGAAAAGAAAAAAATCAAGTTAGTAAAAATATAATTTGAATTTTTACGCAGATGACTTAGATTGAAGACTCTATACTAGAGAGCTTGACTATGCAAAACTTTACGCTTATGCGCAAAAATTAAGTCTTTAAAGTGTAAAAGTTCTTTGTTTTACGTAAAATCTTTTACTTGTGACTTTTACGCTGGCACATATTGATGTGAGCATATTGTGAACTTTACGCTGGCACATATTGATGTGAGCGTATTGTGAACTTTACGCTGGCATGTATTAACGTGAGCGTATTTTGATTTTTATGCTGGCACATATTGATGTGAGCGTATTTTATTTTTACGCTGACACGTATAGACGTGAGCGTATGTTTTTAACTTTACGCTGACATGTATAACGTGGGCATATTTTGTTATTTCAATTTCGACGCTGACACGTATAAACGTGGGCATGAAGTTTAAAGTTCGAGTTTTCTTCTTCTTCTTCGGCGAACTCATGGCCGAAGTTAGGTAGTGTCCCACCTTTCAGGGCCGGAGCCACAACAGGGTTGCTCCGTCGGGGTGCCACAGATGAGGGGATGTTGGTTTCCGTACGATCAGTCGTCGATGAAGCAGCGGCGGGCTTCTTGCCCTTACTGCCGGCGGCGGTTTTGCCCTTGGGGGCCATCGATTCAAAGTGAGAGAGGAAGAGAAGAAAGAGAGCAAAGAAGTCCGGGATTGCAAAGGATGAGTAAAGTTCTCTCTGTACTCGTAAAGCTCTATTTATAGAGAATTTTGAAATCGGTTCAAATTCCCGAAATTTATGCTGACTGTTGGATATCTCTACTTTTACGCGGACTGTTGAATATTCCGAACTCTACGCAGATGACCGTTGGGTATTCCGAATTTTACGCAGACTGTTGAATATCCCGAATTTTACGCTTCTGTTCAAAGTATTTCAAATTTTAAAAATATTTGAAAACTTTGAAGGGGGTCTTGTAGGAGCGTAAAAAAGTACTTTATAGACCAAGTCAAAGAAGTTGCAGATTTTACGCAAGTCAAACAGAGTCAAACTCAGACTTTACGCAAGACAAACAGAGTAAAACTCTACGCGAGCTACTTTACGCGAGAGCCATCCTCAAAGCCTTTACGCGAGGGACAGGTTGTCAAATCATTGTATTTAATGCGCGTGATACTGATCTGACATAATCATTTTTTGACAGCGGACAGCACAAAAGTCGAGAAGATTTGATTTACACTAAACCCAACACTTGTCGTTTAGTGTGCAGATGGGCTACTTTACGCTCAGGAGATTGCTTCTTTTACGCACAATAGCTATTCGAGCTTTTTACGCTCAAGGTTGTTGTGCGCGTAAAGTTTATTTGACCTAATTTTACGCTCAAGACTGTTTTTCAGCCACTTTACGCAGGAAGTCAATTTTGGGCTATTTTACGCCCAGTCTGCTACTTTGTGCAGGAAGTCTATTTTGGATCATTTTTACGCCCGATCTTTTCTGGCTATATGAGAACGTGGTCTATTGACGTGGCTTTCATGCCACACTTATCGAAGAACGTGTGTACGTACTCTTCCCATTTTGTTGAAGTAGTGGGACACGTGTCATCACGCATAAAGGTTGATTCTCATCGTGGGTGATAGTTACCAAACATTATTGCTTTTTACGTACAGAGGGTCTAGTCTATAAATAGACTAATTTTTAATACAAGACATCATCAAGAGATCAAGAGAGATACAGGAGAGGAGATTCTGAGAAAATTCATACTTTCAGAGTGATATTCCCAGAAGCATTTTTTCAACTTTTTCTCAAGAACATGGTGAAGCAAAGCAGAAAAGCATTCGACTGTGCCATCAGTGCCGTTGCTCGATACCTTTCTGGTGACTTAGTTCTTTCGATTGTTCATCTTCCTCAAGCAGTTTTCTTCATCATTATCGTATGGTCTAAGGAACAAAGTGATCACTCTCAGATCAGACTTCCATAGCAATAATTCCCAGAAATAATTTGTACTCTTTTGTACTTTTTCTAGTTTTCTTTCAAAAACCAATTTTAGGCATTTTGTTAAGTGAAACATTCGTCAGATCAAAGAACAATCTAGCGGATCCTCTAACTAAAGGTATCTCAAGGAGACTGGTGTTGGAGACGGCAAGAGGAATGGGGTTAAAGCCCTTAGATTGAGTCACCTCAAAGGCAACCTAACCTTCGATTGGTAGCACCAAGAAAAGGTTCAATGGGTAACAATAAAATTGATGTGTGACTGGAAAGCACTATATAGATGTAATTATAATAAACCATTCCTCTACTATATAGTGTTGATCTGCAATAAAATTGGGGTTGATTATAAAATCTTAATGAATCTGTGGCTTGTAAAGCAGGGTATATAAATTGCAGAATACCTAGAAAGATTCACCTATTTGGGAGTAAAAGTGGGGTCGCTTTCTATGGGAACTCGGGCTGTTCTCTAGAGCTCTCAAGAAATCGAGATAAGCACATGGCCGAAAAGTGCACAACTGTTGATACGATCAAATGCCTGCAATGTGTTTGTGTGTACGTTGAGTCTGTACAAATAAGATCCTAAGTCCAAGACTTACGTCACTTTGGATCCGTATAGATGAAATGTACAACACTAAGGGGAGGTTCAAGTCCGAAAGACACCTTTCTCTGATACACAATGTAACTGCCCAAATCTTATTCTCTTTTCTATCGTTATGCCTATCTATATTCTTTTGTTCCTTTTGAATCATATGAGGGATTTTTGGTTTTTTAATACATTTGTTGCTTGGAAAGCAACACACGTGTGATTCAAAAGGCATCCACTCTTCTTTTAGTCCCACATGGGAAAGGAGAAAAAGTTCTCCTTTCCATATAAGGCTTTCCCCTCCTTAGTGGTTAGTGGGTTGTGTAGGGGATGGGCTACATCCCATCCAACCCGCGAGCGGGTGCGCGATTTAATGCGCATTTTTGACGTGTTTATTTGTCGCGCACTTAGCACTTTGCATGCTTGCACGCCACGGACCGGACCAAGGGTATAAAGGTAATTTTCTATCTCCTTTTAATTATTATTTGATTTAATTTTTTGGTTCGGTTGTCTGGTCTTCCGCAAGAACTGTTACCACATAATCTCGTTACGGGATTTGTGGATCGCGGAGATAATTCTGGCAACGTACAGAGAGATTTGATTTTAAAATCAAATCAGGTGATCTATTGGATCAGATACGAAAAACCTTTTCTCCCTCTCTCTTCCCCGTTCGGAACTCTATTCGTACAGAAGAGAAAAGTTACAACCGGAACCCTCCTCCTCATCCTTCCGTCCAACTCTTTCTCTGGGCAAGGCTGTGATCGATCGTGGGATTCACTATTGGGTGCACGGTGCTGTGGATCGAAGGATTCCTTGTATCTCGGGAATAGATCGCTGGAACCCGCTGCACAATTGTGGGGGCAAAATTCTATTCTAAGGACAGCATTTGTAACGTGCCTCGAATCCTAAACTCTTAATTCTTGTTCTGAATTTTACTTCTTCTGATTGCTTGCGTTAGGAATTCTGTCTAATATTTCCAACAATCTTAGAATAGAATTTTTTTTAGGTTCTGTTTACCTTTTGTTTGCTTTATTCCTACGCACGCACTATGAATCCCACAGCAGAGGAATTCTCGACCAATATTCACAACTCCTCCAAACCGGAGAAGTTTGATGGTCAGAATTTTAAGCGGTGGCAGCGCAGGATGACCTACTGGTTGACCTGCCTGAAACTGTCAAAGGTTCTTAAAGAACCTGATACCCTGCCTGACCTACACAAATTCTGCTAGGACTTTTGAATTAGAATCAAACAATGATACAGACTTTATTTGTCACAAAAAAATACTGAGTTGTCTGTCTTACACGCTATATGATATCTACTGCACAACTACCACTTCTAGAGAGCTTTGGGAAGCCCTCGATAAGAAATACTCCAATGAAGGAGCAGGTTCTGAGGTTTACATTGTAGACAGGTTCCTAGAGTTTAAGATGGTTGATGAGAAGTCTGTTGTTGAACAGACTAACACCCTGCAAACCATTATTCACGAGATGTCTCAGAAAGACATGCCACTAGCTGATAAATTTCTTATTGCTGCCTTCATAAATAAATAGCCTCCATCCTGGATATCCTTTGGCTTAAAACTGAAACATAATAAGTTGCCAATGTCCTTAGATGAGCTGTTTGTCTCTCTCTGCATTGAGGAAGAGAGTAGAAATAGGGACAAGGAACCTTTGAGTAGTGAATTCGAGGCAAAGTTGCATATTGCTGAGTCCAAGGGAAAGCCTAAGGGCCAACCCTTTCAACAGAGAAATAATCCCCAGAACAGGAATCCTGCAAAGAAACAATTCCTGAAACTAAAACCTGTTATTAGGAAAGACAACAGGCCAAGGCGGGAGTGCTACAACTGTGGTAAGCTTGGCCACTTTGCTAGGCAATGTTGCCACAGGAAGAAGGTTAGGAATTCCAGAATCCTGATCGCCGAACTCCTGCTGCAGACGCTCCTGTTGTTCCTCAGGCTCACGTAGTCATAGCCGGGACCGAATCTATCGGTACCGATGATCAGAGGTTTGTAGCCGTATGTTCTGATTTTGATACCTCGTATCAGCCTACTGATTGGTGGGTTGATACACGGGCAAATGTCCATGTGTGTCCTAATATTGATTCATTTTTCTCCTACCGACAGGTTGAGGATGGCGAATCAGTAGCTATGGGAAACTCGAGTGCTGCCAGAGTGCTTGGAAAGGGAAGAGTGAATCTCAAGTTGTCTTCGGGCAAGATCCTCCCTTTACATAATGTGCAACATGTACCGGACGTAAACAAAAATCTAATTTTTGGATATTTGTTAAATAAACATGGCTACAAACTAGTTTTTGAGACTGATCGAGTTGTAATCTCCCTAAACGGAAATTTTATTGGGAAAGGCTATGTTTGTGGGGGTCTATTTAAACTTTCTGTTAATATTTCTTGCAACAATTTTACTTCTAGTTTAAATAATATTGATTATAATAATGTTTTTCCTGCAAATGTAATATCTTCCAATATTGATAGCTACAATGTTTGGCATGGTCGTTCGGGACATGTGAATTTTAATTCTATTAAGAGAATGTCTGTTTTACAATAAATTCCCAAGATTGATATGAGCAGGAATGATAAATGTGAGATTTGTACTCAAGCCAAACAGCCTAGAAAGTCCTTTCATTAAGTTGAAAGAAATTCTCAGCTTTTGGAGCTTATCCACAGTGATATCTGTGAATTAAATGGTACTCTCACTCGTAGCGGTAAGCGTTAAGTTATTACATTTATAGATGATTATTCCAAATATTGCTATGTTTACTTGCTTAGAACAAAAGATGAGGCTTTTAGTAAGTTTGTGTCTTTTAAGGCTGAAGTTGAAAATCAGCTTGAAAAGAAAATAAAAATTCTTAGGTCTGATCGTGGGGGTGAATACACCTCTGCTGATTTTGATTCTTTTTGTGAAATGCATGAAATAATACATGAAATGACTACCCCGTATTCTCCTCAGCAGAATAGGGTAGCAGAAAGGAAAAATAGAACTTTTGTTGATATGATTAATGCTATGCTAGGTAGCTCTGGTTTAGCTGATAATTTGTGGGGGGAAGCCTTACTTTCTGCATGCCATATTCTTAATAAAGTTCCTTTTAAAAGGACTGATAAAATCCCTTATGAATTATGGAAGGGCAGAAAATCATCTTTGAAATATTTTAAAATGTGGGGGCGTCTTACAAAAGTCTCTGTCCTCCTATTAAGAAAAGAAAATTGGGACCCAAGACCGTAGACTGTGTATTTTTGGGTTATGCTCAAAACAGTATTGCTTATAGATTTCTTGTTATTAAGAGTGAGTTTAATTGTATTGATGCAAACACTGTTATGGAATCTAGGGATGCTACATTTTTTTGAAAATGTCTTTCCTTTAAAAAATAGAACCCCTAGATATTCTATATCTGCACAAGTTCCTATTGCAACTTCTAGTTCTCAAGAAGAAACCCTAATAGAACCTAGGAGGAGCAAAAGGACCAGGAGAGAACCGAACCTAGGAGAAGGGTTTTTCACCTACCTTGTTGAAGAGGATCCTATATCTTATCAAGGGGCTATGTCTTCTGTAGACTCACTATTTTGGAAAGAAGCCATTAACAGTGAAATAGATTCTATTATGTTAAATAGAACCTGGGATTTAGTTAACTTTCCTGTAGGTTGCAAACCAATTGGTTGCAAATGGATCTTCAGGAAGAAGCTAAGACCTGATGGGTCTATTGAGAAGTTCAAAGCAAGGTTAGTTGCTAAAGGGTTCAAATAAAGGGAAGGAGTAGACTTCTTTGACACATACTCTCCAGTTACTAGAATTGCCACAATTAGAATGTTAATTGCTATTGCATCTGTTCATAAACTGTTTATTCATCAAATGGATGTAAAAACTGCATTTTTGAATGGAGATTTACTGGAAGAGATTTACATGGAACAACCTGAAAGGTTTGTTGTTCCAGGACAAGAACACAAGGTATGTAAATTGATTAAATCTTTTTATGGGCTGAAGCAAGTGCCAAAGCAATGGCATGATAAATTTGATAAGGTAATTCTATCTTATGGTTTTGCTATTAATGATTCTGATAAATGTGTATATAGCAAAACTATTGGCAGCTCATGCGTAATATTGTGTTTATATGTTGATGATATTCTTATTTTTGGCACTGACATGGATATTGTTTATGATATCAAAAGTTTTCTGTCTTAAAATTTTGATATGAAAGATTTACGTCCTGCTGATGTGATTTTAGGACTTAAATTAAGTCATACTTCTGAGGGAATTGGTATCTCCCAATCTCATTATATAGAAAAGGTCCTGAAAAGATTTAACTATTTTGATTCTAAACCTGTAAGCACTCCATATGATGCAAGTATCAGGTTAAAGAAGAACAAAGGAGACATTGTGGCTCAGCTGAAGTATTCTCAGCAAATTGGATGTTTGAACTATATTGCTAACCGTACCGGACCTGATATTTCCTACGCAGTAGAAAAACTTAGTGGGTACATAAGCAATCCGAATAGTTTACACTGGATTGCCTTAGAAAGGGTAATGAGATACCTGAAGGGCACTTTATCCCATGGATTATTCTATGGAGGATACCCATCTGTATTGGAAGGGTACACTGATGCAAACTGGATCTCAAATATAGATGAGACCAAAGCCACAAGTGGATATGTATTCATATTGGGAGAAGCTGTTGTCGCTTGGAACTCAACCAGACAGACCTGTATATCTAGATCGACTATGGAGGTAGAGTTCATAGCTCTTGACCTCACCAGTGAGGAAGCAGACTGGCTCAGGAATCTGGTAACAGATATTCCTCTGTGGAGCAAACCAGTTCATGCTATCCCTGTACACTGTGACAGCCAGACTGCTATAGCAAAGGCTCAAAGGACAAGCTATAATAGAAAATCCAGATATATACGTCTGAGGTACAATCGGGTGAAGCAATTGCGGTCCAGCAGAGTAATTGCAATTGACTTTGTCAGATCAAATAACAATCTAGCGGATCCTCTAACTAAAGGTCTCTCAAGGAGACTGGTGTTGGAGACGGCAAGAGGAATGGGGTTAAAGCCCTTAGATTGAGTCACCTCAAAGGCAACCCAACCTTCGATTGGTAGCACCAAGAAAAGGTTCAATAGGTAACAACAAAATTGATGTTTGACTGGAAAGCACTATATAGATGTAATTGTAATGAACCATTCCTCTACTATATAGTGTTGATCTGCAATAAAATTGAGGTTGATTGTAAAATCTTAATGAATCTGTGGCTTGTAAAGCAGGGTATGTAATTTGCAGAATACCTAGAACGAGTCACCTATTTGGGAGTGAAAGTGGGGCCACTTTCTATGGAAACTCGGGCTGTTCTCTAGAGCTCTCAAGAAATCGAGATAAGCACATGGCCAAAAAGTGCACAATTGTTGATACGATCAAATGCCTGCAATGTGTTTGTGTGTACGTTGAGTCTGTACAAATAAGATCCTAAGTTCAAGACTTACGTCACTTTAGATCCATACAGATGAAATATACAACACTAAGGGGAGGTTCAAGTCCGGAAGACACCTTCCTCTGATACACAATCGCTACTAGAATGATTCATATTAGCGACGTCCAAAAATGTCGCTAATAAGTAAAAATATATCGCTAAATTAATTTAGCGACGTAATTAGCGACGGAATAAGCAGGTCACCGAAAAGCTAGTCGCAGATCAAAAGTTCGTCGTCAATCGTCGATGTTGCGACGAATAGCCTACGACGCTAATACGTCGCAAACTTAGCGACGTCCGGCGACATTTATAGTACGTCGCCAATTTAGCGACGTATATAGCGACGTCTATTCGTCGCATGTGGTGACATGGCAAGGTTTGCCATGTCAGCATGCTAGGCGACGTTTAGCGATGGCCCGTCGCAGTTAGCGACGTCCAGATACATATTTGCGACGTACTTCCACGTCGCAAATCCGTCGCCAAATGTCGCAATCCATCGCTAACATGCTGGAAAATTAAAAAAATAAAATACAGTTTTTATATCCTGCACACTGCACTTTATATACAGTTTAAACAAAAATCCTGCACTTTATATACAGTTTAAACACTAATCCTGCACACTGCACTTTATATTCAAATCTTGCACACTATACTTTATATTCAAATCCTGCATACTGCACTTTACACTGCACTTTATATCATCACAAACATCATCACAGACACATCATAGGGCCAATACATACAACTCATAACAAACATCATCACAGACACACATCCTGCGTCACAAACATAAATATATTCAAATCTTGCATACTACACTTCACAGACAAACATCATCACAAACATCCAATAGAGTCAAATAAAAAAAGGAGATGATAAAAAGTCTCCCACCAAGTGTATAAACAAAAGTGTACCAATAAATAATTTGCCTATAGGGCCAATACATACAACTCATAAAAAAAATCAATAAAATCACTGAGGATCCCTACTGCTGTCACTCTCCGATCCCGATATATGTATTCTTTCATGAATTTTGTACATGGTATCCCGTATTTAGCATGTGCATAATTTTATTTATTATTATTTAATGGTTGTATGTAGCTTTTAAGTATGTCATTAGTGGAATGGTTAGAGCATGTTTAGATATTGGGGTTTTTTTAAGCCAATCCAACCCCTATTTATATTCTCTTCCTCACTCTCTCTCCTCATTCACTCTTCCATTTATTTCCCTCAACCACCACCCTTAGGCAAGTACAACTTGCTCAAAAGTGGAGATTTGTGCATTTTTCATTCTTAATTTTCCTTTGATATTATTTGTCTATATTGTTCTTCTCTTCATTCTCTACAAGTTTAGTTCTTGGAGTTTTTTGATTTTAATGGCTAATTTTGTGTAGATCTAAGTTTCTAAAACTAGAGTTTTATATATTTACATGGTTTTGATCTATCAAACTTGGTTATTTTCGAAAACTAATGGTCCTAGGTTGTAGAAAATTTGATTCTACACAATTTTAACCTTTGAAAAGTTAGATTTTGACTTATTTTGAGGAAGTTATGGCCAAAACAATATTTGGGCATTTTCTATGTCATCTGCCCTAGTTTTGGCAGGGACGATGAATACAGCCGCATGAATAGTACTGCAGCCGCATTGAATGAATAGTGCCGCAGCCGCAGGAATGAATAGTGCCACATGAATGGTACCGCAGCCGCATAGATGAATAGTATCGCAGCCGCAGGAATGAATAGTGCCGCAGCGACATGGATGAATAGTACCGTAGCCGCATGGATGAATAGTACCGCAGTCGCATGGATGAATAGTACCGCAGCCGCATGGATGAATAGTACTGCAGCCGCAGGAATGAATAGTACCGCAGCCGCATGGATGAATAGTACCACAGTCGCATGGATGAATAGTGATGCAGAAGGCCGCATAGTGCCGCAGAAGGCTGAATAGTGCTACAGAATGCCGCATAGAGCCTATTTTGGCTGTTTTTGGCTGTTTTATGTCCTATTTGGCTGAATTATGGCCAGAATTTCCCCCAACTCCCAATATGAAAGTTGTAGATCTTTGTCTTGGCTTCAAAAATCTTCATAACTTGCGAGTACTTCATACCCTAAGTGTATAGTACCTTCTTATTTTATTTTCTCTTGTGTCTTGATCCTCATTCCTGATCTGACTCCTATGCGTATGCTGGATAACCCTATATGTGTACTAAGGTACAATCTATGTGAGCATCGATGTGCTATCCTATGTGCTAAGTATTCCTATATGATACCTGTCAGTACCACCAAGAGTCCAGTATTTACATAGCGATTGGTCAGTAGCAATGACGTGGTATGTGTTGTGTGTCGTATTACACCAAGAAGGGGGTACATATGTATGACTCTATGAGCCAGTACGGATCACTTCTTGGGGTACTCGTACAATGTATGACATCTAGGGGAGTGAGCATGTGACCACGACATGCGAACTCCGAAGATAACCTAGGGATTAACTAGGCAACTAACTTGGTAGATGCATTGGGTGGGAAGAATCCCGAGATCGTGTCATACTAGCCACTCCAGGCCCAGTCCTGACGTGTCGGGTTGGCCGTCACGGATATGGTTTTACTCGCCTATAGCGGATGGCTATATCCGACTCCTACGAGCTATGTGTTATATGTTTTAGCGCGGTAGCCCTCCGGGAGACCGGTGCATAATCAATGTGCTATATGTCTTATGGTTTGGCTAGCCCTGCTGGGTTGACATGATCTGAAGATTCCTTTTAATCAGTATCGCGGGGATAACTCCGCCAAAATTAGAATGCTGCATGAATGAATGGCCGCTTGAAAAATGACTTGACTGTGCCTTGTAACTTCTGTTAGTAGCCGAGGGACATGGACTGTCATGGTGCGTGGTCCAACCTATGTCCTTGTTTGGTTGTTGGGTTGGGCTATCGTGCTAGGACAGACTGTAGACCGAGATTACGACCGGAAGCTTTTATTATTACTAGTATTAATATTTTGTGCTTGGGTTTTATCTCACTCTTTTGTGCTCCCTTGTGGTACTTACAATTCGGGGCTGACCCCGCTGGTTTTGTTTGGCCAGATCTCGTAGCAGCGCCTGAGGATCCAAACTTCTTTCCTGACGTCAATGGTGTATACTAGGAGCATGGCTGGCGGGAGACTCGAGTGGGTTTCTTCTCCACCACTTTAGTATCTTTACTTATGTTCTGGCATTTAGCCACCGGCACCTGTTTAGCCGGCTAATCTGGATATTTTGTCTTTGCATAATTTGTAATTAAATCAGACTACAGCTGAATACAATTATGTACCTATGACTCTCTGGACTAGCTAACTTATAAAGCTAGATCCCCATGATCATTTTGATGATGCGTCGGGGACGCCTTACTGCTTTATCTTATATGATCATTATTTACTGCTTCTTGTTTGATTGATTGAGACCTAGATGCTCTGTGAGACCATAGGAGACTTGATTGTAGCATGCATCCCCTTGTCTCTTGACAGCCACGATCGCCGTATGACATTTGTATACCTCATATGGAGTAGCTGGCCTAGTCTGTCTCCGTATTTCGGTACTGGGGCGTGACAGCTGCGCATCTGAGATAGCATGTACTCATACTGCTCTTGTGTGAGCTGCACCGTAGTGGCAGTAGGAGGTAGTATAATGTCTGGAGTCAGCACCATCGATGAACCGGGAGGACGTATCTGCTCCAGCTCTCGCAGTCGCTCAGCATGCGCAGCAAGGGTACTCACCATCCTCTGAGTACTCTCCTCGATCGAAGTATGTACCTGAGTGAGTGAGGCAGACATGGTCCTCTGTGATCCCTCCAGCTCGACCTATCTACGCTCTGTGTACTGTGTAGACTCGGTGATCATGTGCAAGCTGGCAGCTGTAGCCTGCTGCAGACTCATCAGCTCCTGTATACTGTGCTCGACCGTATCAAATCGTTCGGTGATCATCGGATCGTCGGATCGTCACTCTGCGGTATGGTGATCAGAAATTTGCTGCTGTAACTCGCGAAGCAGTTCGCCGATCAGAGTAGGGACAGAGGAGCAGTGCAGCGAACATCGGCACCAGCACCCGGCATCCGTATTCATGAGTCAGGAGCACCGTAGAGGACGGCGGTATCAGAAATAACAACACCAGTTCGACATCAGCAGCAGAGGAACCAGCAACAGCGCCAGGGGACGCCCATTGGATGTACTTACTGTGGTAAGGAAGGACACACTAGGGATATGTGTCATTCAGCTAACGGATTGTGCATGAGGTGTGGCAGTCCAGACCACAGGATTGCCAATTGTCCTATGATGCAGAGGCCAGGAGGCCCAGTTTAGCAGTTTCTGGCGTTGCCAGCTCCGGAAGCAGCACCGAACCGAGGACCAGCATTGGCCGTAAGGCCGCTAGCCCAGCGTCTACCGACACAGGCTCAGATGTTTTGCCAGGCGCAGAAGCAGGAAGGCCTGCAGAGGCTGCAGTAACAGCATGGTTGAGGAAGGCAGCACCAGGGAGCTCAGCAAGACCAGGGCCAGGCCTTCACCTTATCACTGGAGGATGCACTAGCTTCAGGCGACGTGGTTGCAGATAATATTTCTGTTACCTCTTTTCCTACAGTAGCATTGTTTGATTCGGGGGCTACCCACTCTTTTATATCTGCACAATTTGCGACACGTATTGGATTGGAGTTCGAGACATTGCCAGAGAGGATGAATATACTCACTGGTAATGGGCTCATTGGAGTTAGCTGAGTGTGCTTAGCGTATCCGGTCGTAGTGAGTGGGCGATTATTGCCCGCATCTTTGATTGAGTTCCCTATGGGCAACTTTGACGTTGTCCTAGGCATGGACTGGTTGAGAGACAGTCATACGATGATAGATTGTCGGGGAGGTAGGATAGTATTTAATGTACCTGGCGTTGAGAAGTTCGTCTTTGTTCGATCATTGGAGGATCGACCCAAGGGCATCGTTGCAGAAGCATTGGCAGAGCAGAAGCAGATTCCAAGAGTGGTCAGAGAATTTCTTGATGTATTTCCAGATGATCTTCCAGGTTTACCACCAGTAAGGGATGTGGAGTTTTGTATTGAGTTGAATCCTGGGACGAAGCCTAAAGTCAGCAGAGTTTACAGGATATCGCAGTCAGAGCTGGACAAGTTGTACCAGCATGAAGAAGAACTGAAGGCGAAGCAGTTTATCCGAGACAGTGAATCACCTTGGGCAGCACCGGTGATTTTAATACCCAAGAAGGATGGATCGACGCGAATGTGCATTGATTACCGGCAGTTGAATACAGTAACAGTGAAGAACAAGTATCCGTTACCAAGGATTGATGACTTGTTTGATCAATTGAGTAAGGCTTGCGTCTTCTCTAAGATCTATCTTCGATCTGGATATTATCAAGTGAGGGTCCGGAAGCAGGACATACCTAAGACAGCATTTATATCGCGGTATGGACATTATGAGTTTCTGGTGATGCCATTTGGATTGACTAATGCCCCAGCCGTGTTCATGGACTTGATGAACCTCATCTTTCTACCATATTTGGATAAGTTTGTAGTAGTATTTATAGATAACATCCTTGTCTATTCCAGTAGTGAGAAAGAACATGAGAAACATCTTCGGACAGTTTTACAGACCTTGAGGGAGCATCAACTTTATGCGAAGCTTAGTAAATGTGAGTTTTGGTTGGATCATATTTCGTTTCTGGGACACATTATTTCTGGAGCAGGAGTGTCAGTAGATCCGAAGAAGGTTGAGGCAATAGAGAATTGGCCAGTTCTAAAGACGGTAGCAGAAGTGCGTAGTTTCTTGGGATTGGCAGGTTATTACCGGAGGTTCGTGGCAGATTTTGCCAGGATTTTGGAACCCTTGACGCGTTTGACGCATAAGGATGTTGAGTTTGTTTGGTCAGCAGAATGTCAGACATCATTTGAAGAGTTGAAGAAGAGATTAATCTCAGCCCCGATCTTGACACTTTCAGTAGGATCGGAAGGGTTTACAGTGTATTGTGACGCATCCGGGAAGGGACTTGGGTGCGTATTGATGCAACATGGTAAGGTGATAGCATATGCATCTCGACAACTTCGGGACCATGAGAAGAACTATCCAACCCACGACCTAGAATTAGCAGCAGTAGTGTTTTCGCTTAAGTTATGGAGGCATTATTTATATGGGGATCAAGTAAAAATTTACACTGATCATAAGAGCTTAAAGTATGTATTTACCCAAAGGGACCTGAACATGAGACAGAGAAGATGGTTATAATTACTGAAGGACTTTGATGTAAATCTTCAGTATCATCCAGGCAAGGCGAATGTGGTAGCAGATGCCTTGAGCAGGAGAGGTGGTGCATTCGTTTTAACCTCGCAGAGGCATATTTTGGAAGATCTTCAGGAAATAGGAATTGAAGTGATCTTGCCACAAGATACAGGAGTTATGGCCAGTTTGCAGATTCAGTCTACTTAGTAGAGAAGATCAG
Source organism: Iris pallida (assembly GCA_029216955.1). Lineage (NCBI taxonomy): Eukaryota > Viridiplantae > Streptophyta > Magnoliopsida > Asparagales > Iridaceae > Iris > Iris pallida. Next base: position 1,060,260 of record JANAVB010044216.1, read on the forward strand.
AGCAGCCCAGGCAGAGGATCCGCGGATCCAGAAGCTTTGATCAGAGTGTGAGTCAGGTCTCAGGAAGGAGTTAGTAATCCATGAGGATGGTATGCTTAGGTTCAGAAACCGTCTTTGTGTACCAGGTGGAGACCTTCGACAGGAAGTTATGTCAGAGGCCCATAGTTCTCCTTATTCCATTCATCCCGGAGGCACAAAGATGTACCAAGATATAAAGCAACACTTTTGGTGGAATGGTATGAAGAGGGAGATAGCAAGGTTTGTATCCAGATGTTTGGTATGTTAGCAAGTGAAGGCAGAACAGCAGAGACCAGCAGGATTGTTACAGCCGCTTCCTATTCCGGAGTGGAAGTGGAAGCACATCACAATGGACTTTGTGACCGATTTACCTAGATCTTCGACCGGCCGAAATACAGTTTGGGTAATCGTGGATCGGCTCACGAAGGTTGCTCATTTTCTTCCTTTCAAAGTAGGACAGTCTACTGAGCAGCTGGCATAAATGTATATGAAGCTAATCGTAAGGCAGCATGGTATTCCAGTCAGTATAGTATCAGATCGGGACACACGGTTCACCTCTCACTTTTGGCGGAGTTTGCATCAAAGTTTGGGTACTAAGTTGAGGTTCAGTACAGCGTACCATCCGCAGACGACGGACAGTCAGAGAGAACCATTCAGACCCTGAAAGATATGTTACGGGCTTGTACTTTGGACTTTGACGGAACTTGGAAAGATCATCTTCATTTAGTAGAGTTCTCTTACAACAACAGTCATCAGAAAAGTATCCGGATGGCACCGTTCGAAGCATTATATGAAACAAAATGCCGGTCCCCTCTGGCATGGGACGATGTGGGAGAACGAAAGTTGTTGGGACCAGAGATGATCACACAGACAGTGGAGACAGTCAAGTTGATCAGAGAGCGACTTCGAGTCACGCAGGACAGACACAGACACTGGGCAGATCAATATCGTAGGCCTCTAGAGTTTGGCGTTGGTGACCAAGTATTTCTGCGGGTTTCGCCTACTCGGGGTTTCATTAGATTTGGAACCCGAGGAAAGCTTAGTTCGAGATTCATTGGTCCATTTGAGATTCTTGCTCGGGTAGGCGATGTTGCTTATCGGCTTGCTCTTTCTCCCTCGCTATTGTTTGCAAAAACAAAAGTATAGAACTTTATTGATACAAACTGTAATAAAGATTACAAGAATTCTGGGAAAATTACAACTGTAGGAATCCAATCTCGATGACGATTGCTTTATCCCTTGGACGATGTGAACTGTAAAGACGAAGCCTTTGAAGTTGAAAACAACTCTGGAAACTGAAGGCAAAAGCCTCTGAAGTTGAAGACAAAAGTCTCGGAAGAATGCAGCAGCACTTTGGCAAGAACTCCTGGACTCTCTGATTTCTGATTTCTGATCTTGATATCTGATCTCTGCTCTCTTGAATGAAGACTTGAAACTCTATTTATAGAGTTCTAGAAATAACTAACTTTCAGTTATTTTGGACTGCGCATGATGATTTGCGCAGCATTGGTTTGCGCAACATTGATTTGCGCAGATAGTTACTGGATCGTGGGCCGATTATCATGGACACATGGCATGATTTGATAGAAATGCGCATGATCGTGCATAAACAGTTGCCACGTAATGAACAATCGATGGCATGAATGCCACGTGTAACTTAACAGTTACATTTGATAGAGTGCGCAGAGTTGAATTGCGCATACATGGTTTGCGCAAACTCAAACTGCGCAGGATTGGTTTGCGCTGCCAGCTGTCAGCCGCCCTCGAGCACTGTGCGGCGCAGGAAACGAACAGACTCCTTGTTATCCGCGCTGTCAGTTGTCAGAAAAGATTTGATTTGATTTAGTAATGATGACTTCTGCCACGTCAGCTTGCGCAATCGGTTGTGTGCGCAAATTAGAATGCGCAATCGGTTGGCTGCGCAATCTGTTGTCTGCGCAATTCAACAAGATGATGTATATTTTGATTTCTTGATTTTGTTGATTGATGCAACTTGATTTTTTAGGACCTACAGCTATCTGGTGTACATGATATGTTTCATGTATCTCAGTTGCGTAGGTATGTCCCGGATCCGAGTCATGTCCTCGATCATTCGGAGTTAGTCATTGGTACCGACCTAACTTACGAGGAACAACCCGTGTCTATTTTGGATCGACGAAAGAAAGTGCTCAAGAACCGGACTATTAGTCTTGTCCGTGTTGCTTGGAGCCATCACTCTTCGGAAGAGTCAACCTGGGAGTGCGAGGACGAGATTAGATCTCGGTATCCGTACTTGTTCGACTCAGAAGGTATATTTCTCCTCATGCCTTGGTAATCTGTTTACATTCTTATGTTGTACTATTTTAAAATATATGACCAATGACTGCTAATTATAGGTTGCTTGCGTAGATTGTAATTGTACCTTGCTTGCCCGGATTCCTCTATCATTGTCTTGGCTGAAATTCCGAGGACGGAATTTTTCTAAGGAGGATAGAGATGTCACTCTCCGATCCCGATATATGTATTCTTTGATGAATTATGTACATGGTATCCCGTATTTAGCATGTGCATAATTCTATTTATTATTATTTAATGGTTGCATGTAGCTTTTAAGCATGTCATTAGTGGAATGGTTAGAGCATGTTTAGAGATTAGGATTTTTTTTAAGCCAATCCAACCCCTATTTATATTCTCTTCCTCACTCTCTCTCCTCATTCACTCTTCCATTTATTTCCCTCAACCACCACCCTTAGGCAAGTACAACTTGCTCAAAAGTAGAGATTTGTGCATTTTTCATTCTTAATTTTCCTTTGATATTATTTGTCTATATTGTTCTTCTCTTTATTCTCTACAAGTTTAGTTCTTGGAGTTTTTTGATTTTAATGGCTAGTTTTGTGTAGATCTAAGTTCCTAAAACTAGGGTTTTATATATTTACATGGTTTTGATCTATCAAACTTTGTTATTTTCGAAAACTAATGGTCCTAGGTTGTAGAAAATTTGATTCTACACAATTTTGACCTTTGAAAAGTTAGATTTTGACTTATTTTGAGAAAGTTATGGCCAAAACAATATTTGGGCATTTTCTATGTCATGTGCCCTGGTTTTGGCAGGAACGATGAATAGTGCCGCATGAATAGTGCCGCAGCTGCATGAAATGAATAGTACCGTAGCCGCAGGAATGAATAGTACCGTATGAATAGTACCGCAGTCGCATGGATGAATAGTGCCACATGAATAGTACCGCAGCCGCATGAATGAATAGTGTCGCAGCCGCATGGATGAATAGTACCGCAGCCGCATGGATGAATAGTACTGCAGCCGTATGGATGAATAGTACCGCAGTCGTATGAATAAATAATGTCGTAGCCGCATGGATGAATAGTACCGCAGCTGCATGGATGAATAGTACCACAGCCGCATAGATGAATAGTGTCGCAGAAGGTCGCATAGTACCGCAGAAGGCTGAATAGTGCCGCAGAATGCCGCATAGAGCCTATTTTGGCTGTTTTATGTCATATTTAGCTGAATTGTGGCCAGAATTTCCCCCAACTCCCAACATGAAAGTTGTAGATCTTTGTCTTGGCTTCAAGAATCTTCATAACTTGCGAGCACTTCATACCCTAAGTGTATAGTACCTTCTTGTTCTATTTCCTCTTGTGTCTTGGTCCTCATTCCTGATCTGACTCCTATGCGTATGCTGGATAACCCTATGTGTGTACTAAGGTACAATCTATGTGAGCATCGATGTGCTATCCTATGTGCTAAGTGTTCCTATGTGATACCTATTAGTACCTCTAAGAGTCCAGCATTTACATAGCGATTGGTCAGTAGCAATGACGTGGTATGTGTTGTGTGTCATATTATACCAAGAAGGGGGTACATACGTATGACTCTATGAGCCAGTACGGATCACTTCTTGGGATACTCGTACAATGTATGACATCTAGGGGAGTGAGCATGTGACCACGACATGCGAACTCCGAAGATAACCTAGGGATTAACTAGGCAACTAACTTGGTAGATGCATTGGGTGGGAAGAATCCCTAGATCGTGCCATACTAGCTACCCCAGGCCCAGTCCTGACGTGTCGGGTTGGCCGCCACGGATATGGTTTCACTCGCCTATAGCGGATGGCTATATCCGACTCCTACGAGCTATGTGTTATATATTTTAGCGCGGTAGCCCTCCGGGGGATCGGTGTATAATCAATGTGTTATATGTCTTATGGTTTGGCTAGTCCTACTGGGTTGACACGATCTGAGGATTCCTTTTAATCAGTATTGCGAGGATAACTTCGCCAAATATAGAAAGCCGCATGAATGAATGGCCGCTTGAAAAATGACTTGACTGTGCCTTGTAACTTCCGTTAGTAGCCGAGGGACATGGACTATCATGGTGCGTGGTCCAACCCATATCCTTGTTTGGTTGTTGGGTTGGGCTATCGTGCTAGGACAGGCTGTGGACCGAGGTTACGACCGGAAGCTTTTATTATTACTAGTATTAATATTTTGTGCTTGGGTTTTATCTCACTCTTTTGTGCTCCCTTGTGGTACTTACTATTTGGGGCTGACCCCGCTGGTTTTGTTTGGCCAGATCTCGTAGCAGCGCCTGAGGATCCAAACTTCTTTCCTGACGTCTATGGTGCATACTAGGAGCATGGCTGGCGGGAGACTCGAGTGGGTTTCTTCTCCACCACTTTAGTATCTTTACTTATGTTCTGGCATTTAGCCACCAGTACCTGTTTAGCCGGCTAATCTGGATATTTTGTCTTTGCATAACTTGTAATTAAATCAGACTGCAGCTGAATACAATTATGTACCTATGACTTTCTGGACTAGCTAACTTATAAAGCTAGATCCCCCTGATCATTTGATGATGCGTTGGGGACGCCTTACTGCTTTATCTTATATGATCATTATTTACTGCTTCTTGTTTGATTGATTGAGACCTAGATGCTCTGTGAGACCATAGGAGACTTGATTATAGTATGCACCCCCTTGTCTCTTGACAGCCACGATCGCCGTATGACGTTTGTATACCTCATATGGAGTAGCTGGCCTAGTCCGTCTCCGTATTTCGGTACTGGGGCATGACAGCTGCGCATCTGAGATAGCATGTACTCATACTGCTCCTGTGTGAGCTGTACCGTAGGGGAAGTAGGAGGCAGTACAATATCTGGAGTCGGCACCGTCGATGGACCGGGAGGACGTATTTGCTCCAGCTCTCGCAGTCGCTCTGCATACGCAGCAAGGGTACTCACCATCCTCTGAGTACTCTCCTCGATCGAAGTATGTACCTGAGTGAGTGAGGCAAACATGGTCCTCTGCGATCCCTCCAGCTCGACCTATCTATGCTCTGTGCGCTGCGTAGACTCGGTGAGCGTGTGCAAGCTGGCAGCTGTAGCCTGCTGCAGACTCATCAGCTCCTGTATATTGTGCTCGACCGCATCAAATCGTCCGGTGATCATCGGATCGTCGGATCGTCGCTCTGCGGTATGGTGATCAGAAATCTGCTGCTGCAACTCGCGACGCAGCTCGTTGATCTGACGACCAATATCATGAGCTCGTGATGACGCCTGCGAAGCTGGAGACTGTGTACTGACAGAGGGGGCCCGGGATGACTCTGAAGCCAAATAGGCGCCGTAGGATCCCGTACCGTAGTACGTACCCTTTTGAAGACCACCAACGGCGGTCATCCAGAGGTCGTCCAGCGATGGAGCTGTAGGCGTGTAACACCCAGTTTTCCAGAAGAGGGTAATTTTGACATTTTTGGGGTATTTTAAATTTATTAGAATTTATTTGAATTTGTGGGAATTTTTAGGAATTATTTTGGAATTGTTTGGACTAGGTTGACTTTGACTAGTGTTGACCCTTGTAGACCAACCTAGGAGCTAACCCTAGTTACTATGGACTTGGTTAGGTTATATGACTCTAGTCTAACCTAGCCTAATCTTTGGTTTGGTCATTAGACTCTAATTAGCAATAGGAATTAGAAAGTCATAAGTCATGGCTTATGATTTAGAACCTTTATTAAGCAAATCAAACCATAGCCTTGTAGGTTGGCCCAAAGCCCAAGAAATTTCAAACCCTAATTCCTAGACATGGTTGGCCGGCCACCTTATCCTTATGGGGATCATCACCCTATAAATACCCTCCTAAAATTTAGGGTTGCCTCTTTCTTAGGAAGGCTCAAGTTTAAGAAGGTTAGTTTTCTATTGTATTTTAATCCCTAAAACTCCATTCCTCTTCCTTTTTCATCCTAATCTCTTCCATTAGGTACTAATATACCTATTCTTGCTGTCATTAAGGTTCTATTTCAGTTTGATGTGATTTGAGTGGATTGGGACATCAAGAGGAGAGCTATTGAAAGGGGGATTTTCTTGAAAGTTCATCCATAGGTAACTCCTCCATTTCTCCATGAAATTTAGATTTGTTTTCATATTTAGGAAGCCCTAGGAGTCCCCTAAGTGTCTGCATTAGTGTCGTGTCGGGTTTCGTGACTTTCGTGTCCGTTTGGACACGTACCAGAGTCGGTCTTAAGGTGTTTGTCGAAATGCCTCAAAGGGCATTTCGATTTCATTTGTACAAACTTTTTGATTGGAAAATTGTAATTTGGTGTTGCTTACATGTTCCTGTTGATTTGATATTGATTTAGGGTTGTGTCGAGCTGTTTTGGACACGTGCACACGTGCACACGCTGACACGCACGAGCGCGCACTGCTACAGGGATGCCCTGCCACTCGGGCTCCCTACAGGACACGACACGGCTTGCCTTGACACGAAATTTTATAGGAGCTAAGGGGCACCTTCTGTCACCACGCTCCCTAATTTTTGTTGGGTTTCGTGCACTGGTTGGTGAAAAATCAGTCGTGCACTGGTTTTCCACTGTTCTGCGCACAGTGTGCATCTAGCCACTGACACGGCCTTGTATCTCTGGACACGACACGCACTGACACGATTCAGGGTGACACACACCTAGACCTACCCTAGGTGCACCTACTGACACGAGCACGAGACACAAAGTGTCCTGTGTCGTGAGCACGACACGAGTGCACGTGTGCACGAGACAGTGCACTGGACAGTGCACTGTGTGTCTGTTTTGTGTTTTCTTTGTATTGGACACGCCGTGTCCGGCCTTGGGTGACACGAAATGGAGTGTGGGGCTTGTGCACATGGGTTGCTTCATTTACCAACCAATAGGTTAATGTTTTAGTTTATTTTCCAAATTGATTTCTCATTTACCCAAATCAGCTGATACATGTATTACCTGTCATTTCCAGATTTCAAAATATAAAATTTGTCAGATGTTTAGTCTTGGTAATGATGTTAAATATTGGGTTTTAGATTCTAAATATGTTTCCCTATATGTGACCTATGTGTGTATCAATTTTGGTGTTGTTTGGTTGAGAATTGGGTTTGATTTAGAGCTATATCTAACTGTCATATAGTAACTGTTTTAGCCTGTTTATTTCGAATTCTATTAACCTGAAAAAATGTTCAAGTTACTGTTTTGAGTATGTTTCAACAAATTTTGATCATTACATGTTATAAACCATGATTAACTAAGTTCAAATACAAATATAGGCTTTTGGTTGGGGGAGAAGTTTGAATGTCATTTAAATTTGAACTGTACAATAGATACACTGTTTAGTTATTTAACCAGTGATGAGCTCCCTTTTGAACCAGTCACCTGATTCTTTAAACCAATATCTGCATTGATTTCCAATATCTGTTTTGGGATTTGCATTTCCAGTTAACTAATCACCTGAGTCACCTTTACATTGGCTTTGCAATGTTCTTAAACCTGGGAATTAGTCCTAGACTAAATCTGGGTTTAGGATAGGCTGAACTGGGTTTTAAATAGGTTGTTTTGATGTTGCAATGCATTGACTGTTTTGGTGTTTCATATTAAGTTGAACTTTATTTTCCTGACACACTTTACGCACTGATTTTTTCCTTCCACCCCTCTTCAGTCCAGTGCCATTTCCCTACTTCACTGCTTCCATGTTCAGACCTACACACACTTAGTTAACCCTTAACCACACAGGTTCCTGACACTTCACACTCACACAGCCCTCTCTTGTATTGCTCACTCTCTCATTCACCATATGCACACACACACACATTTACACTCTCTCTCTATTTCCTATTATTCCAATTTGTAGGTTGGGGTATAGGTTGTATACAATATATATAACATATATGCATATATGTTTAAGCCTATATCTATATGTAAATATATATATCCATGATATGTGTTGTGCCTATACCTATGTATAGGTATATGGGTACCTAGCTAGTGTATTTATATGTGGTGATTGGATAACATATAACTTGTAGTTGGTCTAGATAGCCTAGTAGTGTGTGTACTAGCTAGTGTAGGTTGAGTGACCTAGTATTAGGCTAATGTAGTCTAGTGTAGACTAGTTTGACCTAATTTAGACTTGGTTGACCTAGTTTGACTTCTAGGGTTGACCAGAGTTGACCAAGAGTTGACTTTGGCCTAGATTGACCTAGAATCATGTAGAATGCATAGTAGGACTTCATTATACCATTTTGGACTTGTTGTGACTTGTGCTGTTCTGATAAGGAGCCAGACACCACTCCTCGGACAGTACTTTTATATTGGACACTCAGATACCAAGCGAGTACATTCTCTGATCATTTTATATCTTGTTTAGAATTATTTCTTGCAGTAGATTACTTTACTTGTACTGTCACGTTGGTCACACGGATTGGTACTATACGGATCCCTTCTTGAGATGTTATCCTTAGGGAGCATCGGGTACTACATGTTATGTGCGTTTCACTTACATGTCGTATCACTATGCTTCACAGGTTCTTCGATCACTTGTGACATATACTCTTATGATCACAGAGTCTCCTAGAATCTCTTATCCCATTTACTGGATATCCTAGAATCTCCTAGAATCCCTATTTTTGGGACTACTATGTACCACCCTTCGGGGGCTTACCACCCTTCGGAGGCTATTACATAGAATCATAACATAACCTGTTTGGATCCTTATGTACTGATTGGGGGTACGGGGGAGTAGAAATAGACATGTGAATACTATCCAAGTAGTGTAGTATCAGAATCTCTTACATAGTGTAGCATCAGAATCTCCTATACCATTTACATGTCTATATTGTACTCTGACTCACTAGCCGCATGTTAGTTCTCTATTTATAGTAGATATTTCTATTACAGCTTTCTCTCTCTGTTTACATACTGCACTTCTTTCAGTACTTGTATCTTACTTTACTGCATGATTATATCTTCTAACCTGCTATGAACTGTTGAGATATACTGTACTCGCTCCTGTCCTGACTGGACCTGTTGAAAATATTACAGAGGACGAGGAGGAGGTTTGCCTGGATACTTACTACGGGGCAGCCTTAGATGACACCTGCGAGTTGGACCCTCAGGAGGACCCAGCTCTAGCTGAGGATATCACCCTATTGCCTAGACTAGATTAGTTAGGCTTATCTTACTTTATGTAGTCTTGAGACATGTTTAGCTAGACTTTATTCTGAGTTCTGAGTTGTATATATTCTTTTATTCTGTATCTGAGACCATGTACTTCTGGATATTTGCTGGGATCATCTTAGACTACTTTATCATCTCTGTTTCCTTGAGTTCTATTTCATATCGTGCTATCCCTTCCTTAGTTGTGATTGAGTTTGTTTACTGCTTTGTCACCCCCATTCGGGGAGTATAAATGTCACGCCCCAGTACCGAAATACGGAGACGGACTAGGCCAGCTACTCCATATGAGGTACGTAACGTCATACGGCGATCGTGGCTGTCGAGAGACTAGGGGGTACATGCTACAATCAAGTCTCCTATGGTCCCACAGAGTTCTATGTCTCAATCAGTCAAGTCACATCAGCAATTAAATGAACATTAAAGATAAAGCAGTAAGGCGTCCCCGACGCTTCACCAAAATGATCAGGAGAGACTAGCTTTATAATTTAGCTATCTCAGAGAGTCAAGAGTACAAAATTATACACAGCTGCAGTCTGTTTATTTACAATTCTGTACTGACACAAAATATCAAGTAATCCGGCTAACAGGTACCGGTGGCTAAACGCCGCACAAAGTAAAGGCAGGAGTGGTGGAGAAGAAACCCACTCGAGTCCCCGAACCGCCATGCTCCTAGTATGCACCATGGATGTCAGGAAGGAAGATCGTATCCTCCGGCTCTACTACGAGATCTGGCCAAACAAAACCAGCGGGGTCAGCCCCGAATAGCAAGTACCGCCAAAGGGGCACAAGAGTTAAGATTAAAAACCCAGTTAATAGAATGATTGATAATAGTAATACTTATGCTACTATTATAGGGTAGCGCAACATCCTCGAACCCATATGGCACCCTTACAACCAAACAAGGACAAAAGGTGCCGCATGGAGTCGGGACGTGTCGTACTCTACAACTTTCACATAAGTTAAAAGGTATAAACAATAAAATCTCCTGATCGTGACTTCGGTTGATAGCCTAACGCAGCATAATAACCAACCCAACAATCAAACAAGAACATGGGTTGGATCATGTACCATGATAGACCATGTTCCTCAGTCATTCACAGAAGTAGCACTTCACAACCAGAATAAGTCTTCCGTTCATAACTTCGATCCACAGCCTGTCATAGTACGATAACCAACCCAACAATCAAACAAGAACATGGGTTGGATCACGTACCATGACAGTCCGCTTCCCTCAGTTTTTCACGGAAGGTAATAGGATACAAGCAAGTCATTTTTACGGCCAATCAAGTCTACGAGTTTCTAGTGGGACGAGGTTATCCTCGCGTCATGTTATTTAGAAATCCTCAGATCGTATCTTTCCAGCAATGCTAGCCAACCCAGGGGTTCGCGTAGACAGGTGTTATTGAGCACAGGTCCCTCGTAAGGCCACCTTGCCAAAACATATAATATATATCATGAATTAATCGGATACAGTCATCCACTCGTTGCAGATGACACAGTATCCGTGGAGACCAGCCGGCGCGTCAAAACAGTATCTCAAGGCAGCTGGTGTAACACGATCTCGGAATTTTGCCCTCCCCATGCATCTAGTATATTTAGTTGCCTAATTTAACCCTAGGTGAAATCTTGGACTCACATGCTGTGGCCTGCATGATTATCCTCCTAAAGTCGTACTTTAGTACGAGTACCCCAAAGAGGATCCATGTCAATCAGTATGTCAACATGTTCTACCCTCCTTAGTGTAATGCATCATTGCAAATACGTCACATGGAGTTACGAGTCATTTGTCGAGCATGAACAAGAACTGGGACATTCAGGTACATGTATCAGGTAGGAACACTTTGTTCACCGAGGTCACATTAGTGCTAATATCATGCTCAGAAAAAAAGGCGTAAGGATATATAGCATACAAAAATATTTACATATATATAAGCAATATATAATAAAAATAATATAAAATATAGGGGAGTCCAGGTCAGAGTGCGCAGGGTCAGACTGCGCAGGATCAGGTTGCGCAGGGTCAGGTTGTGCAGGGTCAAACTGCGCAGGGTTAGACTACGCAGGGTCAGGCTGCGCAGGGTTAGACTGCGCAGGGTCAGGCTGCGCAGGGTCAGACTGTGCAGGGTTAGACTGCGCAGGGTCAGACTGCGCAGGGTTAGACTGCGCAGGGTCCAAGGCGCCTAGCGCCAAAAGGTGCAGGGCCACGAAAGAGCTGCGCCCATCACTAAAAAGCGCTGGGCCAGGGGCTGCGCGCGCCAACTGCTACAGGGTCATCTTCTTCCTCTTGGTTGAGAGCAAGAACACCATGAGCCCTAGAACTTCTAAGGACCATAAAATCCTCATCCTAAGCCCAAATTGGGACTTCTATAGGTCAAAATAGGGTAGAACAAAATTCTCTACAACATGGAACACTCAAAGCTTGAAAATAATGAAGTTTTCTAGATCAAAACCAAGAAAATCCGAAAATGGTTAAAACTTAGATCTACAAAAATAAAATCTTCAAAATGGAAAATTTTAAGTTCTAAACTAGTATAGAATGAGAAGAAGAACATTTTTGACAAATAATTTTGTAAGAAAACATTAACAAAAATTTATTGATCCATCTCTTGAGCAAGTTAGCACTTGCCTTGTTTGGTGGAGGGAAATAAATGAGAGGAGAGAGAATGAGATGAGTTATTATATAGAATCTTGAACCCATGGGTTCATGACGAACCATTGGTGAACCAAGAATAGGTTACCCAATTGAGCCAAAACTGTAGGCCCAAATGTAGAAAATAAATTAGAAAATAATATTTTGTCGAATATTTTGGAAAATGCATGAAGAAATACAACAAAATAAATATCGTATAAATACAAGGTAAATACAAATTATCGGTTTACGTATTAAAATATGTATTCCAGGATCGGAGAGTGACAATAAACTATTTAGATATATATTGTTAGATGTATGTTGACCTAGGATAGCGTTCTACCGCCGACACTGCGGCGTAGGCTGGGCGTACCCACGTCTCGTGCCCTTACTCTAGGGTACGGGTCGTGACACGTTTTTAGTGGTGGCCCATGCAGGTCGAGTTTATGTAGTGGTATTCGAACTAGAGTATCACTACAGCCTGCAGTAGGATTAGAATATTTTGAAGGTACTCAATCACATTAGAAAAAACTCTTTTTCAGATTCCTTTTATCTAAATATACTACTCGTTGTTTCCTTGAATATAAACTGTCCTCCTTGAATTTTCGCTTCATTCTCAGAAATTGTTTCTTGTTTTGATCTGTCTTTATGATGATTATGAAGATACGATCTCATCGCTTCGGTTCGGGGGATACTATCGAGAGGCTGGCCACCTCTCGTCCTGTTCATCAGGGCCTCGAGATCGCAGTTTCTGTTGTGCCGACTCAGGTTGGCGTTTCTGCTACATAGGAGGTGCACCTCTGACTGTACAGGGACTTTTTCCCGTCATTCCCGATTTCTCTCAGCAGCAGCGTTTCATGCAGCATCAGCAGCAGACCGGGGGAAACCAGCAGGGGCGAGCTATCGTCAGGACAATCGAAGATGCACAAACCATTGGAGATCTTACTGTAAGTTCCGTTCTTCTCAATTTCATTCCCGAAATTATCTTTTATAACTACCTTGAAATCCGATTCCATCTGTTCCTTGTTGATTGATTAATTTTGTTATGTTACTCTTTTGTTATGTTTGTTTTCTTTTTTTTTTCTTTCTAAGGAAAATCATATGGGCTAGGTCACCTCAGTTATGGAATCTAGAATCTTCGATGGTCGTGTTAGTTGGCATAGTGAGGACATGTAGTCAGATTTTGGATGTATTTTTTGGGTATGGGAATTTAAGGTTTTCGCCGTCGCATGCGGCAATACGAAAATTTTAAATACCATGAACCTAAGGGTACGTACCTTAGTCAAGGACTCTGTGATTATCGTAGCATTGCCCACTAGCATGATGAGGACTCTGGGCAACATGATTTTGGACAGACGCATATGATTAACAGGTTGTATCTTGAGAAGGTTTTAAACATCATACCCTTCTGTTGTTATGAATAACTTAGGAGTAGGAGTATGAGTAGGAGTAGCTTAGTTGTTATTATAACCTTGTGTAACTTCTTGCTATAAATTCTTCCTAATACAATGAATCGGTGATTTTGCTAGACCTTGACTTAGATTTGATATTATAACTCTGGTTTCAAATGGTTCTTTCTTTTAAACAGATAAGCAGAACAGGTTTTATCATTATTTTCTTCTTGCCATTAATTCTCGTATTACCTTAAAATATATATAATATAGTGGACATAGATGCTTGCCTGACACGTATGCATGCTACACTTGATCACCAACCTATCTAAATGCATATTAATATGTTGATGTTAATTTTTTCAAAATCTTAACGATTCTAATATAGGACAGTATCAGTGACTAGTTCTCTGTTTTCCAGATTAAATTCGTAAATTAAATTTTAATTTCATATTATTAGTTGTTGTTTATATTACTGCACATGTATGTTACATGCAGGATTTCAAGTTTTAAAGAAAATTGGTTGAGTTTTGTGTTAAATTTTTCAAACCCTTTAAGCCTGAATTCTAAGTGTTTAGTTCAATTTGCAGTTTTAAATTGTAATGTTTAGAGCCGTATACATTATTGTATGTAAGGATATAATGTTAGGTTTCATACTCTTACATGTTAGGTTGTTGTGATAAACCTTGAGTTGGTTTTGATGTTCGAATTTTTCCAAAATTATGAAAACTGAATACATGTTAACATTGTTACATTGCTTTCAAATGTGTAGTTCAATTTCAGATCTAATATGTAATGTTGAGCTAAACTGAATGATTGAACCCTTTATTTCAAGTTTTAACCCATGTACACTTGACACTCTATACTAATGTTCACAACTGCTAAAACCTAACCCTTCATCTCTATGTTATGTTCATATAGCTATATAGATATATACATATATAGTTCTGTATACATATTATAATGTATATAGATGCAATTAAAATCTCTACCTCTCTATACATATAAATATACATATATATATATATATATATATATATATATATATATATATATATATATGGTTAGCCATGCATGTTATGAGTAAATAGCTTGTGCCTTGTAGACTGCTTAACCAATATGCCATGAATAGTGTAACTTGATAGCTATAGTTGAGACACAGATCCTCTTATGCACTTTCATGTATAATTCACACAAACCACATAACCTTTACATAATGTTAGCTTTTTCCTCTCTAATGCTATATATATATAAATATATTGTGATTGGATTTAAATGCAATTGACTTTCATTCTTTAACTTTATTTTTTTTTCTTGAATAGTATTCCTTAATAGATAATTGGTGGTTCCTTTATTTTTTTTAATAAGTACCAGTTTTCTGATAGGATGGTAGACTGCCTTACAGCCTTGATGATTGTTGTTTTTTTTTTCCTTTCCAGTATGGCACCCATGACCCGAGCCCGTCGCCTGAGAGCAGCTGCAGCTACTGAGAGTGTGCTTCCACCTCCTACTGTTCAGGAGGTAGTGATCCCTCTATCTGATCAGGGGGTGGTGGCACCTCCTGCCTTTGAGGAGATGGTGGTAGCCTCGTTAGAGAGTCTTCCTTCATCTCCTGTCGTTCAGGAGAGAGCTGCAGATTTGCTTGAGACCGAGAGCCTTTTCCTACCCCTTGGGATGGTACTCCCTACTGTACCACCCGGAGGTTTGTTACTTGACGCAGCCCAGGTGTTTGGATATTTCCAAGAGAGGCTGTTGGAGTCACAGAGAGTTCATGAGGAGGCCATGAGGGAGAAAATCCAGAGGTTGCTATGTCTGCGGGACTTTGTGCTTCCAGGAGGAGAGCCTAGCTCCAAGAGGGCGAGGAGCAGTACCCAGTCCTACCCAGAGTTTGAGGAGTACCCATTTATCCAGCCGATATCATCATACCCAGTCCAGTCTCCTGTCCAGCAGAGGCCAGCTGAGCCAGAGCCTATCTGTGCCTACTGTAGGAAGTCTGGGCACAAGTGGAGCAACTGTAGAAAGAGACTAGGATTGTGCCTATTCTGTGGGTCAGCTGCGCACTGGGTGCAGCATTGTCCTGATGCACCTACCAACCAGGGCCCCACTTCCAGGAGGGAGTTCTAGTTCTCAGACCTAGCTGGAGGTGAGTTTTGACCTAACCTTAGTATTCCTTTTTTGTTAATATTTGATGCATCCCTTGCTTGTATGTTTTGATACCTTGTGATTGCCTAGTACTGTAGCAGGTTGGTGTAACTAGATGAGACCCCAGACTGATATTGCATGCCATGACCCCATAGGTTAAACTTTCTCATTGTATGATTGAATAGGTTCTGAGACTATGATTGCTGGGGGCTTAACCTAGAAGGAGTGCGATCACCTTTAATTTCGAGGACAAAATTTTTATAAGGTGGGTAGGATTGTAACACACAGTTTTCCAGAAGAGGGTAATTTTAACATTTTTAGGGTATTTTAAATTTATTAGAATTTATTTGAATTTATGGGAATTTTTAGGAATTATTTTGAAATTGTTTGGACTAGGTTGACTTTGACTAGTGTTGACCCTTGTAGACCAACCTAGGAGCTAACCCTAGTTAGTATGGACTTGGTTAGGTTATATGACTTTAGTCTAACCTAGCCTAATCTTTGGTTTGGTCATTAGACTCTAATTAGCAATAGGAATTAGAAAGTCATAAGTCATGGCTTATGATTTAGAACCTTTATTAATCAAATCAAACCATAGCCTTGTAGGTTGGCCCAAAGCCCAAGAAATTTCAAACCCTAATTCCTAGACATGGTTGGCCTGCCACCTTATCCTTATGGGGATCATCACCCTATAAATACCCTCCTAAAATTTAGGGTTGCCTCTTTCTTAGGAAGGCTCAAGTTTAAGAAGGTTAGTTTCCTATTATATTTTAATCCCTAGAACTCCATTCCTCTTCCTTTTTCATCCTAATCTCTTCCATTAGGTACTAATATACCTATTCTTGCTGTCATTAAGGTTCCATTTCAGTTTGATGTGATTTGAGTGGATTGGGACATCAAGAGGAGAGCTATTGAAAGGGGGATTTTCTTGAAAGTTCATCCATAGGTAACTCCTCCATTTCTCTATGAAATTTAGATTTGTTTTCATATTTAGGAAGCCCTAGGAGTCCCCTAAGTGTCTGCATTAGTGTCGTGTCGGGTTTCGTAAGTTTCGTATCCGTTTGGACACGTATCAGAGTCGGTCTTAAGGTGTTTGTCGAAATGCCTCAAAGGGCATTTCGATTTCATTTGTGCAAACTTTTTTATTGGAAAATTGTAATTTGGTGTTGCTTACATGTTCCTGTTGATTTGATATTGATTTGGGGTCGTGTCGAGCTGTTTTGGACACGTGCACACGCTGACACGCACGCGCGCGCACTGCTACAGGGATGCCCTGCCACTCGGGCTCCCTACAGGACACGACACGGCTTGCCTTGACACAAAATTTTGTGGGAGCTAAGGGGCACCTTCTGTCACCATGCTCCCCAATTTTTGTTGGGTTTCGTGCACTGGTTGGTGAGAAATCAGTCGTGCACTGGTTTTCCACTGTTCTGCGCACAGTGTGCATCTAGCCACTGACACGGCATTGTATCTCTGGACACGACATGCACTGACACGATTCAGGGTGACACACACCTAGACCTACCCTAGGTGCACCTACTGACACGAGCACGAGACACAAAGTGTCCTGTGTCGTGAGCACGACACGAGTACACGTGTGTACGAGACAGTGTACTGGACAGTGCACTGTGTATCTGTTTTGTGTTTTCTTTGTATTGGACACGCCATGTCCGTCCTTGGGTGACACGAAATGGAGTGTGGGGCTTGTGCACATGGGTTGCTTCATTTACCAACCAATAGGTTAATGTTTTAGTTTAATTTCCAAATTGATTTCTCATTTACCCAAATCAGCTGATACATGTATTGCCTGTCATTTCCAGATTTCAAAATATGAAATTTGTCAGATGTTTAGTCTTGGTAATGATGGTAAATACTGGGTTTTAGATTCTAAATATGTTCCCCTATATGTGACCTATGTGTGTATCAATTTTGGTGTTATTTGGTTGAGAATTGGGTTTAATTTAGAGCTATATCTAACTGTCATATAGTAACTGTTTTAGCCTGTTTATTTCGAATTCTATTAACCTGAGAAAATGTTCAAGTTACTGTTTCGAGTATGTTTCAACTGATTTTGATCATTACATGTTATAAACCATGATTAACTAAATTTAACTACAAATGTAGGCTTTTTGTTGGGGGAGAAGTTTGAATGTCATTTAAATTTGAACTGTACAATGGATACACTGTTTAGTTATTTAACCAGTGATAAGCCCCCTTTTGAACCAGTCACCTGATTCTTTAAACCAATATCTGCATTGATTTCCAGTTCTTATAAACCTGGGACTGAGTTCAGTCTCCAAGAACTTTTCTGTTTTGGGATTTGCATTCCTAGTTAACTCCTGAGTCACCTCCAATGTTCTTAAACCTGGGAATTAGTCCTAGACTAAATCTGGGTTTAGGATAGGCTGAACTGGGTTTTAAATAGGTTGTTTTGATGTTGCAATGCATTAACTGTTTTGGTGTTTCACATTAAGTTGAACTTTATTTTCCTGACACACTTTATGCACTGATTTTTCCCTTCCACCCCTCTTCAGTCCAGTGCCCTTTTCCTACTTCACTGCTTCCATGTTCAGACCTACACACACTTTGTTAACCCTTAACCACACAGGTTCCTGACACTTCACACTCACACAGCCCTCTCTTGTATTGCTCACTCTCTCATTCACCATATGCACACACACACATTTACACTCTCTCTCTCTATTTCCTATTATTCCAATTAGTAGGTTGGGGTATAGGTTGTATGCAATATATATAACATATATGTATATATGTTTAAGCCTATATCTATATGTAAATATATATATCCATGATATGTGTTGTGCCTATACCTATGTATAGGTATATGGGTACCTAGCTAGTGTATTTATATGTGGTAATTGGATAACATATAACTTGTAGTTGGTCTAGATAGTCTAGTAGTGTGTGTACTAGCTAGTGTAGGTTGAGTGACCTAGTATTAGGCTAATGTAGTCTAGTGTAGACTAGTTTGACCTAATTTAGACTTGGTTGACCTAGTTTGACTTCTAGGGTTGACCAGAGTTGACCAAGAGTTGACTTTGGCCTAGATTGACCTAGAATCATGTAGAATGCATAGTAGGACTTCATTATACCATTTTGGACTTGTTGTGACTTGTGCTGTTCTGATTAGGAGCCAGACACCACTCATCTGATCATTTCATATCCTGCTTAGAATTATTTCCTGCAGTAGATTACTTTACTTGTACTGTCATGTTGGTCATACGGATTGGTACTATATGGATCCCTTCTTGAGCTGTTATCCTTAGGAAGCATCGGGTACTACATGTTCTGTGCGTTTCACTTACATGTCGTATCACTATGCTTCACAGGTTCTTCGATCACTTGTGACATATGCTCTTATGATCACAGAGTCTCCTAGAATCTTTTATCCCATTTACTGGGTATCCTAGAATCTCCTAGAATCCCCATTTTTGGGACTACTATGTACTACCCTTCGAGGGCTTACCACCCTTCGGGGGCTATTACATAGAATCATAACATAACCTGTTTGGATCCTTGTGTACTGATTGGGGGTACGGGGGAGTAAAAATAGACATGTGAATACTATCCAAGTAGTGTAGTATCAAAATCCCTTTCATAGTGTAGCATCAGAATCTCCTATGCCATTTACATGTCTATATTGTACTCTGACTCACTAGCCACATGTTAGTTCTCTATTTATAGTAGATATTTCTATTACAGCTTTCTTTCTCTGTTTACATACTGCACTTCTTTCAGTACTTGTATCTTACTTTACTGCATGATTATATCTTCTAACCTGCTATGAACTGTTGAGATATACTGTACTCGCTCCTGTCCTGACTGGACCTGTTGAAAATATTACAGAGGACGAGGAGGAGGTTTGCCTGGATACTTACTACGGGGCAGCCTTAGATGACACCTGCGAGTTGGACCCTCAGGAGGACCCAGCTCTAGCTGAGGATATCACCCCCATTGCCTAGACTAGATTAGTTAGGCTTATCTTACTTTATGTAGTCTTGAGACATGTTTAGCTAGACTTTATTCTGAGTTCTGAGTTGTATATATTCTTTCATTCTGTATCTGAGACCATGTACTTCTGGATATTTGCTGGGATCATCTTAGACTACTTTATCATCTCTGTTTCCTTGAGTTCTATTTCATATCGTGCTATCCCTTCCTTAGTTGTGATTGAGTTTGTTTACTGCTTTGTCACCCCCATTCGAGGAGTATAAACTGTTTAGATATATATTGTTAGATGTATGTTCACCTCGGACAGCGTTCTACTACCGACATTGCAGCGTAGGCTGGGCGTACCCACGTCTCGTGCCCTTACTCTAGGGTGCGGGTCGTGACAAGGCGGCTGGGAGAAAGTACCAGCCCCTCCCTCTGCTGGTGCACTAGCAGCAGCAGCCGCCTCCTCTTGTAGCCGAAGAAACTCGGCCTAGAACAATGTTTGCTAACGTCTAAGTGTTTGCTAAAGTCTATATTGATATCTATTTTCCTGTTTTATAAATTATAGTAAATTAATATAAAGAATATAATATACATATGTCTGCGTCGCCCTCTCGTCAATGAACTCTCCAGCCCTCCGATGGGTGACCAGGAAGACGGTCACCATGTTGGGGTCATCACCCTTTTTTTACCTGTTAAAATATATTATTTATTATTAGTATTAAACATTCTATCCAACTGTATATAAAATGATGTCCGTCATAGAAAACGTACCAGACGACGAAAATGCTCCGTCATCGGAATGGAGCCACCACACTACTTACTGGCACTCGACCACGCCACCTTGGCCTTGTCAGACCGCTCCTGGTACCTGGCCTTGCCGAATCTAGCCTTTATCGTAGTCCACTGCTCTGGCGTGATCCAACCATGGATCGACTTTTTGGAGCGATCACGAGATTTCTGGTCGTAGATCGCATCACGGATGAGCTTGCCTGCGACGGCAGAAAATTGGGCCTCGATCTTCGCCGCCCGGTGTGGTGGATAGAAATAGGTCCTCTACAAGAAGTAAAATAGAAAAGTTGTATAATATACACAAATGATTATTAAAATTTAAAAATAAACAAATTTTTTATCTTGAAGTGGGCCAACCAAAAGGCCTTCCTATCTGCGGGAGCATCTGAGTAGTTAATCCAAGGCCCACCATAGTTCTGCCTCAGAAATAACCCCAGCTGTCTCTGTACTGCAGGAGGCCGATATCTATACAATAATAAATTTCATGAATATATATGTACATATAATCATTTGAGAAATATATATTAACTAATTAACTTACTTCGTAGGTCCGTTTGTCCAAATCTCTATACGCGTCTCGTCCGGGGGAGCGCATGGAGGGTCGCTCTCACCTCCTGCCTGGGCAGGATCAGTCTGATCGCCGTCCTCCATATGCTCGGCGTCGGCTCTCCCTATGGAACCGTCGGCAGGAGGAATGCTGGACGCGGGAGGCATGCTGGACGCGGGATCAAGAATGCTGGACGACGAGGGAGGAGTCGCCAACCTGCTGGAACTGCACTGTCCCGATAATGGACCGGAAACAGAATGGTACACTGGCGTACTCGGAGATGAGGATGATGGTACGAAATCTACATCCCCAGCCCGAGGTAGACGGGACTGCCGAATATAATATCCTCCGTGTCGTCCTCCTGGTCTAGTCATACATGATAATAACATATGACAATAAAACAAATATACATATTTATATTATAGACATCACAGATTTTTGAAAAATATCATAGTCACAGATAAAAGTGTCACTAAAGTATCACTAAAGTGTCACCGATTTATATGATAAAAGTGTCACTAAAGTGTCAAATATGATGATAAAACAAACGTACAGATTTAATCATCTTCTGAAAATTCATCTAGTTCGTTTAGCTCATCTTCTTATTCTTCTTCTTCTTCTTCTTCTTCTTCTTCTTCCTCCTCTACATCTTCACTTTCATCTGCATCTTCCTCTTCAGATAATTCTACTTCTTCTACACAATTAGATATGTAATGAGGAACTTCCGTCGTGTCCACTTCTATAATATTTGTTACAAGAGGTAGTTCATCCTCTTGATAAGCTATATCGTCAACCTCAAAGGTATTTCTAGCTTTGGTCTTGCATACTACCCACCAGTCCGACCTTGTTGTTCCCCGTTTAGGATAACTTGTGAAGTACACGAGCTGAGCCTGACTTGATAGGGCAAATGGTTCATAGGCTTGATATCGACGCTGATAGTTTATATCCACAAGACCATGCTTGTCTACTTTCCAACCTTGACCTTCAATCGGATCAAACCAATCACACCTGAATAACACAATCTTAGTAGGCCCTATTCCATAACTATATGTCAGCTCCACTATCTCCCGTACACAAAGTTATCTCTGATCGGGCAAGTTATTGACTTGAACCTAAACCCATTATCACAGTAGCTTGGCCATATTTTTGCAGCATAAATTGGTCCCTTGGCTAGCGTTCTAATAGACTCATTCTCAAGTCTTGCGTATGGACGATCGACCTAAATACCACGAAAAAATAAAATAAGCTCATTCTCAAGTGCATATACAGAAAGGTAATTACAGAGTTCTCAAGTTTTACATATGCACTCAACCATGATAGAAAATAACACCTCATTTCTTGTTCTAGTTCTTTTTCTGTTATGTGTGGCCTACCTGACCTCATATCATCATTAAATATGCTGAAAACAACATCGTTCAATTAATGTAATAGTATAATAATCAACACTATTAAAATAATATAGACGTATTAATTACTTACCCCTCCAGCTTCTCTACTTCATCATCGTCGCAGTTGAGTAATACATACACCTGAGCAGCCCTTAGCTCATCATCGTTCAGATATTTCTTCTTCATTTTACCCGATGCCTTTTCTGGAGCATTGAATACCTTCAGTATTGTATCATTACATTAATGATCTCCGTCGTCATTTCTGAAAGCTCTCATTCTATTAGTTGCAACATGAGACTTGAAATACATCGAACAAAAGTTTATAATCTCCTCGAGACCATAGGCTTCACAAATAGAACCCTCGACCCGTGCCTTATTTTTCACCTTTCTTTTTAGGTGATTCAAATGTCGCTCGAACGGGTACATCCATCGATATTCGACGGGTCCACCAACACGTGCCTCATAGGATAGATGAATCGGCAAATGCTCCATAGAGTCGAAGAATCCAGGAGGAAATACCCTCTCTAGCTTGTACAGTATTACCGTAATGTCCTTCTCTTGCTTTTCTAGACGATCAACGAGCAATTTCTTAGAACAAAGACCCCTGAAGAATATGCTAAGCTCCGTCAATGGATCCTAAACTTCCTGCGATAAGAATTCCAGAAATACAATCGGAATTAACCTCTCCATGAATATGTGACAATCGTGGCTCTTCATACCCGTCAATTTATTTTCCTTCGGATCGACACATCTTCTCAGATTTGACACATATTCGTCTGAAAATTTTAGGCCCTGGATCCACCGATAAAGTCTCACTTTATCCTCCTTGTCCAGTGAGAAAATTGACTTCGGCAGGAACTGTTTTCCATTCTCCTCTATCAAATGCAACGCAGGACGTTTGCATATTTCTTCTAAGTCCAACCTGGCCTTGGGATTGTCTTTCGTTTTTTCTTTTACGTCCATCACAGTATTAATTATGTTATCAAACACAATATTCTCAATATGTATGACATCAAGATTATGTCTGATCAGATTGGTACTCCAATATGACAGATCCCAGAATATGCTCCTCTTTGTCCAGTTATGATCTCTACCAAATCTATCGCACTTGTACCCAGTTGTAGGATCTTCGATAACACTTGGAAAATCTCTAACCTCCTTCCATATCGTGGCTCCGCACCACCTTGGCGGTGGATCACCCTTCTCTACAATGCCGGTACGGAATGCATTCATGTTTCTTCTGAACGGATGATCTTTTGGCAGAAATTGCCGATGACAATCAAAGAAGCACGGTTTTCCTCCGTGTTTCAAGCGGAAAGCCTTAGTACGATCCATACAATACGGACATAAGAGACGGCCATGAGTGCTCCATCCAGATAACATTCCATAGGCCGAAAATTCGTTGATGGTCCACATAAGAGTTGCCTTCATCTAAAAATTCTGCTTCCTGGAAATATCGTACATGTTAGTGCCTACTTCCCATAACTGATTCAACTCATCTATCAAAGGCTGTAAGTACACATCAATGTTCCTCTTAGGATTGTTTGGACCAGGAATTATAACGATTAGAAACATGTAATGAGTCTTCATGCACATCCAAGGCGGTAGGTTATACGGAGTGACAATCACAGGCCAGCACGAATACTGGGATCCCGAAAGACCAAAAGGAATAAAACCGTCAGAAGATAGCCCCAACCTGACATTACGCAGATCTGAAACAAAATCAGGATACACTCGATCAAAGTGCTTTTACGCTTCTCCATCAGATGGGTGATCCAACACTCCTTCAATCTGTTCTCGCATGTGCCAACTCATATTTTCGGCCGTCTCTTTCACCATAAATAATCTTTGCAACCGTGGCGTTAAAGACAAGTAGTGCATTAAATCGGTCGGCCTTCTTGCACCGGTAGACCTTCCTGTACTAGTTGTCTTATAGCGATCAGCACCACAAAATCTGCACACATCTGCGTCCTTGTCGTCTTTGTAGTACAGCATACACCCATTGCGACAAGAATCGATTTTTTCGTATCCCATCCAGAGCGACCTCACCATCCTCTTAGACCAATAAAAGTCTTTAGGTAACTTAGCACCCGCCGACAAGATCTCTATAATCAACTCCAACACTCGGTTGTAGCATTCTTACGACATGTTAAAATTTGACTTAATGCTCAACAGTCTTGTAACCACCTCCAACGGTGAACGATCCTCACAACCAGGATACAATGGAGTCCTTGTATTCTCCAACAACTCTATGAACTTTGCAGCATCGACATTCGGTGCCTCCTCAGCTGCATCATGAACGAAACTAGGCCCCGCAGCGTCGAAAACCATGTTCACGCACCCGTCGTCGTATGCATGATTATCTGAAATAAAATTAAGTCCCGCATGTATATACGGCTCAACATAAGGCTCCGGCTCTGATGCTAAAGACACAAGTTTTCCGTGTACGGTCCACTGATAGTAATTAGACGTGAAATCCCTCGAGTGCAAATGATATGTCAATTCCACTTCTGGATAATATTTCACGTTTTGACATTTCACACACGGACACTTAATTTTGGTGACGTCCATGTACTGAGGGAACGCCTTAGCAAACTGTAGGAACTGCTCTACTCCCGCTATATATTCATCCCGCACACCACACATATCATCAGGACGACGATTGTACATCCATGAACGATTCCGCAAGTAGTAATTCATATCTATTTGGAAATAATTCTGCAAAGATGGACACACATGTTCAGCGCAGTAACTAGTCAAACTGGGTGAAGTTGAGTTGACTAAGTCAATATCTTGGACAAACTAGTCAAACTGGGTAAAGTTGACTAAGTCTAGGCAATTATCCTTCACTAGACATAGACATGGAAGAAACACCGATATTTGCAGTGTCCGAACTTCCTAGTGTATATTATAGTAGAGAGACATGGTAACCGTGTGTAGGGGTGCAACTCGGACGGGTTGGGTCGGGCTTGAGGTCAACCCGAGCCCAACCAGATGAATCATAAGCCTAATCCGAGCCCAAGCCCGGCCCGACCTCGGGTTCAACATATGAATCCTAAGACCAAGCCCGGAGGATCGGGTTGAACTCGGATAAATCCTAATTATTTTGTGATACCATCTTGGTATCACAAGATATCTCAACCTGTCACGCTCACTCTAGCCCACATCTAACTCTAATACAAAACTTCTAATATAAAATCTTACTAACATATCTTCCACAATTTTCTCACTCTCTAACACAAACCACATCCTATTACCAAATCTTTCCTTAACATATTATCTAACCACTAACATACTCTTCTAACTAAACGTTCAACTCACTAACAACATGCACACACAACATGAAGGGGGTTAAGTGACCGTTTTTGATAAAAATGATGAATGAATGAATGAATGGTGAATGGGTGAATGGATGGTGAATGGGTGAATGGATGAATGAATGGTGAATGGGTGAATGAATGAATGAATGAATGGTGAATGGGTGAATAAATAAATGAATGGTGAATGGGTGAATGAATAAATGAATGGACTACTATATGTGATGGATGAATGGATGGATGAATGAATGGATATGGATGAATGGTGAATGGGTGAATGAATGAATGAATGAATGGTGAATGGGTGAATGAATAAATGAATGGTGAATGGGTGAATGAATAAATGAATGGACTGCTATATGTTTAGTCATCGTTTAAGTATTTGAGTTAATTAAATAATTAACTCTCTCACATCCTCATTTCTTTTATGTTTAGTCATCAAACAAATGGAAGGAGATAAGAACTAGGATAAAAGAAAAATACATATGTAAAATATATATATATATGTACGTACTACATGCATATGCAGTTTTTCAATTTTCTCTCTTTTACTATCCAAACATACCCCTATATAAAGAGAGCACCAGCTCTTATGGAGGGTGAGTAGAAACATTTTCTATCAGCCAGTCCATTCTTTCAACACTCCAGTGGTTATTCCGAAAATGAGCTGATACAAATAGAATTTCATAAGTTCTATTGACTGTACAACGAGCGTTCACTGAGAACAAATCGACTAGGAGAATGTCGAATCTTACTTTGAGCAATGATGGTTCTGACCAACCCAACATAATGTTGGACTAATCTTTTTTAGCAAGCTTTATAGCAGTTTTTACTGCTTACAATTATTTAGCTTTTTTTCTGCTTCAACCTATACAGGGCTGGCCTTGGAGTAAGCCGGACAAGCCATCGGACTTGGACATGAACCCGACACGTGAACCCGAGCCCAACCCGATTGTTGATCGGGTTCAAATATTTTAACCCAAATCCGAGCCCGAACCCGAGTATCTTTAACCCTAACCCAACCCATTAACGAGTTTATCCGATTGGGGTCGGCCCGTGTGTGTGTGTGTCCGTGTGTGTGTCCGTGTGTATCCGTGTGTGTGTGTCCGTGTGTGTGTGTCTCTGTGTGTGTGTGTGTGTGTGTCTGTGTATGTGTGTGTGTGTGTCCGTGGAAGAGGAGGAGGAGGAGGAGGAGGAGGAGGAGGAGGGAGAGGAGTTAGGTTAGGGTTTACCTGAGGAAGATGAGAAGGAGCTCGGATTGGGGGAGGAGGAGCTCGAGGAGGAGGAGCTCAAGGAGGAGGAGCTCAACGGGGGGGGTAGGGGTCGCCGGAGGGGGAGGGAGTCGCCGTAGGGGAAAGGGGTCACCAGGGGAGGAAGAGCTCGAGAGAAAATTTTAAAATTTTCGAGTGAGGGGAAAAAAGAAAACAGTGTGCCCTAAGTAAAAATGTTAGCGACGTCAAGAGTAGACGTCGCTAAACGTCGTAAACATTTTAATATATGGCGACATATTTTAATAATATGTCGCTGAACATCGCTATTCAGCGACGTAATTTATCTCATGTCGCTGAACGTCGCTAATCAAGTCTCTGTCCCCCTACTAAGAAAAAAAAATTGGAACCCAAGACCGTAGACTGTGTATTTTTGGGTTATGCTCAAAACAATATTGCTTATAGATTTCTTGTTATTAAGAGTGAGGTTAATGGTATTGATGCAAACACTGTTATGGAATCTAGGGATGCTACATTTTTTGAAAATGTCTTTCCTTTAAAAAATAGAACCCCTAGATATTCTATATCTGCACAAGTTCCTATTGCAACTTCTAGTTCTCAAGAAGAAACCCTAGTAGAACCTAGGAGGAGCAAAAGGACCAGGAGAGAACCGAACCTAGGAGAAGGGTTTTTTACCTACCTTGTTGAAGAGGACCATATATCTTATCAAGGGGGCTATGTCTTCTGTAGACTCACTATTTTGGAAAGAAGCCATTAACAGTGAAATAGATTCTATTATGTCAAATAGAACCTGGGATTTAGTTAACCTTCCTGTAGGTTGCAAACCAATTGGTTGCAAATGGATCTTCAGGAAGAAGCTAAGACCTGATGGGTCTATTGAGAAGTTCAAAGCAAGGTTAGTTGCTAAAGGGTTCAAACAAAGGGAAGGAGTAGACTTCTTTGACACATACTCTCCAGTTACTAGAATTGTCACAATTAGAATGTTAATTGCTATTGCATCTGTTCATAAACTGTTTATTCATCAAATGGATGTAAAAACTGCATTTTTGAATAGAAATTTACAGGAAAAGATTTACATGGAACAACCTGAAGGGTTTGTTGTTCCAGGACAAGAACACAAGGTATGTAAATTGATTAAATCTCTTTATGGGCTGAAGCAAGCGCCAAAGCAATGGCATGATAAATTTGATAAGGTAATTCTATCTTATGGTTTTGCTATTAATGATTCTGATAAATGTGTATATAGCAAAACTGTTGGCAGCTCATGCGTAATATTGTGTTTATACGTTGATGATATTCTTATTTTTGGCACTGACATGGATATTGTTTATGATATCAAAAGTTTTCTGTCTCAAAATTTTGATATAAAAGATTTAGGACCTGCTGATGTGATTTTAGGACTTAAATTAAGTCGCATTTCTGAGGGAATTGGTATCTCCCAATCTCATTATATAGAAAAGGTCCTGAAAAGATTTAACTATTTTGATTCTAAACCTGTAAGCACTCCATATGATGCAAGTATCAGGTTGAAGAAGAACAAAGGAGACAATGTGGCTCAGCTGAAGTATTCTCAGCAAATTGGATGTTTGAACTATATTGCTAACCGTACCAGACCTGATATTTCTTACGCAGTAGGAAAACTTAGTCGGTACACAAGCAATCCGAATAGCCTTAGAAAGGGTAATGAGATACCTGAAGGGCACTTTATCCCATGGATTATTCTATGGAGGATACCTATCTGTATTGGAAGGGTACACTGATGCAAACTGGATCTCAGATACAAATGAGACCAAAGCCACAAGTGGATATGTATTCATATTGGGAGGAGCTGTTGTCGCTTGGAACTCAACCAGGCAGACCTGTATATCTAGATCGACTATGGAGGCAGAGTTCATAGCTCTTGACCTCACCAGTGAGGAAGCAGACTGGCTCAGGAATCTGGTAACAGATATTCCTCTGTGGAGTAAACCAGTTCCTGCTATCCCTGTACACTGTGACAGCCATACTGCTATAGCAAAGGCTCAAAGGACAAGCTATAATGGAAAATCCAGACATATACGTCTGAGGTACAATCGGGTGAAACAATTGCGGTCCAGCGGAGTAATTGCAATTGACTTCGTCAGATCAAAGAATAATCTAGTGGATCCTCTAACTAAAGGTCTCTCAAGGAGACTAGTGTTGGAGACGGCAAGAGGAATGGGGTTAAAGCCCTTAGATTGAGTCACCTCAAAGGCAACCCAACCTTCGATTGGTAGCACCAAAAAAAGGTTCAATGGGTAACAATGTAATGTCCCAAATTCGTAATACGTATTTAGTGTACGTATACGTGTTTTGGACCCATATTTTATTTATTCATGGTTAGTTATCTTGGTTTATTTTGCATTGGCTTAGTTTTATTGGCATTGATAGATTAATTGGTTTTAATGGTTCATTGGTTTATTTGGGCTTGGTTTATTCCTGGGTTGGTTCGGCTTGGTTTGGTTTGCTTGGTTCATTATGAACCATAGGGGTGAACCCCCTACCTACCACCACCATCCCCCTTTATAACCCACCTAACTTTTCTCTCTCCTCCACTTTCTCATTAACTCTTCTTCCTTCTCCATTAAACCCACCACCAACCAAGAACACCCCTTAGGCAAGTGCAACTTGCTTCCACAAGAGAACCTATTTTTATTGTTCCATTAGCTTCTCTTCGTGTTTCTAAGACACATTAGAACTTGTCATTTTCCATTTTCAGGCTTTAATTTTTGTAGATCTAGAAATTAGTTATTTTTGGATTTTGGTGGTTTTGATCTATCAAACTTCTTTGTTTTCAAGTTTTGATGGTTCCATGTTGTAGAAAATTTTATTCTACTCAATTTTGACCTTTGAAAAGTTGGATTTGGACTTGTTTTGACCAAGTTATGGACTTTTGAAGCTTTGGGTTCAACCATGGAGTTCTTGCTGATTTGGAGAAGACAGTGAGCAGTGTACGCGAGCTTTTTAGCTTGCGCCACTGAGCTGCGCGCGCTCTTTAGCGCAGCGCAGTCCGATCCATACGCTGCCTTTTGGGAGCGTATGTCTTGCATACGCTCACTTGTGTGACAATGAGTCGTATGGAGTCTATACGCTGCCTTTTGGAGCGTATGTCTTGCATACGCTCACTTGTGTGACAAGGAGTCATATGGAGTTCATACGCTGCCTTTTGGAGCGTATGACTTGCATATGCTGACTTGGATAGCAAGGAGTCGTATGGAGTCCATACGCTGCCTTGATGAGGAGTCGTATGGACCTCATACGCTGCCTTTTGGAGGCGTATGACTGAACGTAGCCTGACCTGAGCGTATGACTTTTGCACTGAGCGTATGGCCTTTGGCTGACTTGGTCTTATGTTAGCGTGCCAGTTTGGTTTTATTTTCCTTAAGCTGGCTCTTCTATAGCCCTGTATATTGATATTTTATTAGATATTTTACGTCCATTTTATATCCTTACGTCTTTTGTTATGAACTTGATAATCACAAATTTACTTGATATGTTTGGAATTGATAATTGAGCATGACGTGATAGTGACCCGTAGTGGTGCACTCCTGACATAATAACCTGACATGACCTGATAGTGGCCCGTCGTGGCGCACTCTTGACCAGTACACTTGGCATGATAACCTGACATGATTATCTCGAATAGCTGTTACGACGGCTACCTGACATGACATGACATGTATAATTAATCTGGACACCGTAGGCGATTGTGCTTGTACAAATAATCCAGTCCTGTCTTGCATCATGTCTAGGAGGGGACTCCTGAGTACCACGGTCAGGACTACCTACTGAAATGGACTAAGGTTAATGATTAGTATAATTCACTAGTCATGAAGAGATGTTCCCCAGTTACAGGCGATCCCGTTATCCCGGCCGTAAATGTTTGGAATTGTAGCCTGCCGACGAGTAGGGCATATTTCCAGCCCACTGTTATGTGGGGCACCCACCATTGTCACTTAAATGATTGAACTCTATTGTCACTCTAATGCATTGTACTCTCTAAATTGTCACTATAATGATTGCCTGGATAACCTGGATAGCTGCAGGGCCTGTGACTACTTGGAGCATCTCATTGCATCTTGCTAGTAACTAGGATTGTGATAACCCTAGTTAGTTAATGTAGAAAGCCGTAGGCAATGATTGGCCGTGATTGATTGGATGGAGTCTAGTGTAGGGTGTAAAAATTATGACACGCTGACTAAGACTCAGCCAAAGTCATACGCTCAAGGCCATACGCTCAGTCAAAGCCATACGCTCAGCCAAGGCCATACGCTCATCTAAAGGTCATACGCTCAGTGAATATTTTATTATTTCCTGAGATGACAACACAGCATGTATTTAATGAAGGATGAATCTGACACTTCATCTTTCGTGTAAAGACAGCTGCTCTATGAAGATTAGCCGCCGTATAGGTTTTCGAGAAATGATTTTGTCTCTTACGAGGACAGCTCAGCAGCCATCATAAATGCACAGCCATCATTACTGTCATTTCTGACAGTCTGTCCGCCATCATATCTGCAGCACGACGCTCAAGAGATATTTGTCAGTATTTGAAGATATGGCATATTTGAGAAGATTGAGGACAGCCACGTGTCTACTCCCTGAATCCATAAGGCTCATTGCCCAACCAAGTGAGCGTGTGGACCTCATACGACTCCTTGCCAACCAAGTGAGCGTATGGACCCCATACGACTCCTTGTCCAACCAAGTGAGCGTATGGACCTCATACGACTCCTTGCCAACCAAGTGAGCGTATGGACCTCATACGACTCCTTGCCAACCAAGTGAGCGTATGGACCCCATACGACACCTTACCAACCAAGTGAGCGTATGGACTCCATACGACTCCTTGCTCAACCAAATGAGTGTATGGACCCCAAACGACTCCTTGCCCATCCAAGTGAGCGTATGGACTCCATAAGGCTCATTGCCCAACCAAGTGAGCGTATGGACCCCATACAACTCCTTATCAATAAAGTTAGCGTATCAGCCTTATATGGCTCTATGTTGTTCAAGTCAGTGTTTGCAAGACATGTGCCTTCAAAAGCTAGCGTATGGCTCTGCTTCAAAGACATCGTATCACAGCAAAGGCATCCAGGATGACTTTTAACATACAGTCAACACACGTTCTTACGTGTCCTGTACTCAGTTACTCAGTTATTCAGAAGTTATGCAACGTGGCATCCATGCCACCAATATCTCCTAGATATATTCCACTAATTTCAACCGCACTCTAACGTGTCTCCACCAGAATTCGTCACGCGTCCCTGCAGTTATGCACACGTCAAGTAACTGCCTGAGCGTATGCTTCAGAACAGTTATCCAGAACTCTATAAAAGAGAGTTTCTTCATCTTCATCAGACACTACAGTCAATTCAGAGAGAACAAAGAGATTGCCCAGTTGTTGTCCAAGTTCTTCGAAGTTCGAGTTTTCTTCATCGCATCGTCCAAGGGATAAAGTAATCGTCTTCTAGATTAGATTCCTACAGTTGTAATTTTTTCAGATATAAAATAAATAAAGTGAATTTATTTATGGAAAACAAATTGGCGACTCTGCTGGGGAAAGCTGTCTCCTCCAACGAGATAGCAACAACTCAATGCGATACTTCGTCGATCGGCTCGACGAAGAAGACGATGGTCGTACAATTCGACCAATCTGCTTACGAAGAAATGCTCAAGGCGAAAGAGGGCCGAACTGCTTCCTCAGCTCTTCCTGCTACCAAGAAGAAGGGATACTCTGTCTATGTCCCTAAGTCTTCTTCGACAGCCCGAGACGCTTCTGTCACTTCTCACGCTGACAAGAACACGTCTTCAACTTCAACGAAGCACACTTCGGCTTCCCTTAACACGGCAACAGTGGCTTCTTCTAGTCACGCTGACAAAGTGGGTTCTTTAACCAAGTCAGTGTGTCCAAGGAAAACCATCTCTGGATATATCAAAGTCTCTTCTCCTTCTACTCTTACGACAGCAGTCGGCTCTTTAGCCATTGATGACTCTGTGTGTATGGCAGTCAAAGGGCAGCGTACGGCAAAGGCAGCGTATAAAAGCCAACAGCAGGCAGCGTACGCTAAACATAAGCCAGCGTATGCTAATAAAAAGGCAGCGAATGACCAGAAGTCCAAACTGAAGTCAGCGTATGCTAACAGATACAGTCCTTTGACTGTTTCTCAAAATTAGGCTGGGGGTTCTCTTCCACAGAACGTACAAATGATTCCCCCACAACTTGCACATCTTGTGCCGACCAAGGAGAAAGACTCTTTAGTCAACTCCCCTACTCCTAAGGTTTTTACCTCTGGAGTTAATTTGACTAGTACTCTTACTAGATCAAACAAAAGAAAACGCCTTTTGGCTACTTCCTCTAAAGATGGATTATTACCGACTCCTAGTCGGAATAATGTCCATCTTCCTTCTCTTAAAATTTCTCGATCTGAGAAAGGCAAATTACAAGTATCCAAGACTAATACCAAAGTCATATCTCCTACGGATCTTCGTAACAAGCTTAACCAGAATCATCTCGGTTCCAATGAGACAAGTATATTAGACCCTGATGCAGAATATGCCAAGAACTATGTGGCTCAAATTAATCAGTCTTTATACACTCAAGAACCGAGAAGACAGAAGAACAAAAGACAAGTTTTTACACAGAAACTATCTTCAAGTACTTCCCAATCTGTTCCTACAGATCTCCAGGAGTATTTGCAAAATAAACGGAGAATTGACACTCCATCGGGCCATGACATTGCTCATATTTGCCATGAAAAGCATGGTTGCAACTTCCAACCTCGGGTTGTGATTCAGTGTTGTTGTTCACCAAAAAGACGATCTTTTTTTCGAACGGATTCAATATGAACCAATATTGGATGAAGATGAACCTCTTTATGCTTCTGTCAACATGACCTCCAGAAATATTGGGGGTAGCATACGGTCTGATGCTATATCAGATTCTGAAGGTGGTGTCTATCTCGGCACCCGATCCAGGACCGGAGCCTTGGCCAGGGTCTCTTCTTCTTCTCATCCAAGTGGTAATCCGGAGATCGCAGAAGACTTCCTTGGAGAGTCCAACTTTCCAGTATTGACTCCCGTAAATAGCCCTGGGAAAGATACTGACTCACACAGCGATGATTCAGAACAGGTTGTTTCATCGTCTATTCCTCGAATGATTACCACTTACATGGTAGACGGCAATCATGAATCTTCAACTAGCACTGAAGCTCATGAGCAGAGGATTTTTTCCTTGGAACAACAGTTGCGAGCTATGGCAGATACATTGAATGCTATGCACACTCTTATGCAAGCTCAGCATCAAACTCAGCAAGTTTAACAAACAGTACCACCAGTGGTATTAAATACTCTCGTTGCCCCAAATCCGGAACCCTCTACTATTTCGGGGGTACAATCTAATATTCCTGTACAACCCACTCCAAGTCAGTCTGGAGCTGGGGGTGGTACATATGCTGCAGTCCCTCCTCCCAATTACACTCAACAAGTTACAACTCCACAATCGTCCGGAATTGTTACTGAAGAGTTAAGAAATCTCCGAACTCAATTTGAGGCATTTAAACAGAAGGATGGTTTACAAAGGTTAGGCATCAAACAACCTTATCCGATAGAATGGAAGCAAGTATCGTATCCACCAAAATACAAACCTCCGACCATCTCTTTCTTTGATGGGACTACCCCCCCAAGTCAGTTCATTAATCACTTTAAAGTAATGACTGATCAGTTGCAACCAAGCGATGCCCTCCTCACTCGGGTGTTCATCGGATGTCTCAAAGGAACAGCTTATGAATGGTATAGAAGTCTTCCTGATGGGTGCATTACCTCATTTGCTGGTTTCAAACAAATGTTTCTCGAACGGTTCTATGAAGGGCTCAATGACATGACCATGTCAGCCCTCATAAGAATTAAACAGAAAAATAATGAAACCACTGAGGACTTTATTGAAAGATTCAGAAGAGAAGTCCTTAAAATGCCTCTCGGAACTCCCGATGCTGTTACTATCGACACTTGCAAGTCGAATCTCTTACCAATCATCAGTATGTGGACAGGGTCCACTCAGTTCCAAGATTGGCCTTCATTCATCGTCAGTGTTAAAGCTGCCGAGGTCAGTGCTGAGACCTTCAAAGGCCTGGGGGTACAAATGGCTCCCAAGGAATCAAATCAGAGTGCTAGCAATAGTACTCGACCCAACAATCGTAAAGGGAAAGAGGCTCTTGAAGTCAATCTCCAGAGCAATAGTCAAGAGATAAAGACTACCCAAGCTACTCCAGCTCCAACAAATCAACAACAGAGACCTCCTCGGCCGAAGGAAGAATATTCTTTCGACGATGACGATGTTCAGGGTATCTTTGAATGCTTGCTCAAAGGTAGCAAAATACAATTGCCAGAAATCAAAAAGTCTGATGAAGCCAACAAGACAGATCATCCAAAATACTGTCCATATCATAGAATGCTGGGTCATACAATCCGGTCTTGCTATGTATTAAAGGGAAAGATCCAATAGATGATTAAATCAGGAGCTGTGACACTGACACCCAAAGACAAGACAGTCACAGCAAATGTAATTTCAATGCAGTTCGGTGACTTCCCTCCTTTAATGGTGGAAAGTGGGATTGTTCCTATCCCCAAAGCAACTCTCGAAGTTGTGAACATCCCACCAGCACAGAATGAAGGATTTGTTCCTGTCACAACTAAGAAGGGAGAGATCATGTGGATCCATCCGGATTTAATGACGGAGTTTGAGACGTCTTCCTCTTCTCCTCGGAAGACTCCTTTATCTAAAAAGAAGCTCGGGAAGACTAAGTCATGCAATGTGACTTCTAGTATCACACCCGATTTTTATCTAACCTCTACTTTCATCTTGGCAGGAAATTCACTCCCTACGGAGATAAAATATGTACCTCAATCTGAAGATAGGTACAAGCCTGCATTTCATCTATACAGTTCACAATCTCGTGAATTAATGGCGAAGATGGGTTATGATCTAGCTACTGCTCCTGGTTTGAACTCAGGCAAAGGACTCCGAGCACCTTTAGCCATCACTATGAGACATAATCAATCTCGTGTTGGTCTCGGTTTCTGGAATGAAGCTCTCATCAAGCATAAAAGAACCAAGAGCAAGATAAAGAATTGCAACATGGTTTCCATAGACCCTGAACCGGAATCTGAAGTCGAAGTTCATGCTGGAACTCGGTCAGGAAAAATATATCTGAAAGATTATGCTGACATTCCTGGAGAAACTCCTGATGTCCCTCCGGTTACAGATCCAACACCAGTCTCTACTGAAGAGCCTTCAAATGTTCCTGTTGAGACAGTTCCTTCTAAACCAACAGCAGCTGACAAAGGCAAACAACAAGTTCGCTTCGATAAACCATTGAAGAAGTCATCTCCTACAGGACTTAAAAAGCCTTATAATTTTGATATATTGGCTCAATTAGCCAATACACCAGCTAAATTATCAATCTTTGAGCTCTTACGCCTCTCTAAAGAGACTCGAGAAACTCTGAGTGAAGCACTGTTGCAAGCAGAAACCTGCCTAACTCTCCTCAAGAAGTTAGAAACGGAACCTGTCTCTCATTGCCATAATATATTGGAATTTATTCCAAACATTACCTTTACGCAAGACGATATGCTGCTAGAGGATAATCGACATGACCGTCCTTTATATCATACAGGATATATCAATTCTATGAAGGTTGATCGTCTATTGATTGATCCAGGATCCGCTCTCAGTATTATGCCAAAGGCTATGCTAGATGCACTGAAGATACCTGTGCATAGTCTTTCCAGCACTATCACTACCATCTTGGGATTCAATCAAGGAAAAAGTGAGCCTTTGGGCAAGATTCGCCTCAAATTTCAAATAGGCGATCTTTGCACTAAAGTTACTTTTTACATCATCGACAATCATGGTTGCTCATACAATGCTCTATTGGGGAGACCATTCTTGCATGAACATAATGTCGTTCCTTCGACTCTTCATCAGTGCTTCAAATATGTTGATGATAATGGAGAAGTTCAAAAGGAGGTTGCAGATCTCTATCCATTCAAAGGAGTCGAAGCTTACTTCAATGACGCTCGCATGTACAAAGATGAATACTCAAAAGTCTTGCAAGCTATGGATAATGATGATGAGATATCAAAAGTCGATACCTTTGTTATTCCTGTAAAAGGGCGTATCACTCCTCTGCAGTCTGCTAAATCATCTGAAGAAGACTCACTGACAATTTCTGTCAGTGGACGTACTACTTCATCATCTGCCCAAGCACCACATGGCTCACTGATAATTCCTGTCAGTAGACGTACTACAGTATTGTCTTCCCAAGCTCCACAAAGTTCGCTGATAATCCCCGTCAGTGGACGTGCCACTCCTCCTCCATCTTTTTAGGCTAGACCAGATACTCTAGTCATTCCAGTCAGTGGACGTACTACTTATCCACGATCTTCTTCAAGAGAGCTCACCTCTTCTGAGCCTTTTGTTATCGATCTTAATCGAAACAAAACTTCCGATCGCTCTTCCTCTCCCCTTTTTGTCATTAATTTGACTAAGTCTGATAAGGCTCAGCCTTCTGTTGTAAATATAGTATCTAATATTAATGAAGCATCTCCTTTACAGTATATTGATGTCTGTAATCATGTACAAAGTTATTTACAATTGCTAGATAGCTTAGAGCCACTAACTTTAGGAGTTGTTCAAACTCTTCATACAGACGTATCATTGGAGTCCATACAAAAATCATACTTCGTGGTCCCTATTAGAAAGAAGGGAGAAAATCCAATATTCTTCTACAAAGGACCCCAGAATCCTTCTAATCTGGAAGAAGATGACAAAAACGACGATACTGGAAGGTTACAATTACGTCGCTACAGTCAGCAATCCAAAAATATTATCAAGAATATGGGTTATGACTTCAGAACCAGCCTCAATAATGGAAAAGGAAGAAGAATGCATGTTCGAATTCCTCCATTAAAATACGGAAGGACAAAATATGGTTTGGATTACATTGCTCCTACCTCCTTTATCAACATAGTCCATGAAGATTCAAAATTCGATGAAGACGAACGATCTGAAAATGAACGATCTGAGTCTTCCGATTCCATTTCTTGGGATTCTGACACAAGTATTGGCGATCTCCATCGCTCTATTCTATCCATCAATATGGTCTCTGTTGATGGCCCGCAAGAAAATGATGAAGATGAGGATGATTTTGAAATATCACCCGAATCAGAACAATGGGCTCAAGGATTAGACAATCAATGGAAATTCAGGTTCGAGCAGAGGGAACCTCCTACTGAAGATAAACCGATCCAAATTGATGTTGGGGAAGAAGGGTCCCCTAAACCAATATTCATTAGCGAAAGTCTTTCAGAAACAGATAAACAAGACATGATCAAGCTTATTCATGATTATATCGATGTCTTTGCCTGGAGTTACGAGGATATGCCGGGATTAGATCCGAAGATCGCAATACACAAACTTAATATCATGTTAAATGCTAAACCAGTCAAACAACAACAGCGACGATTTCGTCCAAACATTATGGATGTAATTGAAGCTGAAGTCAACAAGCTTATGGCTTCCGGATTCATTCGAGAAGAACAACATCCTGAATGGGTGGCTAACATCGTTCCTGTCCTCAAAAAGACCGGCAAGATCCGAGTCTGTATAGACTTTCGCGATCTCAATGCAACTTGTCCTAAAGACGAGTTTCTTCTTCCAATTACCGATGTCATGATCGATAACACATGTGGTTTCGAACGGATGTCATTCATGGATGGGTATTCGGGGTACAACCAAATCAAAATGTTTTCGGACGACGAGAGACATACTTCCTTCAGAACGCCGATCGGTACATACTGTTATACAGTGATGCCGTTTGGTCTCAAGAATGCAGGAGCAACATATCAGCGAGCAATGAGCACTATATTCCGCGAACATCTCAGGAAAATAGTCGAATGCTATGTTGATGATATTGCAGTTAAAAGTCGACGAAAGGAGGATCATATCCAAGATTTGAAGACTATCTTTGATTTAATGCGTCAGCATCAACTTAAAATGAACCCTACTAAGTCCTTCCTGGGCATCTCTAGTGGTAAATTTTTCGGCTTCGTCATTACCGCTAAAGGTATACACGTGGATCCCGAGAAGATCAAAGCCATTCAAGAGATGCGTCCTCCACGCACCTTAAAAGAGCTACGAGGATTTCAAGGAAGAATTTCTTATATCAGGAGATTCATTTCCAACTTATCAGGACGCTGCAGACCATTCAACAAACTTCTGAAGAAAGGGGTATCTTTCGTCTGGAATGAAGAATGTCAAAAAGTATTTGACGATATCAAACAGTATCTCATGAACCCTCCGGTTTTGGTACCTCCCGTTTCGGGAATACCATTCCTTCTATATGTTCGAGCCATGGATCATTCTCTTGGTGCATTACTTGCCCAGAAAAATAAAGATGGCCATGAACAGGCTATTTATTATCTCAGTCGCACAATGACAGGCGCTGAACCGCGTTATTCTCCAATCGAGAAAGAAAGCCTAGCATTAATGTTTGTTGTTCAGAAAACGCGATATTATATTATCGGTCAAACGATTCACGTCATTTCTAGAGTGAATCCCATCAGGATTATGATGAAGAAACCCGGTATTTTCAACTCCAGACTAGCTAATTGGGGAATCTTGTTAGCTCAATACGACATGCATTATATTCCTCAAAAGTCAGTTAAAGGACAGGCTCTTGCTGATTTCCTGGCAGCTCATGCAATTCCAGAAGATTCTAAATTATATGATGAGATTCCTGATGAAGTCCTGGATTCAAATCTGGTTTCTGAAGAAATTCCTACCTGGCGTCTATTCTTTGATGGAGCATCTAGAATAGGTCCTAACGGCGATATTGTCGCCGGAGTTGGGATTGTTCTCGTATCCCCAGAAGGATTAACTATTCAGAGGGCTTATTCTCTGGATCAATCATGTTCAAACAATGTAGCCAAATATAATGCATTGCTCATCGGTCTTCAACTTGCTAAACATCTCGATATTCAATATTTGGAAGTTTATGGAGACTCCAAGCTTATCATCAATCAGATCAGAGGAACATATGAAGTCCGTCATCAGGATTTGATACCTTATCATCGAGCAGCACTCTCTATGGCCTCCTCCTTTGAAGGTTTCTTTATTGAACATGTTCGATGAGCCTATAATGCAGAAGCTGATGCTTTGGCTAATCTTGCTGCTGTATTAGCCATACCAATCAGACGTCAGCAAGTAATAGTGGTTTATAACCGAGAACTATTTTGCATTGAGAATAATTTGGCTTTGGCTTTTCCCCACAATCCAGACAAAGATTCTTTCAACCTTGATGCTGGATTAAAGTTTGACAAAGTGTCCTCATCTTCTTCCGATTCTACTATGGAATATGTCTTTTCTAACAAAACAGAAGCCATAACTGAAGACTGGAGACGCCCGTTTCTAGACTTTGTATTATATGACATACTTCCCGATAATCCGAGTGAAGCAGCGTCTATTCGGCGTCGATCTCTCAGATTTTATTATAATCATACTACGAAGACATTATATTGTCGGGCCTACGACGGTCTTCTCCTCCGATGTATCGCTGGTGAAGAAGCACAACAGATTGTTCGTGAAGCACATGATGGTGTTTGCGGAGCCCATCAACCAGGTCCTAAGCTTCAAGATCGTATCCGACGTATGGGTTATTATTGGCCCACGATGGTGGCTGACGCTATTCAATATGCTCGGAAATGTAAAGCCTGTCAAATTCATACAGACTTTATCCATCAACCGTCAGAATTCTTACACCCAACAGCGACATCATGGCCCTTTGAAGCTTGGGGCATGGATGTTATTGGTCCTATTAACCCACCATCATCAAAAGGACATCGGTTTATTCTAGCAATAACCGATTACTTTTCCAAATGGGCTGAAGCAATCCCGTTATCCGAAGTCAAAACTTCTAATGTTATTAACTTCGTCAAACATCATGTCATCTATCGATTTGGTGTTCCTCGGTGTATTATCCATGATAACGGACCGCAGTTCGTCAGTCAGAAATTTACTCGATTCTGCGATGATCATCGGATCAATAATTTAGCTTCTACAGCATATAATCCAGCAGCTAATGGATTGGCAAAAGCTTTCAATAAAACGATCATCAAACTCTTGAAAAAGTTTGTTTCTTCCAACAAACGCAACTGGAGCGAGAAGCTTGGTGAATGTTTATGGGCCTACCGCACCATAATTCGCAATGCGACCGGATGTACGCCTTTCTCTTTGGTATATGGGTGTGAAGCTGTTCTTCCCCTTGAGATCCAGATTCCTTCTCTGAGAATTGCAATCTCCAATAAACTTACAACAGAAAACAATGATCGTCTTCGACTTCAAGAATTGGAAGCTCTAGATGAAAAACGATTGTATGCTCAACAAAATATCGAGCTGTATCAGGCCCGAATCTCAAAAGCTTTTAACCGGAAAGTCAAAGTCAGAGCATATCAAAAGGGAGAATTGGTCCTTACTGTCAGACGTCCTATGACCATGACACATATAAGCAAAGACAAATTTGACGCGAAATGGGAAGGCCCATTCGTAGTAAACAAAGTCTTCTCTAACGGAGCATACCAGCTTGCCTCTATGGATGGGAAAGTCACGATGATGCCTATCAATGGCAAATTCTTAAAGAAATATTATGTATAATATTTTCATCATTCCCCAGCAAATATAAAATCAAAGTTAATTCTTCTCTACAAAAGTTATCTAGATATCGTTATCCCCAGAGGAAACTGATATTCTACCATGTATCATTTTCCCAGAGAATTTGATATTTTGTCTTATTAGATCCCCAGTGGATTTAATAAAGATCTTGTCTAAAAAATCATGTCCATATTACCTCTGAATTTTCTATCTCAGTATGTATCATATTTTCTATTCTATGAAAATGATATCTCGTCTTTTGATTTCCGAGTCCAAAGATCATGGAAAATAGAATCCAAAGATATATTTATATCTAAATTCTGTTTTCTCTAATCAGTATTAAACTAAAATTATCTTTGGTTTAATATCATGATAGAGTTACAAAGTTTATTTGTATATTCTATTTTATTAAAATATGTCATGTATTATTTACCTCTGAACATGTTTTCTACAAAAATATCATCCACAGAATTGAAATCAAGTCAAAATATTCATTTCAATCAAAATCAAAATATTGATTACAAATGGGTACCAAAATTTCAATACATGATAAATGTAAAAGATCTATTTAGGAGGAGTAATTATCTCCTGAATACGAACGATTACATTATTCATCTTTTCTTCATGAGTTTTCTTGATTCGCTCTGCTGTTTCAGCTCCAATCATCCGTTGGTCATATTCCACAATAATAGAGCTACGGCGATTGGTCTCTTCAATCTGATTGGTTTGCATCAATTCTCGCTCTTGCTGTAAAAATTGACAGCGTTCAGCTTCAGATTTACGATCAGTAGCAATCTCTGATTGTTCTTTTTCCACGGAGGCAATTTGCTCCTGAAGACGAGCTAGCTCTTCCCTCAACTTTCTAAGCTCTTCAGCTTTTGACGCTTCATCTTTCTCTAGGCGCTCCATATTCTGACGAGTATTTATTATTTCTTCGTCTTTCGCCATTAACTCTTTAGAAGACTGAGCGAGGAATTCTGTCAGAGCAATGTGCTGAGCTTGAGCTTCATTCTCCAATTGAGAGATGTTCAAAAAAGACACATTGGGTCTCATAACTAGCCTGTCTTAAAGCTGAAAGTGGAAAACTAGTCGCCTCTCGAAGACTCGAAAAGGGCATAGTCTCATCCTTCATAAGTCGTCTTGAGAATGTATCCAGATATGAATAAATAATATCTGAATACATCCCCATGATCTTTGCTATTCCTGTGTCAAAACCAGGAGTCGCTGCAATAGTAGAGGAAGGAGCAGGAGGAGCCTCTATTCTGGGAGCTGAAGTAAGTGCTTTTGGAGAACTCGGCAAATGTGAACTCCCCTCACCCATATCAGTTTGGACAAGTGGAGCTTGAGTAGAACTCATAGCCGGTGCAGTTCCTACAGCTGTTGGAATCAAAGAAGCATGATCAAAACTAAAAGACAATAAAGCAGAGACAAGACAAAACTTTGATGAATAAAATATTACCTGGAGCTGGTTCATATTCAGTTTCCTTCGGATCATTCAGCCCGGCTCGTAGTCTGTTCAGAGTGCTTTCTGACACGGGATTTATTTCACTACTGCCCGCCCCAGAAGTACTCGGAACTTGAACTTCTATTTCTATATGCCTCTCCGGCTCTGGTGTCAACCCTGAGTGTTGACCAATTGTCTTCAGTACATCAATTAGAATTTTAGACGGTAATTCATCGTCTATCTCCATGTCTTCTTCTCCAAAAGAATGAGACGACGGTTCATAGTCAACTTGTTCGCTCTCTGAAGCTTCAGCAATTGGTTTGAGAGAAGTGGCTTCCTTCACTGATTCTTCCGAAATCAGTAAGTCATTAGCTGTTTCAGTCTGATGCTCGGCCTCTACCGCAGGTTGACTAATTACCTGCGCATCATCGGCCATTGGCGGAATCGATCCTATATCAGAAGGCATGGATGACCCAGCAGGTTCAAGAATATCTTCTTCAACAGGTTCTGTCTTTACAGAAAAATCAAAGGCAGCTTGTTTTTCTGAAGCCAATCGCACAGCACGATCGGTGGGACTCTCTGCATCGAGACAAATTACGGATTTAGTTTTTGAAACTATTACTTTCCTTCATATTCTTTTTGTGAATGGAACAGTAGGATAATTGTCTTTTGGATCACTACCTGCTTCATCAGCATCTCTGACTCGATTGGAAGCAGAAGAAGTCCCTGGAATGGTAATTCCTCCACGATTTCGAGTCTCTGCTCGAGTGACTCTTTTTGGGGCAGGCCCAGCAGCACCTTTGTCCCGTTTCCTCTTTGGAGTATTATCGGCAGACATACTCTCTTCAGCACTCCCGATGGGTACATGTAATGGTTGATGAAGGTCATCAGAGAAGAAAGTTTCTAAAACTTCATCATCAACTTCATCAGTAGCCAAAGGATCTTCTTGGTCATGACAATCTCTAGGCAGGGCTGATTTGGTTGATTTCTTTTCAATATGAATAAAGCTTCTACCTAAGATGCTGAATTTTTCATTAAAGGTA
This sequence comes from Iris pallida, assembly GCA_029216955.1. Lineage (NCBI taxonomy): Eukaryota > Viridiplantae > Streptophyta > Magnoliopsida > Asparagales > Iridaceae > Iris > Iris pallida. The sequence goes on from JANAVB010044216.1 coordinate 1,104,348, forward strand.
TTAGCTGATACATAGAATTTGGCATAAGACGCCAATATTCTAGCTCCTCTCTGATAGGTGACCGGATCTGGCATAGAAAAGGTAGCCCCTGTACCTTTAGTAATGTAATATATCCAAGCTCTGGCACCATCAATCAACCCGCCTTGATAAGCAAAACACGTCGTTGCATTGCCCACATGTAACTGATCATAACCAAATTGCTGAGCAAACCTACTCGGAAGATATGGTTCCAGATAAGTGATGTTGTCACGGCGGCAGATTAAATGAGATAGCCTGATCCTCTTCAGCCACTCATGTTGAATCTCATCCAATTCATTGCCACCAATGCCATCAATCAGCCTTCCAGGCATGGTTTCATAACCAACAGGTGGAGGAACACAAGTGAAGCTCCATAGTTCTCCCCTGTTTAATATAGTTCTGCAATCTGTCAAAGTGTCATATTTCTACTTTAGTGTGTGACTGTATCTTTCCAGAAAGGTGTCATCTGGTCTAGCCATCCCAGCATTCATAAGAGATTCGAAGTGCAGAAGCAGCCACCCAAATAAATATGTAAAGGACATTTCTACCCGAGGAAAGGATGTAAGGCTCTTCCTTGCTAAATCGAACATTCTGTCTGTATATGCCCTTAATCCAGCATTCAGACGGCATGTCATTGCTGTCAGTAAATCCATCTTATACCCGAAAACCAGACGGACTGCTGCGAAGACAACTCCTCTGTGCATCCTGTCTGCTGAACAGGTGCCAGGAACTACGAATTTTCTCAGCCAGAGAGATATAAATCCGGCCAGATGACCCTCAGCAGATAATTCTCGGCTACCCTGCTTAATATAGGTCTCAAACCTATCATCGGCTTTATAGGTGCCTTCGTCTTCCTCAATGACGATGTCGTCATGAGTGGTGTCTCGGATGAGCCTGTCAATCTCAGCTTGATTCAGAGGTTTAAATTCACCGACATATTGTTCAGACTTCTTCTTCTTTTGAACTTCATCAGTACGGCCTTGAAATAAATAGGCCATCCATTTGGAAGAATAACAGTTGGAATCTCCTTCTCCACCTTGTCCTTTATAAAAAGCCTTACAAATACTGTAATGGCACATCAATTCTTCAAAGACATGAAGAACCAGTGGGTTTGCTTCGGAGATCTTATTCATTTCATCAACGAAAGGGATATACTCTTCATATGGCAAATCTGCTGTTGACAGCTGAGAAATATATGCCATTTCATGAAGGGCGAATCCCATCTCACCTCTTGGGGTTATGAAGGTGCCGGTACGGTAGTTATACCTCTCCACTAACGCCAAGAACAAATCCGGGTTTAGCCTAAAACCATAAGCAGTGCACTTAATGGCATCATATAGGCCTATCACCTGTAACTGTTCACCAAAATTCTTCAGAATCTATTTCACAAGAGCAGTCCATCTGGTATTCTCCGGATTTACCAGACCAGTCAGCCTCATAGACTGTTTTGGGTAGATGGCATTTTCCAGTTGAGCAAATTTGTTTGCAAAGATTGGGACTCTGACTGGCTTCAGCAGTGCCGAGTCCTCATGAGGGATGGTGGCAGGAAGCAGTCCTCGCAAAGCTGTGACATGTGGTTCAGTACCACTGCAGAATCTTTCTTGACGATATCCTATCCACCCAGCCTTTGCTTGTCGGGATGGAGTGATATCCCACTTCATTTGTCTTTGACAACTCGCATGAAATAAGCGAGCTATGTTGATGCTTTTTGATAAACCAGTCAAATACATTGGCTGATTTACATCACCATCCCTATAATAACAGTATGATACTTTATCCAGAGCAGGCTGAGAGTTTATGTCAATAGCATCTCCGAAAAAAAATGCTGGCTTCGAGTGGGTAACACCATCCACACTCTGTAAAGGCAGTCCACTCATCAAGTTCAGCAAAGTGTCATTTTCCTGATTTGTCAAAAGAGCTATCCTTGTAGAAGGTCCATCGAATTGGGGAAAACGAACATGTGATAGGTCACTTCTATAGTTATTTCCTATACATCCTTCAAATTCTGCCTCCTGAGCCAGAATATCCACTGCAAAAGATGAATAAAACCTTAGAAATCTTCAACACAAAGAGATGGCAAAGTTCAACATACGCTCAGTTTATCTTTAGCATATGGAAGACTTTCAACATACGCTTAGTTTATCTTTAGCGTATGGCAGACTCAAAGTTCAGCATACGCTCAGTTTTTCTTGAGCGTATGACAGACTCAAGGTTCAGCATACGCTCAGTTTTCCATAAGCGTATGGCAGACTCAAGGTTCAGCATACGCTCAGTTTTCCTTAAGCGTGCGGCAGACTCAAGGTTCAGCATACGCTCAGTTTTCCTTAAGCGTATGGCAGACTCAAAGTTCAGCATACGCTCAGTATATCCTAAGCGTATGGCAGACTCGAAAATCCATATACGATCAGTTTATCCTAAGCGTATGACAGATTTAGAGATCACTTTTTACGCTCAGTCTATCTTAAGTGAATGATTTTAAAAGTTCAGTTTATGTTCAGTTTGAGCGTATCAGCGTATGGTTGACAAGATGATCATCAAAAACATACGCTAACACAGGAGTTAGCGTATCTCAGTGAGACAACTTGCCATAGCATATTCTTTCAAGACAGCGTATTTTGACATTTCTATCAAAAATACGCGTATCATACAGAATATGCTCCAAACATATTTTTCGTATAAACAAAAAATATGGGATACGGCTAAACCCTAAAGAGGGAAGCGTATTTTCTGACGTATTTGACCCTAAAAAGGGGATATGTTTTATGATTTTGTTCTAACCAGAGCCCTAAATAGGGGATAGTTACTGTTCATCATCATCATCCTCACCATAGAGAGGCTTCAATGGGCGTTCACTTCGTCGAACGCGCTCATTGGTAGTCTTCTTAGCAGCGGCGGCGGCGGGCTGAGATGACTCCGCAGGAGCCTTCCCCTTTTCCTTCGCAGCAGCATCAACCTTGGGCGCCATTGATAAAGCTTGAGTCGAAGAAGAAGAAGTTGAGTCTTCAGTTTCTTTTTCTCTCTCGAAGATGAATGCAAAAGTAAAGAAATAAATTAGGTTTTGGAAGACCTATTTATAGAAGAAAAGAAGAAGTTCAAACGGCGGATATTCTTTAAACAGAATCCCTAAAGATTTGCACTGATATTGAGGAAGATAACAAACTCATGCCAGCGTGTCAGGACTTATTCCCACTTTAAGTTCAAAGTAATTTCGAACTTTTGAAATTCATAAAGTTCGAAAACTTTGAAGGGGGTCTTGTAGGGTATGAAAATTATGACACGCTGACTAAGACTCAGCCAAAGTCATACGCTCAAGGCCATACGCTCAGTCAAAACCATACGCTCAAAGCCATACGCTCAGCCAAGGCCATACGCTCATCTAAAGGTCATACGTTCAGTAAATATTTTATTATTTCCTGAGATGACAGCACAGCATGTATTTAATGAATGATGAATCTGACACTTCGTCTTTCGTGTAAAGACAGCTGCTCTATGAAGATTAGCCGCCGTATAGGTTTTCGAGAAATGATTTTGTCTCTTACGAGGACAGCTCAGCAGCCATCATAAATGCACAACCATCATTACTGTCATTTTTGACAGTCTGTCCGCCATCATATCTGCAGCACGAAGCTCAAGAGATATTTGTCAGTATTTGAAGATATGGCGTATTTGAGAAGATTGAGGACAGCTACGTGTCTACTCCCTGAATCCATAAGGCTCATTGCCCAACCAAGTGAGCGTATGGACCTCATACGACTCCTTGCCAACCAAGTGAGCGTATGGACCCCATACGACTCCTTGCCCAACCAAGTGAGCATATGGACCTCATACGACTCCTTGCCAACCAAGTGAGCGTATGGACCTCATACGACTCCTTGCCAACCAAGTGAGCGTATGGACCCCATACGGCACCTTGCCAACCAAGTGAGCGTATGGACTCCATACGACTCCTTGCTCAACCAAATGAGTGTATGGACCCCAAACGACTCCTTGCCCATCCAAGTGAGCGTATGGACTCCATAAGGCTCATTGCCCAACCAAGTGAGCGTATGGACCCCATACAACTCCTTATCAATAAAGTTAGCGTATCAGCCTTATATGGCTCTATGCTGTTCAAGTCAGTGTTTGCAAGACATGTGCCTTCAAAAGCTAGCGTATGGCTCTTCTTCAAAGACAGCGTATCACAGCAAAGGCATCCAGGATGACTTTCAACATACAGTCAACACACGTTCTTACGTGTCCTGTACTCAGTTACTCAGTTATTCAGAAGTTATGCAACGTGGCATCCATGCCACCAATATCTCCTAGATATATTCTACTAATTTCAACCGCACTCTAATGTGTCTCCACCAGAATTCGCCACGCGTCCCTGCAGTTATGCACACATCAAGTAACTGTCTGAGCGTATGCTTCAGAACAGTTATCCAGAACTCTATAAAAGAGAGTTTTTTCATCTTCATCAGACACTACAGTCAATTCAGAGAGAACAAAGAGATTGCCCAGTTGCTGTCCAAGTTCTTCAAAGTTCGAGTTTTCTTCATCGCATCGTCCAAGGGATAAAGTAATCGTCTTCTAGATTAGATTTCTACAGTTGTAATTTTCTCAGATACAAAATAAATAAAGTAAATTTATTTATGGAAAACATCTAGTCCAGTATAGTATTGTCTAGAATTGATTGATTACAAGATTGTACCAGAATGATTGAATGATTGTCACTCCAGATTGTCACTATAACGATTATACTCTATTGTCACTCTAGCGTATTGTACTCTTCATTGTCACTTTTATCATTGTACTCTCTCTTTTTCACCTTAATGATTGTCACCTATAGCAATAAATGATCAGAGACCAAGTTCTGTTCAGGCGAAGGGTTACAATCTCGGTACTTGTTTGGTTTAAGGATTGTAACCTGGCTTCCGGAATAGTACCTTCGTTTTTTCTTCATATATTGGCCAGCTATGTTTTATTTAGCATGATTCTCCAGTTCTTTTATGTCAATGATGCTTCGCTTAATTATTTTCTCTGATTGGGATAAGTGCATTGGTAGTGCACAAACCTCAATCTGCGTTATTTATTGTTATTTTCTTACCTGTTGAATGCTAATGATTTGTTGGCTTTAGTTCTTAAGTGAAGCCTCCTTTGTGGCACTTGCTCTTTCTGGGGTCTGACCCAGCTGGTTTTGTATGGCCAGATACCGGAGCAGCACCAAAGGATCTTCCTGCTTTCCAGCCCGATGGTGGTCACCAGGCGTAACCAGGGCATCGAGTGGGTTTTTTTTGTTCTTCCACTGTAATACTGTAAATTATTCTTTTGAGGCGTTTAGCCGACGAGCAAGTGTTAGCTCGATTGTACTTACTTACTGTATGCCTACGGGCTGTAGCATGATTGACAAGCCCTGGGGGTTGATCATGTATGACTGAACTCTTGCTAGTCCTCACATTTTGTAACGACTAGCTTCATGATCATTCCGAATATATAATGTATGGGACGCCTTACTATTGTGTATTTGGTGGTCTGACATCTTGTAATTACTATTAGTTGGTTGAGATTGAGACAATAGGCTATTTTATGACCTTAAGAGACTGATGGATTGTAGTGAAACCCTCACATATCTAGACAGTCGTGACCGTATAGCGGTGTGGATTCCATTCCGTTATACGTAGCTGGCTATGTCTGCCCCCGCTCTCCAGTATTCTGGTTCTGGGGCGTGACATGGTTTAAGTGGTGGCCCATGCAGGTCTTGTCAATCAAGAAATGTGAGGGTTTACCGGATAGATGTCTCAATCTGTACTCGCCTTTGATCTCCACTCGTATCTTCTTATCTCCTTGGATCTCTGACTTGATAACATGCTTGCATCATTGTTCTATCCTGGTCCTTCCTTAATATTCTCGATGTCATTGCTTCAGTGGCATCATTCTTGTTGATCAGCCAGAAGGAGTTCGGCCGGCAGACCAGCAACAGCAGTTCCCGTTCCCGAGGCCATTGCCGACTCAGGTCCAGACTTTCCAGCAACAGAACCCGCGACAGTTTGCCTTAGCCCAGGCTCAGGTTCAGAATTTGCCGAGAGGTATATGTGTCCTCTCATCTTGCTTTTCTACTGTCATTATGAGGGGCGCATGACGTATTTCATGTATCCTAATTACAACGGTACATCTCGGACCCGAGCCATATCTAAGTCATTCGAAACTGGTTATTGGTACCAACCTTTTCGTATGAGGATAGGCCCGTGTCCATGTTTGACCAAAGAGAGAGACCTCAAGCGCACGACTATCAGTTTAGTTCATGTGGCTTGAGTTCATCGCTCCTTGGGAGAGTCAAACATGGGAGTGTGAGGATGACATCCGATCACGTTATCCTTACCTGTTTGACTCGTAAGGTATAATGTCTTCCTTATGCCTTATGCTTTTCCATCCCTTGCTTGTATGTATGATTGTTTGATTGTTTGCTTAGTGTAGTCTTGTGGATAGTATAGTTAGCTTTTACATCTCTAACTCCTTGATTAAATTTCGAGGACGAAATTCTTTTAAGGTGGATAGGATATAATATCCCAAATTTGTGATACGTATTTAGTGTACGTATACGTGTTTTGGACCCATATTTTATTTATTCATGGTTAGTTATCTTGGTTTATTTTGTATTGGCTTGGTTTTATTGGCATTAATAGTTTAATTGGTTTTAATGGTTCATTGGTTTATTTGGGCTTGGTTTATTCCTGGGTTGGTTCGGCTTGGTTTGGTTTACTTGGTTCATTATGAACCATAGGGGTGAACCCCCTACCTACCACCACCATCCCCCTTTATAACCCACCTAACTTTTCTCTCTCCTCCACTTTCTCATTAATACTTCTTCCTTCTCCATTAAACCCACCACCAACCAAGAACACCCCTTAGGCAAGTGCAACTTGCTTCCACAAGAGAACCCATTTTTATTGTTCCATTAGCTTCTCTTCATGTTTCTAAGACACATTAGAACTTGTCATTTTTCATTTTGAGGCTTTAATTTTTGTAGATCTAGAAATTAGTTATTTTTGGATTTTGGTGGTTTTGATCTATCAAACTTCTTTGTTTTCAAGTTTTGATGGTTCCATGTTGTAGAGAATTTTATTCTACCCAATTTTGACCTTTGAAAAGTTGGATTTGGACTTGTTTTGACCAAGTTATGGACTTTTGAAGCTTTGGGTTCAACCATGGAGTTCCTGCTGATTTGGAGAAGACAGTGAGCAGTGTACGCGAGCTTTTTAGCTTGTGCCACTGAGCTGCGTGCGCTCTTTAGCGCAGCACAGTCCGATCCATACGCTGTCTTTTGGGAGCGTATGTCTTGCATACGCTCACTTGTGTGACAATGAGTCGTATGGAGTCCATACGCTGCCTTTTGGAGCGTATGTCTTGTATACGCTCACTTGTGTGACAAGGAGTCATATGGAGTTCATACGCTGCCTTTTGGAGCGTATGACTTGCATATGCTGACTTGGATAGCAAGGAGTCGTATGGAGTCTATACGCTGCCTTGATGAGGAGTCGTATGGACCTCATACGCTGCCTTTTGGAGGCGTATGACTGAGCGTAGCCTGACCTGAGCGTATGACTTTTGCACTGAGCGTATGGCATTTGGCTGACTTGGTCTTATGTCAGCGTGCCAGTTTGGTTTTATTTTCCTTAAGCTGGCTCTTCTATAGCCCTGTATATTGATATTTTATTAGATATTTTACGTCCATTTTATATCCTTACGCCTTTTGTTATGAACTTGATAATCACGAATTTACTTGATATGTTTGGAATTGATAATTGAGCATGACGTGATAGTGACCCGTAGTGGTGCACTCCTGACATAATAACCTGACATGACCTGATAGTGGCCCGTCGTGGCGCACTCTTGACCAGTACACTTGGCATGATAACCTGACATGATTATCTCGAATAGCTGTTACGACGGCTACCTGATATGACATGACATGTATAATTAATCTGGACACCGTGGACGATTGTGCTTATACAAATAATCCAGTCCTGTCTTGCATCATGTCTAGGAAGGGACTCCTGAGTACCACGGTCAGGAGTACCTACTGAAATGGACTAAGGTTAATGATTAGTATAATTCACTAGTCATGAAGAGATGTTCCCCAGTTACAGGCGATCCCGTTATCCCGGCCGCAAATGTTTGGACTTGTAGCCTGCCGACGAGTAGGGCACATTTCCAGCCCACTGTTATGTGGGGCACCCACCATTGTCACTTAAATGATTGAACTCTATTGTCACTCTAATGCATTGTACTCTCTAAATTGTCACTATAATGATTGCCTGGATAACCTGGATAGCTGCAGGGCCTGTGACTACTTGGAGCATCTCATTGCATCTTGCTAGTAACTAGGATTGTGATAACCCTAGTTAGTTAATGTAGAAAGCCGTAGGCAATGATTGGCCGTGATTGATTGGATGGAGTCTAGTCCAGTATAGTATTGTCTAGAATTGATTGATTACAAGATTGTACCAGAATGATTGAATGATTGTCACTCCAGATTGTCACTATAACGATTGTACTCTATTGTCACTCTAGCGTATTGCACTCTTCATTGTCACTTTTATCATTGTACTCTCTCCTTTTTACCTTAATGATTGTCACCTATAGCAATAAATGATCAGAGACCAAGTTCTGTTCAGGCGAAGGGTTACAATCTCGGTCCTTGTTTGGTTTAAGGATTGTAACCTGGCTTCCGGAATAGTACCTTCGTTTTCTCTTCATATATTGGCCAGCTATGTTTTATTTAGCATGATTCTCCAGTTCTTTTATGTCAATGATGCTTCGCTTAATTATTTTCTCTGATTGGGATAAGTGTATTGGTAGTGCACAAACCTCAATCTGCGTTATTTATTGTTGTTTTCTTACCTGTTGAATGCTAATGATTTGTTGGCTTTAGTTCTTAAGTGAAGCCTCCTTTGTGGCACTTGCTCTTTCTGGGGTCTGACCCAGCTGGTTTTGTATGGCCAGATACTGGAGCAGCACCAAAGGATCTCCCTGCTTTCCAGCCCGATGGTGGTCACCAGGCGTAACCAGGGCATCGAGTGGGTTTCTTTTGTTCTCCCACTGTAATACTGTAAATTATTCTTTTGAGGCGTTTAGCCGACGAGCAAGTGTTAGCTCGATTGTACTTACTTACTATCTGCCTACGGGCTGTAGCATGATTGACAAGCCCCGGGGGTTGATCATGTATGACTGAACTCTTGCTAGTCCTCACATTTTGTAACGACTAGCTTCATGATCATTCCGAATATATAATGTATGGGACGCCTTACTATTGTGTATTTGGTGGTCTGACATCTTATAATTACTATTAGTTGGTTGAGATTGAGACAATAGGCTATTTTATGACCTTAAGAGACTGATGGATTGTAGTGAAACCCTCACATATCTAGACAGCCATGACCGTATAGCGGTGTGGATTCCATTCCGTTATACGTAGCTGGCTATGTCTGCCCCCGCTCTCCAGTATTCTGGTTCTGGGGCGTGACAAACAACAAAATTGATGTGTGACTGGAAAGCACTATATAGATATAATTGTAATAAACCATTCCTCTACTATATAGTGTTGATCTGCAATAAAATTGAGGTTGATTGTAAAATCTTAATGAATCTGTGGCTTGTAAAGCAGGGTATATAAATTGCAGAATACCTAGAAAGATTCACCTATTTGGGAGTAAAAGTGGGGCCGCTTTATATGGGAACTCGGGCTGTTCTCTAGAGCTCTCAAGAAATCGAGATAAGCACATGGCCGAAATGTGCACAACTGTTGATACGATCAAATGCCTGTAATGTGTTTGTGTGTACGTTGAGTCTGTACAAATAAGATCCTAAGTTCAAGACTTGCGTCACTTTGGATTTTTAATGCATTTGTTGCTTGGAAAGCAACACACATGTGTGATTCAAAAGGCATCCACTCTTCTTTTAGTCCCACATGGAAAAGGAGAAAAAGTTCTCCTTTCCATATAAGGCTTTTCCCTCCTTAGTCTACACCAAAACATGCAATTCGTAACATATTTTTTTTACATTTAGTAATGGTTATTACCGTGACACTTTTGTAACGGCAATAAACGTTATAGCAGTTAACAAACTGTTACAAAAATTCCATTTATATATTTTTACTGTATTTATAATATTTGTAACGAAAAAACTTGTTACAAAGTTTAATACTCTGTCACAGTTGAATCACATGACTTCCATGTGACTGGAGAAAAGTGTTACAAACTATTTTTTTTTCCATTTCTTCCGCTGCTACTTTCATCTTTCCCTCTCATTCCCCATTTCTCTCTCGAGCTTCATTTCTTTTCCTTAAATCCCTTTTCCATCCACCAAAACCTTAACCCTAACCCTAGATGTCCTCCTCCCAAATCCTCCACCTTCGCTTGATCCTTATCTACCCCTTTCTAGGTGAGAGAGAGAGAGAGAGGAGAAGAGATGGATCCGTGTCGTGTAGCAGCGGGTCAGTAAAGAGCGATGATGTCTGCGGGAGGAGTCAGGATGGCGATCAAAAAGGGAGTCGCTGCTCAGCCATCAATCGGATCGAGGCCACACACGCTACCGTGTGCCGGCGGCACCTTCCATAGCTTTATCGCTGCTGGAGGAGAAAACGGAGGTGAAGGAGATGGTCGTCTAAAGGAACCATGTGCTCAATTTCTCCCCTTTTCCCCTTTTTCCTTTCTTCAATTCAAAATTTAATTTCCATCTCTGGGGCTAAGTAATATCTTCACCAAAATTTAATTTCCTCTCTATGCTCAAATTAGGGCTTTTGTTGATTGGTCTCTGATCTTAATCTGTTAATGGTGGAGTTTCATGGCTGTCCATTAAATTTTTAGACTTCTAGATAATGAAAAGTTGTGAATGGTGTCACCTTTTTGTGTGTTTGTCGAGGTAATTGATGAAAAATCGTGAAAGGTGTCGGCTTTGTTCTGTGTTCCTTCCCGTTCGACCAGAAGCAGATGAGAAGGCGCCCAATCAATTCCAATTCTGAAGAGGAAATGGAAAAATCCAACAACAAGCCCCCTCGCTTTCGCCTCTGCCTCCTTGCACCCTGTTCGTCGTGTTTTGGTTCATGATCTTCTACTTGCATTTTGCCGTCTTTACGAACGGCCTTGCTGAACCCCAACAGAAGTCTTTCGTTCCATTTTCTCTTATTGCATCTGAATATGAACATCTTTCCAGAGTCGAGAACCCGGTCAGCTCGAATGAGCTGCCGGTCTCCCCACCTTCCGATCACCACATTGCCCGTCAAGAGAAACCTAAGATCCATCAAGATCCCAAGAAGGATTACCCATTTGTTCGGGCACTAAAGACCGGGGATAACAAGAGCGATCCTTGCGGCTATTGAATGTTCGATTTTAGAAGGAAGTAGAAGTCAAGAACAATAAGCTTTTATCAGTAACAAATATGATGTTTTCGAACATTTCCTGAACTCAAATTATTATGCCGTTCCCAATTGGCTATTGAATCCTATAACAAACGGCTGATACATATCGGTATATTTTTAGACCTTTGGCTCTAGGTTAGTACTTCATTTCCTTCTTTCTTCCAGGTTGTATGGGTGTTTCATGTTGAAATACTTGATATTTTTAGGAACATGTTACTTGAAACAGTCTCTTGCACTTACCTTGTTAGTTTATAAGTCGATTCAAAGTATAGTTTGTACCTTAAGATAATGCGCACATTATGGCCCAACTATAGTGTCAAATATTGGTCTTGCTAGTCAGATGCATTATAAATTGTTCTTGATGCATTATTCTTGCTAGTCAGATGCATAATCTGTTTAAATAAGCATAAGTGTGGCATTTCCTTCATGTGATAATATTGGGATATTTGCAAAAGGATTTGAATGTAATCCATGCATTTGCATTATAGGTGGAAGTATATGCATGTAGATGTAACAGAAAGAATTTGACAATACATATAATCTCTTGGGATTTGAAACTACTTCAAAAAACTTTGGTTGAATTATATGATTAAGTTATTAAATTCCTTTTCCTCTATCAGGATTAGGATCTGAATCTTTTGTTAATCGTTGAGGCGATGAGATAACACTGATATTGTTCTGTTACTTCTTGACTGTATTTGGGAACATTTTTTCCTTTTTACTAAAGATGTTTATTTTCCTGGTTGTAGTAGTAGTTTCGTGCTGGATTTCCCAACGGTGTCAAGCAGTAGTATCGGTTTGCCATCTCCGCTCTCAGTTTTTCTAAAAATTTGTTTTATAGAAAATCATGCAAGTACTTTAATCAGGATCACCTAAGCTTATTACTCAGCCAGATAATTATTACATGAACTGCATTTTAATTTTAGAATTCGCTTTTTTTTTGCAGGTGTGTGCAAAGCAATAAATTGATCTGCTAACTGCCCAGGCATAGTTTTCTGGGAGCAAACAACTAGAGGACAAGGTTAGCTCTTTGACGCTGGATAATTTTTTCTCTGAATTTTAAAATGAATATACTCAAGTACTTTACCATCATGCCTATTTCTAACATGCCTAACCCAAGGTTTCTCTTCTTTCTTCCTGAATTTAGTAAAGTTAAATCCTCAATATTCAAGTTTTTTTTTTCTGGAGGATAATACAGTTCTTAAAAAATGTTTATCCCAAATTATGAGGTTGTCTACATGAATCCATATCTTCCATCCGCTCTGTTAAGGGCTACCTGTTCTCTAGAATTAGCAAATGTCATATCATATGGGATAATTTTTTTACATTTTTGCTTTTGAGAATAAAGTGATTTCTTATGATCTTGCATAACATTTTCCTCTTTCAACCCCTGCATTCTTTCTTAACTGCACTGATGCTGCCAAGTAAAGTGTTTCTTTGTCATTATAGAGTTTTATTTAAGTGTTCAGCTTGAAGACATACTGCATATAGTTTTCATGGCAAGAGACTTATAATCTTAAATTTTGTAGGTCGTCAAACTGAGCGTACAAACTGGCATCCCATCCGAGTATACCTATATGATCTTACTTGAGGATGAGGAAGAAAAACAGGATACGTTTAAACAGAGTTTCACAAATTTCTTTGAATGTATTTTCTCCCTGCTATCTTTATACTTCAGTGCCTATGTAGTGTGTTATATTGTATCTGTATTATGTGGGTAACCCTAGTCAGCTCTTTGCATAGAAGACGCCGTGGCGGCTACAGATCTCTCTCTGATGCATTATTTCCTTCTACTCTGGTGGTAAGTAACTAAGTAGAGTAACCTAGCTATTTCTTTACTTTGGCTAATAATTGGTTCATGTAAGCTGCTTACTTGGGTTCAATTTAGTCAAAAATATGTTACAAAGATGCATAAGTTTTGTACTGTTTCATTACTGGCCTTTCATCCCAAAGAAGAAATATATATTACTGTATTTTACTGTTTCTGTGTTTCTATTATATATATGATAGGAATGTCAATGTTAACACCATATGCCTCCAAGATTACCTACTGATTTAATATCTTTCAAGCAAATTGAAAGGTACCCTTGAATAGTAGGTAGTTTGCTGAGAAACACTGCTAATTATAGTACATTAATCTAAAGTCCAATACTGGGCAGGTGCAATAACAATTTGAACATTGTCATATACAAATCAATATAAATCTTTTTTGCATGATATCTTTACCAACTTGACTAAACCTTAAGCTATTCATGACTCATTTAACCTTGACTCTTCTTCTGAATAGAGAGCAATAGATCCTATGTTCTTATTCTTCTGAGAACTGGAGAATAGATCTCTGCAATAGAGAATGACATGAGGCTTTGTGGGTGGTGACATGGGAAAGAGAGAAGAGAAGTATGAAGGGAGGATGGTTGGCCACTTCATCGTAGCATGCTTGATTGGATGACGATGATGTTGATGATGATGATGATGGTGGTGGTGCGGCCACAACTCAAGAGGAAGAGCGATGATGGCCCCTGAGGATGACGAGTGCAAGCACCTGGTGCATCTACAACTCAAGAGAATGACGATGATGATGGTCCCTGAGCTTGTTCCTGGAGAGACATTTGAAGCGACTGTGGGGGAGAAGGGTGATTCTTTAGTCCTTTTTGTGTGTAGTATTTCCTCTTTTGAGTAACCAACTAACTTTCTTCATTCCATATCTGTTTTTTTTTTCGGAAGTCTCTTTGTTGAGAAAACTCGTCCTATTTATTTTAATTATGTTATGTGGTTTGTTGAAATGAATTGCAAAAAAAAACCTTTTTCTGTGTCTGATGCTACATGGAAGGAGGTGTTCCGATATTTTTTGTACCAGTTTTGTTTGTTTCATTCAGTCATGGCAAGGATAGTAAAGTATCTACTTACAGAGCTTCAAGTGAGTTCTACGAGTTCATATGGAATGAACATATTATAGCAAAGTATTTTTTTGACTTTGGTTCACCACTATGTTCTTTTATATATGTTAGATTAGATTGGTTGAAGGATATTGTTGCTTACAATGCGATTTATTTACTTGTATAATTAATTACTTGTCATTGGGAACAAATTATATTTTTTTTTCAAAAACTATATATTTTGTAACGGTTATAATCGTTACAAAAATGAAAAATAGCAGCGGGAGAATGCATTTTCGTAATGGTCATAACTGTTACGAAAGTAAATTTAAGTCACGGTTATAACCGTGATGATTACCGTGAATAAATTTATTTTCGTGACGGTAATTACCGAGACAAAAATCGTTAGTAAAATTGTCACGTCTGATTCGTCACGGTTATTACCGTGACAAAAATTATTTGTCACGGTAATAACCGTTGGTAATTGCCTATAATGGTGTAGTGGTGGGTTAGTGGGTTGTGTAGGGGATGGGCTACATCCCATCCAACCCGCGAGCGGGTGCGCGATTTAATGGACGTTTTTTACGCGTTTATTTGTCGCGCACTTAGCACTTTGCACGCTTGCGCGCCGCGGACCGGACCAAGGGTATAAAGGTAATTTTCTATCTCCTTTTAATTATTATTTGATTTAATTTTTTGGTTCGGTTGCCTGGTCTTCCGCAAGAACTGTTACCACGTAATCCCGTTACGGGATTTGTGGATCGCGGAGATAATTCTGGCCACGTACAGAGATGTTTGATTTTAAAATCAAATCAGGTGATCTGTTGGATCAGATACGAAAAATCTTTTCTCTCTCTCTCTCTTCCCCGTTCGGAACTCTGTTCGTACAGAAGAGAAAAGTTGCAACCAGAACCCTCCTCCTCCTCCTTCCGTCCAACTCTTTCTCTGGGTAAGGCTGTGATCGATCGAGGGATTCACTACCGGGTGCACGGTGCTGTGGATCGAAGGATTCGTTGTATCTCGGGGATAGATCGCTGGAACCCGCTGCACAATTGTGGGGGCGAAATTCTATTATAATGACAGCGTTTGTAACGTGCCTCGAATCTGAATTTTACTTCTTTTGATTGCTTGCGTTAGAAATTCTGTCTAATATTTCCAACATAGAGTAGTTGTCACCTTTAACAATTTTCTTCGCTATCAAGGAATCCCCTTCGATAGCAATCTCCTGTGCATTGAGGCTTCGAGCTAGACAGATCCCACAATGAATGGCCTCGATTTCAGCCTGCAGGCTTTGATCTGAATATATGGCTAAATAATTAACCATGTATGTCTTAGCCGCCAAGAATCTTCCATTGGAGTCCCTTGCGATGGCAGCTGCTGCAAATGATGAAGTATTTGTTGCCCCCATCGATATTAATCTTGATAGCTCCCTCCAACTGTTGGTGGTTGCCAAGCTGTATCCGTAGTAACAATACGGGGACAATCCTGCGTCTCTTCTAACTTGTACCACAAAAAAACTTGCCCATAATTATTGGGGAATGCTCGTCTTCTTCTTCTTCTCCCCACTTGCCCATCTGGTGGTGTTTATTACTTATTGGTAGCTCCCAACGTCCGCGGGAAGTTGCCATCAAATTTTTAGGTGTAGATTACATTACATGCATTTTCTTCTTACTCATTTGTTAGGTGTAGATTTTTTAATGACTTTGTATTTTTGTGCAAAATGATTCTGTCTAGAGTACGAGATATGCAAGAGCATTGTTAGCAATCACCCGAATAAAACTCGTATTATTCACAAATTTTTTCCTATCTTTCATAAACGTATAATATTTGCGTACTTTTTATATATCCAAATCAGTACATAAATTTTAAACGTGCAAAGTTTTAAACGTGTTTCGTATAAATTATTGAAAAATTTGGCATAAAAATCGTGTTGAAAATCTATTTAATTAACCAAATTTGACAACATACTTATGAATGTGAAGTTTCTAACATTAATATTTTTTTTTTTCAAAAATTTGATCGAATTTTTGAACGTATATTATTTGTACTGAGCCGACTTAAACTCGTACTTTTGTAGTTTCGAATTTTATCGGTTTGCCGAATTGGTAACAAGGTGCAAGAGTAGAAACTTACACAGAGTAATATGACTAAAGAGCAAAATGGTGGTAGCTGTCCGTCTATATAAAGTCCCCGACCTTGCATAAGAATCATGAGATCTCCTTTCTATATCGAGGAGACCACTGCTAAGCATGCATTCTGTAGAGTTTTTCCGCGGGAAAATTTCTTCTCCGGAAAGAAACAATCCCATCCGTCCGTATCGATCTCAACGGCTGCGATTGCCTCGTCCTCATCTCTCCCTCCACCCAAACCCTAGCCCTAGCCCTGCTAGCTTCGACACTAGGGAGATGCGTAGAGTGATGGATGGACACGACCTCGAGACGAGGGACGGGCTCTTCCGGCTGATGGAGGAGAGCAACCTGTTCTCCCGGCCGAGGAGGGGAGGGGGAGGGGGAGCTAGGGTTTTCGTGGCGGCGGACTACGAGGTGAGCAGGGAGGAGCAGGTGGAGTCGACGATGGGGAGGGTGGAGTACTTGTTCAGCGCCGGGGTCTTCCGCGGGTGGATGACCGACGGAGGGGAGGACATGGAGATGCGGAAGAGAGCCATCAACGAGGTCTTGGGACTCTACGATCACTCGCTCGCGATCAAGCTTGGCGTCCACTTCTTTCTCTGGTCAGTGACACACTCTCTCTCTCTGGATCCCTTTAATTTTGACGACGACGATTCACTTTTGCATTTTTTTTTTAGAGAGAAATTCATATTTTTGTATTTGTTCAACTCCACCGGTGGTTCCCATGTCATGGACTCACGGACACGCACAGCGGAGTCCAAAAATTGCACAAATGGACGGTATATGAAATATAAATTTATTTAATATTATTAGGACTGCATTTTTTTTTAAAGCATTTAGGACTGCATTTGTTGTCAGGGGTTGTTACTATTATTAGGAAAAAAAATGGGTGAAAAATTAAAGTTATAATGTTTGGAAAGTAGAAAAGAAAGTGAAAAAAAAAATTTAGGAGAAAAATTTATAAAGGTCCCACCCAAAAAGTTTTCTCCCAAGAATGGGAGAAATGAACGCGAGAGGTTTTTTTGGGTAAATTTATATATTTTTTCTTTTATTGAAAAAATCAAAGGTTAAGTAGTATTTTTTTAATCTCTGTCTCATAAACAAATAAGAGATTAATTTTTTACTTTTTTTTCTTACATTTTTTGTCATCCAAACAAGGAAAGATAAAATTAATTTCTTTCCCTTTATTTTTACTTCGTCTCAAAAAAATTTTGTTTCCTCTTCGACGAAGTTTCCAAATATAATGTAAGGATTTGGGTGGACATTTAGTTTATTCGGTTTAAACCGTACCGAAATAGTCAAAATCGAATAAACAAAAATTCTAAAAATCCAAAACCAAGAAAGAGCACAAATTATCGAAACCGAACCGAACCGAGTAATTAATTTGGTTTATTTGGTTGGAATATTTATATTATTTAATAGGTCCGGTCCAAAGTAAAAAAATTTGGTTAAATTATATTAAAATAATATATTTTTATACACACATTTATTGTATTTCAAAAATGCGTCCAAAATCGGTCTAATTGTTAAATTATTAAAGTTGAACTTCAAAACACATATAGAATTGTTATTTTTAAAGTATACACATTTTTAATCATAAAATATGTATAGAATTAAAGGATATTTATATAATTTTATCAGTCTTAGTCCTGACATAAACTATAACCCAAAATCAAAATTGAATAAATTTTTTTAAGTATTCTTAAAATCCAAATTGAACCGTTTTTTCAATATTCTGTTAGTTTCGATTTAATTTTCGGTCCAAAATCGAATAATACCTTGACTCTTCTTCTGAATAGAGAGCAATAGATCCTATGTTCTTATTCTTCTGAGAACTGGAGAATAGATCTCTGCAATAGAGAATGACATGAGGCTTTGTGGGTGGTGACATGGAAAAGAGAGAAGAGAAGTATGAAGGGAGGATGGTTGGCCACTTCATCGTAGCATGCTTGATTGGATGACGATGATGTTGATGATGATGATGGTGGTGGTGCGGCCACAACTCAAGAGGAAGAGCGATGATGGCCCCTGAGGATGACGAGTGCAAGCACCTGGTGCATTTACAACTCAAGAGAATGACGATGATGATGGTCCCTGAGCTTGTTCCTGGAGAGACATTTGAAGCGACTGTGGGGGAGAAGGGTGATTCTTTAGTCCTTTTTGTGTGTAGTATTTCCTCTTTTGAGTAACCAACTAACTTTCTTCATTCCATATCTGTTTTTTTTTTCGGAAGTCTCTTTGTTGAGAAAACTCGTCCTATTTATTTTAATTATGTTATGTGGTTTGTTGAAATGAATTGCAAAAAAAAACCTTTTTCTGTGTCTGATGCTACATGGAAGGAGGTGTTCCGATATTTTTTGTACCAGTTTTGTTTGTTTCATTCAGTCATGGCAAGGATAGTAAAGTATCTACTTACAGAGCTTCAAGTGAGTTCTACGAGTTCATATGGAATGAACATATTATAGCAAAGTATTTTTTTGACTTTGGTTCACCACTATGTTCTTTTATATATGTTAGATTAGATTGGTTGAAGGATATTGTTGCTTACAATGCGATTTATTTACTTGTATAATTAATTACTTGTCATTGGGAACAAATTATATTTTTTTTTCAAAAACTATATATTTTTGTAACGGTTATAATCGTTACAAAAATGAAAAATAGTAACGGGAGAATGCATTTTCGTAATGGTTATAACTGTTACGAAAGTAAATTTAAGTCACGGTTATAACCGTGATGATTACCGTGAATAAATTTATTTTCGTGACGGTAATTACCGTGACGAAAATCGTTAGTAAAATTTGTCGTCTGATTCGTCACGGTTATTACCGTGACAAAAATTATTTGTCACGGTAATAACCGTTGGTAATTGCGTATAATGGTGTAGTGGTGGATTAGTGGGTTGTGTAGGGGATGGGCTACATCCCATCCAACCCGCGAGCGGGTGCGCGATTTAATGGACGTTTTTTACGCGTTTATTTGTCGCGCACTTAGCACTTTGCACGCTTGCGCGCCGCGGACCGGACCAAGGGTATAAAGGTAATTTTCTATCTCCTTTTAATTATTATTTGATTTAATTTTTTGGTTCTGTTGCCTGGTCTTCCGCAAGAACTGTTACCACGTAATCCCGTTACGGGATTTGTGGATCGCGGAGATAATTCTGGCCACGTACGGAGATATTTGATTTTAAAATCAAATCAGGTGATCTGTTGGATCAGATACGAAAAATCTTCTCTCTCTCTCTTCCCCGTTCGGAACTCTGTTCGTACAGAAGAGAAAAGTTGCAACCAGAACCCTCCTCCTCCTCCTTCCGTCCAACTCTTTCTCTGGGTAAGGCTGTGATCGATCGAGGGATTCACTACCGGGTGCACGGTGCTGTGGATCGAAGGATTCGTTGTATCTCGGGGATAGATCGCTGGAACCCGCTGCACAATTGTGGAGGCGAAATTCTATTCTAATGACAGCGTTTGTAACGTGCCTCGAATCCGAATTTTATTTCTTTTGATTGCTTGCGTTAGGAATTCTGTCTAATATTTCCAACATAGAGTAGTTGTCACCTTTAACAATTTTCTTCGCTATCAAGGAATCCCCTTCGATAGCAATCTCCTGTGCATTGAGGCTTCGAGCTAGACAGATCCCACAATGAATGGCCTCGATTTCAGCCTGCAGGCTTTGATCTGAATATATGGCTAAATAATTAACCATGTATGTCTTAGCCGCCAAGAATCTTCCATTGGAGTCCCTTGCGATGGCAGCTGCTGCAAATGATGAAGTATTTGTTGCCCCCATCGATATTAATCTTGATAGCTCCCTCCAACTGTTGGTGGTTGCCAAGCTGTATCCGTAGTAACAATACGGGGACAATCCTGCGTCTCTTCTAACTTGTACCACAAAAAAACTTGCCCATAATTACTGGGGAATGCTCGTCTTCTTCTTCTCCCCACTTGCCCATCTGGTGGTGTTTATTACTTATTGGTAGCTCCCAACGTCCGCGGGAAGTTGCCATCAAATTTTTAGGTGTAGATTACATTACATGCATTTTCTTCTTACTCATTTGTTAGGTGTAGATTTTTTAATGACTTTGTATTTTTGTGCAAAATGATTCTGTCTGGAGTACGAGATATGCAAGAGCATTGTTAGCAATCACCCGAATAAAACTCGTATTATTCACAAATTTTTTCGTATCTTTCATAAACGTATAATATTTGCATACTTTTTACAGATCCAAATCAGTACATAAATTTTAAATATTGAAAAATTTGGCACAAAAAACGTGTTAAAAATCTGTTTAATTAATCAAATTTGACAACATATTTATGAATGTGAAGTTTCTAACCTCAATATTTTTTTTTCAAAAATTTGATCGAATTTTTGAACGTATATTATTTGTACTGAGCCGACTTATACTCGTACTTTTGTAGTTTCGAATTTTATCGGTTTGCCGAATTGGTAACAAGGTGCAAGAGTAGAAACTTACACAGAGTAATATGACTAAAGAGCAAAAAGTGGTAGCCGTCCGTCTATATAAAGTCCCCGACCTTGCATAAGAATCATGAGATCTCCTTTCTATATCGAGGAGACCACTGCTAAGCATGCATTCTGTAGAGTTTTTCCGCGGGAAAATTTCTTCTTCGGAAAGAAACAATCCCATCCGTCCGTATCGATCTCAACGGCTGCGATTGCCTCGTCCTCATCTCTCCCTCCACCCAAACCCTAGCCCTAGCCCTGCTAGCTTCGACACTAGGGAGATGCGTAGAGTGATGGATGGACACGACCTCGAGACGAGGGACGGGCTCTTCCGGCTGATGGAGGAGAGCAACCTGTTCTCCCGGCCGAGGAGGGGAGGGGGAGGGGAAGGGGGAGCTAGGGTTTTCGTGGCGGCGGACTACGAGGTGAGCAGGGAGGAGCAGGTGGAGTCGACGATGGGGAGGGTGGAGTACTTGTTCAGCGCCGGGGTCTTCCGCGGGTGGATGACCGACGGAGGGGAGGACATGGAGATGCGGAAGAGAGCCATCAACGAGGTCTTGGGACTCTACGATCACTCGCTCGCGATCAAGCTTGGCGTCCACTTCTTTCTCTGGTCAGTGACTCTCTCTCTCTCTCTCTCTCTCTCTGGATCCCTTTAATTTTGACGACGACGATTCACTTTTGCATTTTTTTTTTAGAGAGAAATTCATATTTTTGTATTTGTTCAACTCCACCGGGGGTTCCCATGTCATGGACTCACGGACACGCACAGCGGAGTCCAAAAATTGCACAAATGGACGGTATATGAAATATAAATTTATTTAATATTATTAGGACTGCATTTTTTTAAAGCATTTAGGACTGCATTTTTTGTCAGGGGTTGTTACTATTATTAGGAAAAAAATGGGTGAAAAATTAAAGTTATAATGTTTGGAAAGTAGAAAAGAAAGTGAAAAAAAATTAATTTAGGAGAAAAATTTATAAAGGTCCCAAAAAGTTTTCTCCCAAGAATGGGAGAAATGAACGCGAGAGGTTTTTTTGGGTAAATTTATATTTTTTTTTTCTTTTATTGAAAAAATTAAAGGTTAAGTAGTATTTTTTTAATCTCTGTCTCATAAACAAATAAGAGATTAATTTTTTACTTTTTTTTCTTACATTTTTTGTCATCCAAACAAGGAAAGATAAAATTAATTTCTTTCCCTCTATTTTTTCTTCGTCTCAAAATTTTTATGTTTCCTCTTCGACAAAGTTTCCAAATATAGTGTAAGGATTTTGGGTGGACATTTAGTTTATTCGGTTTAAATCGTATCGAAATAGTCAAAATCGAATAAACAAAAATTCTAAAAATCCAAAATCAAGAAAGAGCACAAATTATCGAAACCGAACCGAACCGAGTAATTGATTTGGTTTATTGGGTTTATTTGGTTGGAATATTTATATTATTTAATAGGTCCGGTCCAAAGTAAAATTTTTTGGTTAAATTATATTAAAATAATATAATTTTTATACACACATTTATTGTATTTCAAAAGTGCGTCCAAAATCGGTCTAATTGTTAAATTATCAAAGTTGAACTTCAAAACACATATAGAATTGTTATTTTCAAAGTATACACATTTTTAATCATAAAATATGTATAGAATTAAAGGATATTTATATAATTTTATCAGTCTTAGTCCTGACATAAACTATAACCCAAAATCGAAATTGAATAATTTTTTTTAAGTATTCTTAAAATCCAAATTGAACCGTATTTTCAAAATTCTGTTAGTTTCGATTTGATTTTCGGTCCAAAATCGAATAATACCTCTAGCAGGATAACATTGGGTCTAAACAGACTGTGAGTTAATTGTGGTTCCGGGTACTGGTTAATTAGTTTTCACTCTCCCGAATAATAGGCATTAGAAATGTGAAGATAGTAATTAATTTAAGGGTTAATTAGTAATATGGCCTTATAAATATATAATTAAGGTTTGGTTCTCCAAATTATTCGGTATTAGAGTTTGGGTTTCCAAATCACTGTTCACCTAGTGAACAGTGATTTGGAGACTCAAACACTAACATTGGACAATTGGAAACCCAAATCTAATATCAACTATTGTGAGATCCTATTACTAAATAACACTTATTTTAATTAGTTTTATTTTGTTCTTTTCCTAAATTCTTGAAAAAAAGAGTAATTTTTAAACTAATATAATTATATCAAGAAAAGACTTGGGCAAAAATACTCATAAATCTTTTTATATCACTCACTGGATCCATCTTTCTCGTCTACCAATAAAAAACAAGGGCTTAACATTTTTAGATAATTTAGCAATATTTCATTCAAATTATTGAAACTAATATTATATATATAGATTATATATATATATTATAAATATTATATATATATATTATATAATTTTAAACTAACAAATATTATTATTATTATTTTGTATAGAACAAATAATATTTTAGATATTTTATTATTTAACTAAATTTTAGCTGATTTATAATAAAAAAAGAGAACATTTACCATTTCTTTTAGAAAAATAGAAATATATATTAATTTTATAGGAATATTTTAGCATATGTCTCCATTCTAAATGTTGATACTAGCATATACCCCACTATTTTTTAACTACCAAATATATTTTTGGTACGGAAGAGTAAAATATTTAAGATATACCTCCACTTTTTTTGAATTTTTTTTGCTGTTTTACATGAGGATGGAGGTATTTGCTAATTAAAAAAAATAGTGAAGACATATACTAGTTTTATTATTTGAAATGGGAGCATTTGCTAAAATATTCCATTTTTATATTGAATGGAGAGATTTGCTTAAATGTTTCTAGCATTTATGAGCTGAAATGGACTTCACTGACCCATCTTTTAAAAAACTTGTCAGAGTATTATACGGCGTCTGAAACCTGCCACACAAGAGTCACTGACGATGATCACACACTAGCCTTGGCCCTTGGGCATTAATGCTGGGGAATTCTTGTTCCGGTCTCTCTCTCTTCTCATTTAAATTTATTTTAAAACTATATATGAACAAAGGAAGATTAAATTATTTTAATATATGTTCTGATTTGATCTCGGTAGTGACAATCTAAATTTCCAATTTGTTACATGTACATCTTATGCGCTACTTTAGGCATCGTATGGTTCACGCCTTCACGGAATAAAATTGAAGAAAATTAATTTTTGGTTTTTTTCTTTGAAAAATTTAAAAAAAATTTAAAATTTTCTCACTTTTTTCTTCTAATTTTTTCCCATTTCTTTCCTTCTCAATTCTTTTACTTCTAAACATAGAAAAATAATGGGAGGATTTATGAAATGTCCAAAAACTAAAAAAATTTATGTAAAACCCACCGCTAAAAAAACTTTCATGGCGTGTCCAGAATTAGAGAAACTTATCCAAAGCGGGTTCCAAATGACAATTTTGCCCTTCCTTTTAATTTATTGAAAACACCCACGAAACTGCTCTTAAAAAAACGTTCGATACTTCATCTTCTTCCATACGCTGCTCACTTTCGAATCTAGGTTTTCTCCTCAAAAATCTTCAAAAACTCGTCGGAAAATTTCGGAAGACCGGGACAAACGGAAAAAGTGCTAAAACGAAGTTCCAAACTCATTTTTTTGCGATTCTAAAATTTCGGAAAGCGTCTAACTGTGAAGCTGTTACTTTCAGTCTCCTCGACGATACTCATTTTGCGAAAGTTACGGCTCTCCAAAGTTTCAGCTTACCAAAATGCAGGAGAATGGTCATTCTGTGTTAGAACACGAAAAATGTTAATTCGCATGAGGGTGGTCATTTCCGTGTTAGTAACACAGAGAATGTCATTCTCCGTCTTAATTTACACGGAGAATGACATTCTCCGTGTTACTAACACGGAGAATGGCATTCTCCGTCTTAATTTACACGGAGAATGACCATTCTCCGTGCTAAATTACGGAGAATGACTATTTCCGTCTTAATTTACACGGAGAATGTCATTCCGTGTAGTTTATCACGAGAATGGTCATTCTTGAAAAACAGGAGAATGACCATTCTCCGTGTTAGAAACACGGAGAATGCCATTCCGTGTTAAATAAAACGGAGAATGTTATTCTCCGTGTTAAATAACGGAGAATAGCATTCTCGTGTAATTTAGCACGGAGAATAGTTATTTCAGTGTTAAAACACATGAGAATGGCATTCTCCGTTTTAAATAAAACGGAGAATGACGTTCTCTGTGTTAAATAAAAACGGAGAATGGTCATTCTCCGTGTTAAATAAACGGAGAATGGTCATTCTCCGTGTAATTTAGAATGGTCATTTCAGTGTTAAAACGCAGGAGAATGGCCATTCTCCGTGTTAGAAACACGGAGAATGTCATTCTCCGTGTTAAATAAAACGGAGAATGGTCATTCTCCGTGTAATTTAGCACGGAGAATGGTCATTTCAGTGTTAAAACGCAGGAGAATGTCATTCTCCGTTTTAAATAAAACGGAGAATGGCATTCTCCGTGTTAATTTACACGGAGAATGGTCATTTCCAGTGTTAAAACGTAGGAGAATGGCCATTCTTCGTGTAATTTAGTTTTTTTCAGGAATAAAGAGTTTCGTTCTTCTTTCAAAGTGATGATAATTCTTATGGAAAAGAAGAAGAAAGAGCTTCTCTCCACAATTGACGTCGATGAAGATGATGATGATGGTGATGATGATGACGAGCGATGATCTGAGTTCGATCGAAGAAAAGCACACCGAACTACGAACGATCTTTGCGATCTCTACTGAAGATGAGAGCAATGGAATTCAGATTTTTCGTGAAGAAGAAGAAGACGAAAATCGCAATCCAGATCTGAGTTTTTTGAATTCAAATACATATAGATGACCAATTCGCGCGGAGGGGTAGTTTCGGTATTATAAAAATAGCAGTTTCCAGCGGGTGGCATCTAAAAGGAAATCTTGGAATATTTAACGTGAAAATACTTAATTCTGGACATTTCATAAAACTTATCCAGCGGGTGGGCATTTCATAAAAATCCATCCCGAAATTGGGTTTCTCAGCAATTTCCAGAAAAATAATATTTTTCCAGCGAACCAAAGGAGACCTTACTTTCTAACCTGTCACCTGTAAATCATAGGTGGTATTCTTAATTTATAATGTTACTTGTAAACCTTATAATGTAATTAAGTTTTAATTCCTTAACATACTTAGTATACTACTTTACATCTTATGTTGCACTCTTACTTAATTTCAACGTGCTACTTTTATATCACCCTTAATTTCTAATTGAGCTTAGAAAGATCACAACAAAATCGTGACTATCGCGTAAGATGCACAAATAACACATTAGACATAATTATGTTGTCCATATAAAAAAATTGTATTATAAGAGTGACATGCTACCTATATAATTAAGAAGATGAAGATTAGTGTTTTCCAAAAAAATAAAAATAAAGACAATGATGTCAAAATTAAAACACCTAAGTAATATCCGATAATTTATAATCATCTTTCTCTTTCCTTGTTTAATTATTTGGTAATTAATTAATAGTTGGTCCTACATCTCTCTACTTAATTCTCTCTCTCTCTCCCGTTTAATTGTTGTAGAAATTAACTAATAGTTTCTTACAATTTTTGTAGATAAATATATTCTGAAGTTGATTAATTGGTTGGTTATTTATTTTTAACTTTCTCATCAACTTTAAATCATATCAAAATTTTAATTTGATCTTCAATATATTTCATTATATATACATTATACATGTTCATTTTTCTTACGAAAAACTGCATAAAACATAAAAGTTTTAATAAATTGTGTGAAAGAACAAAGTTCGAAAAAATTATAAATTGGGAACCGTTGCGCCCAAAAATAGGACGTAAAAAAAACGTCCTAGATTTGGACGTCAAAACTTTTAATATGGTTTAGTCGTTCAGCTAAGATAACCACTGATAACAAAAAAATTTAACTACGCACAATTAAATTTAAATTTTTTTAACCACGCACAATTAAATTTGACGTTCCAATTTTGGGCAATCTTTTTTTTTTCCACACCCCCCGAAAGTTGGGCGTCGGTTTTTTTTTTTTTTTTTTTGGTGCCCTAAAATTGGGCGTATATTTTCTTTTTTCCTGCCTGGCTAAACTCCTACATCACTGTTGGCTAAGCTACTAAATCAACCTTTCCACCATCAATTTTTCCTTCTTGAAATGAAAGTGTAACATGATACAGGCTTTGCCTTTAAGCCTTGTTAACTTTTCTAATACTCTACGGAGATCATGTCACGGTGGACCATTCACAACAGTTTAGTCTCAAAGAATGGCTTGGACCAAAAAATGGGACGTTTTGTGTAAAAAAGCGACCAAGATTTGGGCGCCTAATATTGATCCCAAAAAAGAACGTCCAAAATTGATGCGTGAAAAACGACGCCCAATTTTCAGGCGTGAAAAAAAAAATAATGTCCAAAATTGGGACGTCAAATTTAATTGTGCGTGGTTAAGAAATTTTAAATTTAATTATGCGTTAAAATTTTTTGTTATCATTGGTTCTTTTCTTAGTTGACCAGCTAAACCATATTAAAAGTTTTGACGCCCAAATCTAGGACGTTTTTTTTTCTACGCCCTATTTTAGGGCGCGACGATTCCTAATTTATAATTTTCTCAAACTTCGTTCTTTTTACGCAATTCATTAAAACTTTTATGCTTCGTATGCAATTTTCCGTTTTTCTTACTATCATTTATAGATTTAATTTATTTGGAACGTTTTTGTTTTGATATTTCGTCTATTGTTATTCTTCGGATAAAATAAAATATTTTGGAGAATTCGAGAGAGTGTCTAGAGGCACATATCACAATGCCAATATATAATATTTCAAACTTTTCATGTATACCAGCACATAATAAACAAATTCAATGTACTTGTCATTTTTATTTGGGTATAATATTTAGAAATAAGGTTTTAAATACTTTAAGCATATCAAAATATTTAGTGGCCAAGTTGCTGATAAATTTTGTGGAGTAGAGATTATTGGGATCCAATCGAGGCACAATTTATTCTTCTTCTTATTATTATTTGATGACATGGTACTATGAAATCAAATATTTTGTAGAATTTAAACTAAAGAATTGTGCATGACATGAGAGAGAGATCTAGAGATAAATATGAATAAATAGATGAGAAAAAGAGACGAGTTGAGAGAGGCATGAAATAATGAGACACATGCAGGGGGATAGAGACGATATGTCGATATACGAGTGAAGAGATGAAACAGCATGATAGGCACATAAAATGTCAACATTTTTATATATATTTAGACCAACTTGTTTGGATTGAGGAAAAAAAAGTAGAGTATTGCTTGGATTGAGGAAAAAAGTAGAGTAGTGGGCTTAAGGTACTGTTTGGGAAGGGTGGAAAATGGGAGGAAGGAAAAATGAGGGAAAAGTGAGAGAAAAAATTTAAATGATGGTGTTGGAAAGGAGGAGAGAAAATGAGGAAGGAAAATTTGAGAGAAAAAAGTAGGTGGGTCCCACCAAAAAAAAATTCTTCCAAAAGTGGGAGGAAAATGAAGAGAAATGAGAGAAATTTGAGTAAATTTAGGTAAGATGAAGGAGAGTCAATAAATATAATTTATTGTTTTGGAGGGAGAGTTAAGTGGAATATGTTTAATAACTCTTATTTGAATTAAAAGTTTTGAGTGAGAGGAAGATTAATAAAAATATAGTAGTTATTAAAATATTCTTATTACATACGTCATAAAAGTAAATTGGTTGTAATTTTAATTAAAACTTGTTAAAATATCCTCACAAATAAGGAAGCTACAAAGTAACATGTTAAAAAAAAAAGTCATAATATTTTATTGAAAAAATAAGGGATATTTATAACTTTTTAAATGAATCCTCTCAATTTCTCTCATTAACTCCCGATTTGGGTGGCTAAAAAAATAGACAAAAGAGGATTAAATAATCCCTCATTTAACGCTACGTAATTATCTCATAAATCTCCGCCCTCAAACCAAACATGGTTTTTATTTCTGGAAATTGCTGAGAAACCCAATTTCGGGATTGGGTTGTATTAAAAACCCACCCGCAGGATGAGTTTTATGAAATGTCCAGAATTATATAATTTCACGTCAAATATTCAAAGATTTCCGTTAGATGCTCTGTATTTACAAAATTAATACCATAACTACCCCTCCGCACAAACTCAGATCTGGATTGTGATTCTCTTCTTTTTCTTCACGAGAGATCTGAATTCCATTGCTCTCATCTTCAGCAGAGATCGCAAAGATCGTTCGTAGTTCACCATATTTTTTTTTTCAGTCGAACTCCGATCATCGCTCATCTTCTTCTTCTTCTTCTCCGACAATTAGGTCAATTATGGAGAGAAGATCTTCTTCTTCTTTTCCATAAGAGTTAGCATCGTTTTGAAAGAAGAACGAAAACTCTTGAATCTTTATTCATGTCAAATTTCTTTCCACAAAACAAAAAAAAAACGAAAAAATTAGGTTTCTGTCAACTGTTCTCCGTTGATATCACACGAAGAATAGTCATTCTCCTGCATTTTTAACAAGGAGAATGCCATTCTCCGTGTTGAATGGCATTCTCCGTGTTTCTAACACGGAGAATGGCCATTCTCAGTGTTTCTAACACGGAGAATGGCCATTCTCCGTGTAATTTAGAAACGGAGAATGCCATTCTCCGTACTAAATTACACGGAGAATGGTCATTCTCCTACGTTTTAACACTGGGAATAACCATTCTCCGTGTAAATTAATACGGAGAATGTCATTCTCCGTTTTAATTAAGACGGAGAATTTCATTCTCTCCGTGTTTCTAATACGGAGAATGGTCATTCTCCTGCGTTTTAACACTGTAATGCCCATTCTTCGTGCTAAATTACACGGAGAATGGCCATTCTCCGTTTTATTTAACACGGAGAATGGTATTCTCCGTGTTTCTAACACGGAGAATGGCCATTCTCCTGCGTTTTAACACTGTAATGACCATTCTCCGTGCTAAATTACACGGAGAATGGCCATTCTCCGTTTTATTTAACACGGAGAATGGCATTCTCCGTGTTTCTAATACGGAGAATGGCCATTCTCATGTCTTTTAACACTGTAATAACCATTCTCCGTGCTAAATTACACGGAGAATGTCCATTCTCCGAGTAAATTAAGACGGAGAATGGCCATTCTCCGTTTTATTTAACACGGAGAATGTCATTCTCTGTGTTAATTTACATCTAACACAGAGAATGACTATTCTCCGTGTAAATTAAGACGGAGTATGGCCACCCTCATGCGAAATTAACATTTTTCGTGTTCTAACACGGAGAATGACCATTCTCCTGCATTTTATGGTCAGTTGAAACTTTGAAGGGCCATAACTTTTGACTGAGAGGTCGAAACGAGGCTCGGTTTGTCCCAAAATGAGCGTATCTTCGAGGAGCCTGAAAGTAACCGCTTCTCCGTTAGACGGCCCTCCGAAATTTTAGAATCGTAAAAAAATGATGTTTGGACCTCCGTTTTAGCACTTTTGCCGTTTGTCTCGGTCTTTCCGAAATTTTTCGACGAGTTTTTGAAGATTTTTTAGGAGAAAACCTAGATTCGAAAGTGAGCAGCGTATGGAAGAAGATGAAGTATCGAAACGTTTTTTTAAGAGTAGTTTCGTGGGTGTTTTCAATAAATTAGAAGGAAGGCAAAAAGGTCATTCGGAACCCTCTTTATATATTTTTTGCTAATTCTGGACACACGATGAAATGTTATTGTGCGGTGGGTTTTTCATAAAACTTTTTCGTTTTTTGGACATTTCATCAATTTTTCCTTTTTATTTTCTCACTTAACATTCCTTCTTTTAAATCTCTAAACTCTCAATCCAAACATAGCCTAAGGAAAATAATATTTTGTCCGCGGGGGTGACTGCGAATGTGGCCCCAGTTGACATGTCCTCCATATTCACTCCGCCACCTCCTCCTGCAAGCTCCAGGGGCTCACTTCAAGAAATCCCGGGCCCCCTTCCATTGGGGGGCCGACACGTGGCTGGCGGACCAAAAATATTGACCAAAAATACGTACAATGTAGCAGCGTCCTAAACTTAAACTCTACTCCTATCAGCGCTCTAGGCAACACCACCTGCTGACCTATGAAATATCAACGTTAACTTAAACTCAGCTCCTGTCGGCGCTATCGGTTGGTCCACCACCTGGTGACTGATAAAATATCAACGTTGACTTAATCTCCACTCCTATCGGCTGTACTGCCTGATGATCGATAAACTATTAAAATTCATAGAGTAAGAAAACACTTCATAGAGATATGAGAGAGAACGCTAAACCCTCCTTTGGTTCGCGGAAAGAAAAGGGAAGAAAACCAATTCTTTGCTCTTTCTATAATCATAAAAAATTTACAATTTATACTATTTTTTCTTTTCGGTTTTTAGAATTTTCACAAATATACTCAGAATACATGCAGAAGATTGTGAGAAAAAGTGAATCTTTAGAGTGGATGGGGGAACCATTTTCTTCCTTATTTTTCTTTCTAACCACTTTTTATTTATGCTTATTTCCTTTGGCATCCAAACACAAAAAATGAATTTTTTTTTTTTTTCATGACCATGATTCCGCAAAGTAAATGATATCTTAAAATAGCGGGGTAACATATCTAAGTGGTGGGTGTATTAGTCATTTGATATTTTATAAACTTAAATAGATGGATGATGGATCTAGGATTTCTTGAGAATTTACTCAACCGGATCCCTATTCCCATTAATGTTTGTTCGATTTATTAATGTTTGTTCGATTGATTCTAGAAAAGTTTCAATAAGAAAATTTATTGAGAAATCTATACTACTATGTAAGTAAAAAAAAAAAGTTGGTTTCTTCATAATTTTTTCCAGATATATCTTTACATAACTTTACTAATTAAAATTGTTTATTAAATTTAATGAGGGCAGCTAGATTATTACGTATAGAAAAAGAATTAAGAAAAATATAGTTTGCTATTATGGTAATTTTGCTTTTTTCAGGTACAAAAAAAGTTAATTAAAAGACGGTTAAAATACGAAAATCCAAGAGGAACTCATGAGTTCTTAATTTTTAAAACTCGGCCATGAAAGCCGTTTGATTATATGCATCTTATTTCTTGATTTTTTTCAAGAGACTTAGAAAAAAATAAAATAAAAAAGTACACTTTCAATGTTGGTGAATTTCACGTGTCATATCCATATTGTAAGTTCTTATTTTGAGTTTATGTAGTCGAAAACAAATACGTGTAATGCACGTGTATATATACTAATGATTGCTAAAAACTGTAGTAACTCTATATAATTTGTATAAATAACATACAGGGGTGGTGCAAAATAACACGTAGTCGTTGCTCAATATTAATTTTATTGGTAAAATACATACAGGGGTGGTGCAGTCCAGTTCCTGGGCACGAAGCGCCATCACGACAAGTGGTTGAAGGACACCGAGAATTACAATGTCAAGGGTTGTTTTGCAATGACTGAGTTGGGACATGGAAGCAATGTAGGTGGACTCTATATATTTTTCTGTTTGCTCTTCCTATTCAAATAAGCAATGCTTATAGATCGATTAACTGCATATTTGTCCAAAGATACGAGGAATCGAGACAATGGCTACTTACGACCCAAACACTGGCGAGTTTGTCATCAACACTCCTTGTGAATCAGCTCAGAAGTATTGGATTGGAGGCGCTGCTAATGTATGTTCTTTCTTGCTTTAGCTTCTCCACATGAATCCGCACGGAGCACTGTCTTAAGAGATTTTTTTGTTAGTAAATGCCTCTCCTGCCATTGAGCTAAGGAGGAATTGGCTATATACACACACATATATATATTCTCGGTTATCTATAGTTTAATTGTACATTGATTTGGACACGACCCTGTTATTTTCAGCACGCTACGCACGCAATAGTCTTCTCTCAGCTTCATATAAACGGAACAAATCAAGGGGTTCATGCATTCGTTGTTCAAATCAGGGATGCTAATGGAAAGTTGTGCGCTAATGTCCGAGTAGCTGATTGTGGACATAAGATTGGGTTGAATGGAGTTGATACTGGACGAATCTGGTACAAAAAGGACTTCTGTTAATTTCTCGGTACATAAAACACTATTAATGTGACAAGCTCCTTTTATTTGATACTTAATTTTAGGTTCGACAATCTCCGCATTCCTAGAGAGAACCTGTTGAACTCGGTTGCTGATGTCTCACCAGATGGGCAATATGTTAGCGCAATTGAAAACCGAGATCAGGTTATATTTGCTTGTGATTTGAATTGACGAGGAAATAATTTTAATGAAGATATTGAGTGATTTTTTTCTTTTTTGATTGTTTTCTTACAGAGATTTGCTTCTTTTCTTGCTCCACTTACATCTGGGCGTGTAAATATTGCCGCTAATGCGGTTTATACATCAAAGGTGTGTTGTAGTACATTTCTTTCTCGGAAATGATATTTTGTCCGCAGTCCGCAGGCATGGCCAAATCCTATTGCCCCCCTATTTGCTTGGACCCACCATCGAATATCCTGTCAATAAAATTTGGCCACATGAGCTGCGGTCAACGTAACAGAGTCCTTTCTTTTTATGCTCAAGTTTGATTGATATATTTATTATTTGGTACTTGTTCACCTACATCGATCTCTTGTTGCTATGATCAGTTGGGTTTAGCAATTGCTGTGCGATATGCATTGACAAGGCGTGCCTTCTCTGTCAAACCAAATGGCCCAGAGGTTCTATTGCTGGACTATCCTAGTTATCAATGGCGTATTTTACCTCTTCTTGCGAAAACGTAAGTATATCTAGTACTATGCAGAGTAACTCGCTATAAATCTCCATTTGATCCATATGTATTCAACTTCTCTAGACTTGGTTGAAATATGTATTTATAACTTAATTTCACGCAGATGTGCTATGAGCTGCGCGATCAACTTCCTGAAGAGGATCTACATAAAGAGGACCCCGGAAACGAACAAAGCTATACACGTTTACTCAAGCGTTCTCAAGGCTACTACCACCTGGCACAACATGATAACACTTCAAGTATACATATATGCCGATCAATAGCTAGCATTACTGATCATCATATAAGTTCCCTACTGGAATTTGTTCATAATGTAGACATTGCTTGATTATAACAGGAGTGCCGCGAAGCCTGTGGGGGTCAAGGCCTTAAAACGGAGAACAGGATCGGGATCCTCAAGGGCGAGTTTGATGCGCAGTGCACTTTCGAGGGGGATAACAATGTTCTAATGCAACGGGTAGGTACTTCCCCCATAAGTTTTAAATTTTTAGTTGGATGGAACTTGTTTTCAAGATTAACGATTGGCTATGATGGATTTAGGTTAGCAAAGTTCTCCTTGCTGAGTATACAGCAGTGCAGAAGAAGAAGAAGCCGTTCGCGGGATTGGGGTTGGAACACATGAATGATCCTTGCCCGGTTGTTCCGGCTAACCTCACAAGTTGCGCTCTTAGGAGTATCAAGTTCCAGGTACTTGGGCCTCGTTTGGTACACTTAATGTAATCGTAATCGCAATATAATCAAATGAATTTTTTTTTTGAATATTTTTCATTTGATTATATTGCAATTATGATTACATTAGAGTGTACCAAACGAGGTCTTAATGTCTTTACTATGTCATCTTCCATATTAGCATAGTAATTTATATATATGTAAGTATAATTTTTCAGGTTGACATGTTTTGCTTACGCGAGAGAGATTTGCTTGACCGCTTTGCTGCGGAAGTTTCAAATTATCGAGCTCAGGGAGAAGATGAAGAAAACGCAATCCTCCTCGTAAGATCACCTAGCTAGCATAACCTGTTGGTTTTTCCTTCTAGGCTAGCTAATTGAGTTTCTAGCTTCCATTTCTCTGTGTCAGAGCCATCAACTTGCCCAAGAGTTGGCCAGAGCCTTCGCAGAACGCACTATATTGCAATCGGTCGTGGAGGCTGAGACGTCGTCGGCAGACTCATTGAGGGCAAGTCTATGATCTCTTGAATGTTTGTTTCTCTTTGAGTTATTTTCATAGTGAACTACTACTTCAAACTTGTATGTATGTATTCGATCGGTTGCAGGAAGTGTTGGGATTGTTGAGGTCCATGTATGCGTTGGTGTGCATCGCGGAAGATGCATCTTTCCTGCGCTACGGCTACATGTCAGTTGGCAGCTCTGCTTCTGCGAGGAAAGAAGTCGCGAAGCTGTGCGGCGAGCTGAGGCCCCATGCGCTCGCGGTGGTCAGTTCGTTCGGCATCCCTGATTCTTTCTCGAGTCCGATAGCCTTCGATTGGGTCGAGGCAAATTCCTGGGGAGCTTGCTCCGACATCGCCTGAGATCGATGATACTACGTACCGTCTCTTCTGAAAGCCTGTATGAGCATCAAGTAGACACCAGCGGAATTTTAGTTATTTGCAATGTGTAAGCACTGCCTAGCTGTTGAAATAAAATTTAGTAGTCAACACTACTATGTTCTCTTCTTTGTATCCTTTTCATCTTGTCACTTGCGCTAGTGTGGAAACGATTGGAATCGGCATTCTAGCTGGATCCGCCACTGCATAAATTTATGAAAATAGAGCCAGAAAAATCCATCTCTATTTGTTAAAACTCCGTCGGTCAGCAGTAATAGCAACGAAATACCAATAAAAAGATAGAATAACAACGGATCTGTGATTGAAAATTTAGCGACAAACTAGCGACATAAGTACATCATTGCAACGGAATAAATTATGTATTTGACAAAAAAATTGTGCCCCTCATGTAATTTTTTTGCCCTCATATTTTTTTTTTTTTTTTTTTTTTTATATATATATATATATATATATATATATAAACCAATGCATGTTCCCACAGCATGATTAGGTGCCAGTAAGATGAGATGACCAACCTGTTTTCTTACACAACAATTTCCTAGTAACAAATTTTATCTCAAACTTCTTTATGCTTACCTGCATTTTATTGTTCGTTTTGTTAGGAAGAAGAAACACTAGGAAACGGAAACAGAGTAGTGAAGAAAGGGTTCTGCATAATCCCATTTCCATTTCTATTTCCCCTCGCTTTGTCTCAATAGAACACAGCCAATTAAAACTCCAGACAACTTTCCACAAAAGTATCCCCAAATGTGAATCGATGTTTTATTACAAAAATCCTGATTGGTATGACTGGCTAGGTTATAGTTATGACTATCCATCCACCAATGTTCACATCCAATCAGTAGAGCAACAATCACAATTACAACATAATGTGACCGAAAATAATAATAATTTTAGAGCCTAAAAGGGAAAGGAAGAAAGAAATGGGTAATTTATGACCCAAGTCAAAAAACTACCTATTCGCCAGGAAAGTCGGCATCAATTAATGTGTGCTGTTTTAGGATTCATCAATGCCGTTTGAACATTGTCAAGCAGGTTTTGCTTCCTTGCTGGCTTCTGGTGGCTTGCCATTACCATGCCTGAAGGGTAGAATACCTGAAAGGCCTCGTCCCCTAGCAAGTTGTTCTAGCTCAGTGTACTTCTGCTTCAGTATCTCGATCTCTCTTGCTAGTTCCTCCTCCCTATCTTTCACGCCCTGTAGTATCAAGAGTAGGAAAGGATATAAACATAATGTTGTTATTAACTGGTATTGTCATACTTAAATTCATGAAAACATTAAACAGTGTACCAAGTATTCATGACAAGTTATCCTATACAAAACATAAAAGATAAATTACTGAAGGGTAAATTTCACATAACCCCCTCTTTCTTTTTACCCATAACTCATGTTCTTCTTTCTTTTTTTCTTTCTTTCTTTCTTTTCTCCTCCTCCTCCTTCTCCACCTCTGGCCTATTCTTACCCCGAACCAAAAGTACTACCTCCACCTGCCCCACCTCGTCTACCAAGGTTGGAAACCCACTTGTCGGTCCGGCAGAAGGCAGTGATCGGTCGGCATAGGTAGTTTCGACCAGGAAGTCCGTATGTTCACTCCCCCCTAACCATGCTACGAGTGGTTTCTAGGATTGGGAGCTGGGTAGAAGGGTCAGAGGTTGGAGTAAAATGCAAAAGGGAAATAGGAGGAACCAAGAAAGGCCGGATTTCCTTTTTCTTTTTCTTTTTTTTAAATTTTTTTAATTTTGTTTAAATATGCACTTCGTAATTTTGTTTTAAATATCAGAGGGTAAATGAAAATCCAATCCGGAAAATTTTCACTTTCAGTTTATAACATTAAGGCACTAGATGATCTGGTGAAAATTCCAGGGTCACCAGATGTAAAATGAACTGCGAGGTTTATGTAGATTATGACAACTGTAAATCTCAATGTGTCATGGAGAAATTCTTGAATAATCTAAATTGTAATCAGTATTTGTCAGCATCACTAACCAAAAGGCAGTAAAACGTTTCTGAGTCAAATGTTAAATAGTATCTTGGTCTCTAACTGGATTGATTAAGATATGCACCTACCATCTTTAGATCAAGCGTCTTTTAGCAAAGTACTTTCCTAGTCCCTTCTAAGCACCCAGAAGAACCATAATAACATCTTCATTAAATGAGAAAAGAGCAAGATTAAGCTCAATATGCACCGTGGATTTAACCTCTTATTTGAGTTACTGAGGTGTCAGGAAAGTGCATTACTATCTAGTATCTGCTCATATGCTGTACAGAAGTAAGAAAAACATACTTTACAGACTAAATAAAATAAATCAAAGGTACAAGTATAATGCTTGTTTTCTCCTAGAATCATCTCCAGCTTGACG
This sequence comes from Iris pallida, assembly GCA_029216955.1. Classification (NCBI taxonomy): domain Eukaryota; kingdom Viridiplantae; phylum Streptophyta; class Magnoliopsida; order Asparagales; family Iridaceae; genus Iris; species Iris pallida. The sequence continues at coordinate 1,141,944 of JANAVB010044216.1, forward strand.
ATTTAATGCACAAGATAACAACCTCTAAGTTTCATCTGAATTAAAGAAGAGAAACCTAGTATATACCGAAGAACTATCAAATTACCTGGATCTCCTTCTGGCGAATTTCCTCCTTTCTAGCTTCTGATCTTGCGCTTCTTTGCACCTCAAAAATTAATGCAGCTGTAGCCACCTAATAAGCCAAAGAGTGAGACATTAATAAAAGATGCATGCAAAATAAAGTTCCAAAACATAGGAAAATATTGTGCAACTAATGAGTAGTTACATCAGACATACAAAACAAGTTAAAGTTGAGTGATGGAGAACAAAAGAAGATTAGCTTAAGAACGATGCCAACCGAGAAAACAAACAGCTCTCCTAGAAGATCTCCAGCAGCTTGAACAGCTTTCTCCTCATTCAAAGGTCTGATCTCGACATCAGTTGCGTGACCGTAAATGCGCCTTTGTATGTTTGTGGTGAATCGATGGTTAACCTGATGAAAGAAGCAACAGAAACTAACACACTGATTATATAAAATACCAAACAAAATCTAATTGCTGTTTTTGGAGAAGGAATATGGAGCTCAGACAGGTAATAATAAATAAGATGAAACTTCAAGGTTGACAAGGGATAAGTGTGCAGCAAAGTGGTAAAGTGTTACAAGATTAAGAACGTAAGTTATTATGGAGAAAAAAAATCAAGTTCACAAATATGGTTTACCTGCTGGAACATGGTAGAAAGAATGGAAAGGGGAAGTACACCGATACAAGATGTACATAGAGAGATTTCAAAAAATTCCTACAACAGAACATATGCAGCTACAATACTCTCTCAGGCAAAACCTTGCAGGATAAGCATTGACTTGACTATGGAATTTGTTAGAATACATTGTATTAAGAGTATCCAAAGCATCCATTTGGTGGGTATTGTAGCTGCCTGTTACAAACCATAACCAATAACAGCTACAAAGTTTTTGCTATGATTTGACTCAACCCAAACCTGTTTTTATGCTACGCTGAAAAAAAAAATACTAAAGACATCTCATATGTACACTATCATGATCATCATCACCATCCAAGCCTTTTCCTATCAGAATGAGTCGGTTATGGGGCATAAGAAAGCTCCATATAAGAATTGATAAATGTTTTATGATCGGTTGTCATCCTGATGTGGACACTCTATAATGGTGTCAAATTCCTAACCAGCTAAGAGTATGTTAGGGCCATGCCATAAAATCTAGGTGGCCGGTTGGCAAGTAGGTAGACTTACCTTTCAGATTGCAGCTTAAGTTCATGCAACAAGGAACAACCTCCAAGTTTTTCTAGATTATAAAGATTCTAGACGAAGAGGTAAGGTGATACAATTATAGTAGCCCTTTTTGTTCGTATGTGATGTCTTCTTGTGTACGCGAAGTTCCCACTAATACATAATTATCACAAAGCACACTGTTTCCACACTTATAATTCATTGCATAGAGAAGCCCATGCTAACGAAAGTATCACTAGACAACACATTCATGGGTGGTACTGCAATACAAGATGCATCTCTTTGTGCTCCTGTCGGAAACTTCAGACTCAATCCTTCTTGCACCTTAACTTCCTAGCTAGGTTCGAATGTTGACGCAAAGCAGAAGATGACAAAGAAAAAACAGTGCAACGTCAAAGAAAAAACAGTGCAACGTTCCACCAACCCTTCGCCAAGGTGCACTATACTTTACTTGCTACAAATAAGTAGGCACGGATGCACCTTGGGGCCGGGGGGGCACGTGCCCCCCCTGGAATTCTTTAAAAAAAAAAATTACTAGTATGCCCAATTTCTAGGTTTCTAGCAGCGTGCACCATCTAATTCTTAACTCTCATCTCTTCTCTAGCAGCCGCCCTCTTCGCCAGTGGTCAGGTATCAATCCTCGATTCTGGTTCTTTTTTCATTATTTTGACTTCTCTATATCGAAAACTTTGTTTCTGTTTGATCTTTTCAAATCACAATATTTTGATTGCTAATTATAATGAAATCAGGCCCATTTTACATTGAATGTGTAGCCTTGGATTTGGAAATTTGTGTTAGACTTTTACTGAAATCAGGCCCATTTTTCATTTTTGCTATAATTTTGCCCCCCCCTGAGTTTATTTTCTGGATCCGTCACTGCAAATAACCCTCTTAGTTTTACAAGTGTTTATGGTGCTGCTTTTTTCTTACAAAGAACTGTCTATGTTGCATGCACATGAATATGGCACAACATGAAATGAAATAGACACCAATTTTTGGCAGATACTGTGGATCCCAATACATATCTTGTTAGTGCCGAGGCACAATTTTCGATGGAAAATTCTGAAACTGAAACAATTGTACAGACAACGTTTCAAATGCAACACCTTAAAGAAGATGTGCAACAGAGATCCTGGAGGATTCTGAATTACGAGGATCTAAAAAGATTCTACGTAATACATAAAAAATCTAAAGAGACTTTGTGCAAGCGACTATCGGCAGTAGAGCTTCTAAAAAGAAGTTACTGTAAAAGGCAACAGCAACGATGACAGGCGAGAATGAGATGCTGGGGTGAATGAACCACCGTTGCTCAAAGCTTTATTCGCCCCACACGAGCACGAACAGCTTCCAGGAACCAGCAAGTTCACGAAGAACTACTGGAACGCTCGTAAGTCAATATTTGAGACTTGAACGGGCTTCCTGGACTTAACAGACTCCCTCAACTCTCTTCTTGGTGCATCTTTCAAATGAGGCCAAGGGGCTCTATTTATAGAGTGGAGTTGAGACTTCACCTCTTCTCCTATCCGATGTGGGACTAAAATACCAATACTCAAAAATAGAGTTTGATATTTTAGATCATCCCACAATCAGCATAGAAGTGTGCCAGTCCACGCCTACCCTCCGAACACTCCCGTGTATGCACGAGACATCCTGGAGTCCGTGTCCGAGTCCGAGTCCGCACAACAAAAATTAACTTGCATCCTTGTTAGATTTAATCCTTTTACCTTCTAGGAAAATACTTCCACATGGCACAAACTTATGCCCCACTACGCCTCATGTGCACACCTCAACACAAGCAATGCATTATATTGAGATACTCACTATTTGGTGTAGCCGATGTGGGACTATCTTTTCTAGTCCAAAGGCAAAAACACCAACAATCCCCCACATATCTCAATATATGGGTTGAGCGTTCCCCACAGTGACTGCCCATCATGCATTAGGAGAGATGTCGCTACGACTTGAATCTTCCCGCATAAGTTAAATAACAGCATGATACAAGAATGGACTAAGCCTTGAATTCTGCACCATAACTGCAATTTTTCCTACTCACATAATGACATCAACTGTGCTTCTGGCTGCACATTGAAGGCCTTGTGCCAGCCTGGTTTCAGTGTATAATTTTTTGGGCATCTACAAGTTTACCCTCAAGAGACGGCCTGATATCTCTGTCCATACACTATAGGTGAGTTCTTTATAAAGAGTCATGGCATGAAGCATTGCGCTTCTTTGCGATGCTACGCCGCTATGACATGGCTTAAAGCCGAGGCTTTACCCCACCTGGGTACCTCATCGTAGTGTCATACTACTGTAGCATGAGGTCACAGGCCTCTTTGTAGTGCCAAACTACCCAGCATGAAGCCTTGCGCTTCTGTGCGGTGTTACGCCGCTATGACATGGCTCGCAAAGCCGAGGCTTTACCCTACCTAGTACCTCTTCGTGGTGTCATGCCACTGTAACATGAGGACATCGTCCTCTTTGTAGTGCTGTCTACTTCTCTTTATTACGATTATCATACAGCATTAGGCTACCTGCCTATTTGCGGTGCTACTCCGCTGTGACTTGGCTTGCAAAACCGAGGCATTACCCCTACCTGGGAACCTCATGGTGGAGTCACCCCACTGTAGCATGGAGTTACACTCCTTTTAGTGCTGCGCTACCGTGCTTCCTGTAAAGCACTCCAGGCATTCACTCTGCCTGAGAACTCATTAAGGCATTTAAGCCAACCTTCCCACAGAAACCGTTTTCCGCAGAAAACAGTAGTAGACAACAGTGGTTATAGGTCCGTAACATCTCCATGTCCAATAGAACATGTACCCACCGTTCCTATATTCTTTCGATTAGTGGTCCTCCCTTGAACCAAAAGCTAGATGCCTAGTAGATAAATCTTTGAACTAATAGCATAAAACTTTATGGTAGGAATACAATAATACAATATCAGAATGCCTTCAAGCCCATTTTACAAGTTGTGTCATCGACCAGCTGGCGCTTGAGGCCTTTGGTGAACGGATCTGCCAGGTTCTCCTGACTCCGAACATCAATCACTGCAATAACACATCTCTTGATAAGATCGTGTACTGCTCTGTGCTTCAACCGCACCGTCCTCTTCTTCCCGTTGAAGAGTTCATTTGATACCACTGCTGCTGCCGCCTGGTTGTCACAGTATATCGGTATAGCCGGTATCTGAGCCCCAACCACCGGAAGATCATACATGAGCTCCCGAAGCCACTCTGCTTCATCTGCAGCAGCATCCAATGCAAAGAATTCAGATTCCATGGAGGAGCGAGATAACATAGTTTGCTTCTTCGACTTCCACGATATAGCAGCTCCGCCCATGGCGAATACGAATCCACCTGTGGAATACTCGCTCTCCATATCTGAACACCAGCTAGCATCACTGAAACCTTCCACTACTGACGGATCTCCGCTGTAGAAAAGTGCATATGTCTGAGTTTTCTTGAGATATCTTATAACACGCTTCACAGCTTTCCAGTGCTCAACGCCTGGATTGCTAGTGAACCGACTCAGCATTCCCACGGCAAAAGCTATGTCAGGCCTTGTGGCAGTAGTAGCGTACATCAAGCTTCCGATGACGCTAGCGTACTCCAACTGCCTGACGCTTTCCCTCGAATTTGGCTCCAGTTTTTGATCACTCCGGTACGGTGTATCGATTATAGGAAGATCTTGATACCCGTAGCGAGTGAGCATCTTCTCAATATAATGAGATTGTGACAGCGCTATTCCAGTGCCTGTCCGGATGATCTTGAGCCCCAAGATTACGTCGGCATCCCCCAAGTCCTTCATACTGAACTTGGTCGAGAGGAATTTCTGTCTCTGTGACGCAGCTTAAATCCGTACCTAGGATTAGCATGTCATCCACGTAAAGACAAACGATTACTCCTCTTCCGTCAGCAAACTTCGTATAGACACACTTGTCTGTTTCACTGACCCTGTAGCCATTTGACCTTATCACCTTGTCAAACTTCTCATGCCACATTTTGGGAGCTTGTTTCAAACCATACAGAGACTTCATCAACTTGCAGACTTTGTCTTCCAGACCTCTGACGGCAAAACCTTCTGGTTGTTGCATGTAGATCTCTTCGGTCAGCTCGCCATTAAGGAATGCCGTTTTCACATCCATCTGATGTATCACCAGCTTGTGTATTGCCGCTAGAGCAATTAACAATCTGATGGTTGTCATCCGAGCTACTGGAGCATAAGTGTCAAAGTAGTCGATCCCCTGCTTCTGAGCAAACCCCTTGGCCACTAGCCTGGCCTTGAACTTGTCAATGGTTCCATCTGCTTTCATCTTCTTCTTAAAAATCCATTTGCATCCGATGGGTCTTGCTCCTTCTGGCAGGTCAACCAATACCCATGTGTTGTTGGAGGTGATTGAGTCAATCTCGTTGTCTATCGCCTCCTTCCAGAATACAGCATCTCTGGTCTTCATCGCCTCATCATAGGTAAGCGGATCTGCTTCCACATGATAGGTGACGAAGTCATCTCCGAAGTCTTTCGGCCTCCTCGTTCGCTTAGTTGACGGCTCAGCGAGTTCTGGTTCAGCTGGTGTCTCCTTGACGACAGCTTCATCTTGGACTACTAGTTCATTAAAGACTTCTGTCTGCTTTGTACCCTCATCATTCTCCGGAAGATCCGTGAGAACAATATTCTTGTATTTTGTAAACTTGTCTTCAAAGTATTCAGCATCGCGAGATTCGATGATATGGTTTGACTCGATATCAAGGAATCTCCGAGCATCACTCTTCTCGGCATACCCCAAGAAGATCGCCTTTGTAGTCCTTGTCCCCAGCTTCTGAATCTTCAGATCCGGGAGCTTCACATAAGCCAGACACCTCCACACTCGAATGACATTCAAGTTAGGTCTGACTTTGAACCAGAGTTCATGAGGGGTTATGTCGGAAGTTGCATATGGCACTCTGTTCAGAATGAACGTTGCCGTTAGTGCAGCTTCTCCCCAGTAGCACTTTGGAAGACCCGCAGTCAACAGCATGGAGTTCATCATCTCTGTCAACGTTCTGTTCTTTCTTTCTGCTACTCCGTTGGATTGAGGAGAGTACGGAGCCGTTGTCTCATTGATGATTCCATGTTCTTTGCAGAATGATAAGAATCCATGAGACCGATACTCCCCGCCTCGATCACTCCTTAACCTCTTGAGATGTTGTCCAGTTTGCCGCTCAGCCTCGGCCCTGAACTCCTTGAACTTCTCGAATGCTTCGTCTTTAAACTTGAGCAAGTAGACGAAAGCATACTTTGAGAAGTCATCGATGAAAGTAATGAAATACTTCATCCCGGCCTTTGTAGAGAATTGTTTGAAGTCACAGATATCTGAGTGAACCAACTCCAGAAGATCTGTGCTTCGATGGACCCTGTGAAAGGGTTTCCTAGTGATCTTCGTCTGAGCACATACTTCGCATTTCTCTACCTTACCTCCACACTTGGAGATAAGTCCTAGACTAGACATTCTGTTAATTCTTTTACAATGAACATGTCCTAGCCTATTATGCCACAACTCAAGAGAATAATCAGAAAAGGTGATTACATTTATATTATTATGCTGGGTTACAACAAGCTGAATCTTGTACATTCCTTCAGTTTGGAAAGCTTTTCCGAAAAATGTACCCTTCTTGGACATCACCAACTGGCCAGCAATGATGTCCATCCTCAAGCCTGCGTTGCAGAGCAGACTTCCAGAGATCAGGTTCTTAGCAATTACTGGAACATGCTTCATACCTTGAAGCGTCAGAGTGTTCCCCGATGTGAGTTTCAGCTCCACCGTCCCGATCCCCAGTACTTCAGCTTGTGCCTGGTTTGCCATTATGACCTTCTCTGAAGTTGGCTCATAAGAGACGAACCAGTCTTTGTCTGAACAGACATGGCAGGTCGCACCAGTATCTATCCACCAGTCCAAGTCAGCCCCCACAGTTGCAACCTGTGCTATCATGGCAACTAGATTAGTAATCATAGAAACCTTACTAGGCTCACCTTGTTCTTTGGGCTTGGACTTGCATTCGGATTTGTAGTGGCCCTTCTTGCCACATTTGAAGCAAGTCACATGGGACTTGGACTTCTGCTGCTTGAAAGCAGGACCCTTCACTTTCAGATTCGTGAAGTCCTTCTTTTTGCGATGAGAAGCAGCCTGCTTCCCCTGGTATTATCTGGTTTGGACCAGATTTGCCTTCGCCAGTTGCTTGGACAGAGTATCCATCTTCTGTTGAGAGCGCATCTCGTCCTCAACATGGATCTCTTGCAAGAAATCTTCCAAGCTAATTTCCATCTTCTTTCGATGCATCCTTGCATAGAAGTTGCTCCATTCTGTAGGAAGTTTCGCGACGATCCCTCCAACGACAAACTTGTCGACGAGGGACATGTTATCGTCTTCTAGTTTCTGACGCAACTTCAGAAACTCCTTCACTTGGGACAGCATCGCCTTCTCGTCTTCGAAGGTCCACTTGTGGTATTTTTCTACCATGAAGATCTTGGACCGGTTCTCGTCATCTTCATAGAGCTTTCCCAAGAAGTCCCATATCTCTTTGGCAGACGTCTTCTTGGAGTAGGACTCTGCCAGAGAGTCTTCCATGGAATTGAGTATCAGTAGTTTACATATACTGTTTTCTCTTTTCCACTTCGCTTGCTTGGTCGTAGCAGCGGCCACAGCCGCAGCAGATCCAGTGGTTGGAACGATCGGTTCTTCTTCTGACAGCACGTGATCAACATTCACGAGTTGAAGATTTAAAGTGACCTTTCGTTTCCATATCTGGAAGTGTTCGCCATCGAATTTCTCCAACTTGTTAAAGCCGGTATCGATGAGCGAAGCACGAGAGTTATCCATCTTCTCAATAAAGCTTTGAGATTGTTAGTGCCGAGGCACAATTTTCGATGGAAAATTCTGAAACTGAAACAATTGTACAGACAACGTTTCAAATGCAACACCTTAAAGAAGATGTGCAACAGAGATCCTGGAGGATTCTGAATTACGAGGATCTAAAAAGATTCTACGTAATACACAAAAAATCTAAAAAGACTTTGTGCAAGCGACTATCGGCAGTAGAGCTTCTAAAAAGAAGTTACTGTAAAAGGCAACAGCAGCGATGACAGGCGAGAATGAGATGCTGGGGTGAATGAACCACCGTTGCTCAAAGCTTTATTCGCCCCACACGAGCACGAACAGCTTCCAGGAACCAGAAAGTTCACGAAGAACTACTGGAACGCTCGTAAGTCAATATTTGAGACTTGAACGGGCTTCCTGGACTTAACAGACTCCCTCAACTCTCTTCTTGGTGCATCTTTCAAATGAGGCCAAGGGGCTCTATTTATAGAGTGGAGTTGAGACTTCACCTCTTCTCCTATCCGATGTGGGACTAAAATACCAATACTCAAAAATAGAGTTTGATATTTTAGATCATCCCACAATCAGCATAGAAGTGTGCCAGTCCACGCCTACCCCCCGAACACTCCCGTGCATGCACGAGACATCCTGGAGTCCGTGTCCGAGTCCGAGTCCGCACAACAAAAATTAACTTGCATCCTTGTTGGATTTAATCATTTTTCCTTCTAGGAAAATACTTCCACATGGCACAAACTTGTGCCCCACTACACCTCATGTGCACACCTCAACACAAGCAATGCATTATATTGAGATACTCACCATTTGGTGTAGCCGATGTGGGACTATCTTTTCTAGTCCAAAGGCAAAAACACCAACATATCTGACATGAACACGACACGACACAGAAGCACGTTTGAAGTAACTGTGCTATTAACAGACTTCTGTCCTTGTTGCCACGGTGAGGAATCAACTCGACGGGACACTCCTTAAGCTTCCCTTTGTGATTGCTCTACACATACAGCTAGGGGTGAGCATCGGTTCGGTTCGGTTCAAACCGAACCGTATATATGAAAACCGAAATAACCGTAAACCGTATTTCTCAAAACCGAAAACCGAACCGTTTTTTATAAAAACCGAACAAAACTGAACCGAATTAATTCTGTTCTGTTTTTGGTCGGTTCGGTTTCATGAGCCAATGTGTCGGACCTTATTTTAAAAAGGCAATTGATAAAGGCACTGCACAATTTGATCAGGGCTAGCCCGGATTGGGGCTAGCCCAGATTTTTTTGTGTTTTACTCAGGACAGCCCATTTTTTTGATTTTGGGCTGTCCCAAAGTAAAATTTCCCTAAACCCAAAATTTTTCTCTCATTTGCAAAATTTTTTCTCTCTTCCTAAACCCTAACTCCTCTCTTCTTCTTCTTCCTCTTCTCCTCCACCATTTCTCCATCCCCAAGATAATTTGAAATTCCTAGATATTTCTTCCACCCTAGAAATGTTCTCTTCTTCTTCCTCTTCTCTTCCAAATTTCCTTCTCAAGAAGATCGATGGCACCCAAATTCTTTCTCTATTTGTTTCCAAAATCCTATAAATTAAATTAAAAAATTCAAGCATCCATTATATTGTTTATTTCAATTGTCTGTAGCCCATTTGAATTAAACTACATTCGGAGTGGAAAATTATCCATTTAAATTAAACACAAGTATGCACGAACGAGAAAACTGTGCGTCGACCAGGACTGCCTAATTTTCTGGCAGTCCTACAAACTGAATGGACTGCCAAAAAACTGGGCAGTCCTAAGTCACAACATGTGAAACAAAGGACTGCCCATTTTTCTGGCAGTCCTTACCGTATTCAGGACTGCCAGAAAATTGGACAGTCCTACATACAGTAAGGACTGCCAGAAAAATGGGCAGTCCTTTGTTTCACATGCTGTGACTTAGGACTGCCCAGTTTTCTGGCAGTCCATTCAGTTTATTGGACTGCCAGAAAATTGGGCAGTCCTTGTTTGTATGTGGACTGCCCAGTTCCTAGGCAGTCCATGCTCACAGCAAGTTCTGTGATGGACTGCCCAGTTTTCTGGCAGTCCACATATGTATGTGGACTGCCAGTAAACTGGGCAGTCCACATACAAACCGGACTTCCAATCTTTCTTCGCGCGCGCGCGTGACAGCATGCAGTCCACATACAAACCGGACTCCCAATTTCTTCCATATTTTCTACATTATGAAAGAACATTCAAAAATTAGGAATCAATCGATTATTAAACAAACTTTGCAATATAGTAGTCGAAAACATACCGACTACTACGAATATTCGTTGATAACTACTCTAGGGTTACAAAACAGGAAGATTTTTGTAGGGACAAGAGGAATCTCAATCTAGGGTTTAGAAGAAAATTTGAGATTAGAAGAAAATTTGAGAGGAAGAAGAGAAAGAGAAGAGAAATAAAACAATTGACTTTTATACTACCTAATGGGCTAGCCCTAATAAATTTTTTCAATGGCAAACTTGTAAATAATACAAACTTACAAATGGGCTAGCCCTGATCAAATTATGCAGTGCCTTTATCAATTGCCTTTAAAAATATGACATTATTGTATTTATGAATTATTATATTACATAGTGTGAAAAATATTACTATATATAGATTGAGGGTAAAGAGAGAGAGCACTCAAAGAAGTACCGACAGAGAATAGGAGAAGAGATTGCTCTCTTAGGGGTTACAAAATATTAATATATGTATATTGAAGGTAGTTTGATAAATTACTAAATCTAAATCGGTTTTCGGTTCGGTTCGGTTCGGTTACCCGGATCAAGAACCGAAAACCGAACCGTTATTTTAAAATTTCAAATTTTAAAACCGAAAATCGAACCGAAAACCGAAAAAACCGAACCATTTGTCATATTTCGGTTCGGTTCGGTTCGGTTTTCGGATTTCAACCGTTATATGCTCACCCCTACATACAGCCATAGGAAAATTGGACTCGTTGGCCAAAGCTTCATTCGTGCCCTAACTGCTCAGGAACCTATTATAAAACCCAATTATATAAATCAAGTATTATTAGCAACCTATTGTGTCGCATTTGTGTCATGCATGTGTCGGACGCCACACGGACACGCCCAATGATGAGCATAGAGTTCAATTCAATCTTACATAAAAATAAAAAAGAAATGCGCCTAGATTATAATTAGGGTTTAGTATTGGGAAATTTAGTACAGAAAAGCCCCTTGAATCCGAGAAAAATATGCAGATCAAAATCAAATCTTGCATCGAGATCACCTGAGCGATGTTGACGATCAACTGGCGGAACTTGGGGTGGCGGCCGGCCTCCGCCTTGAGCCGGGAGGCGATCGGCTTGGCGATGGTCTTCAGCACCAGAGTCCCCAGCTTCACCACCGGGAGCATCATCTTCTTATGTTGTGCCTGCGGGAACACCGGACAGCTTCTTTTCCTCCTCCTATGGAAATTGAGAGTTTCTTGGAGAGGAAGGGAAGGAGCGGGAAGAAAGTCCAGGGGTAAAATGGTCAGTTCCGTCGCTGAAACATTAAAAAAAAGTATGGAAAGAGGAAGAAGAAGGAGAATGGGAAAAGTAGGGATAACGGGTCGGATTTCTGATGGAATTTATATGATCCACATTGGGGGTGGAAATGGACCGGCCTACCCAATAACCGGATCCGAAATGTGTGAACTTGGATTAGGCCTTGTAATGTAATCGTAATCGCAATATAATAAAATATTTTGTTTTTCATTTGATTACAGTACAATTACGATTACATTACAGTGAACCAAACGAGGCCATAGTCTTTTAGACCCTATAATATATTGGGTCTGGGTTTGAATTTACTTAGAGCATCTCCAACCCTATTGTGAGTTTAAAAAAAATGGGGGTAAAGTGCATTTAAACACTCCTTAGAGTTGCCTCGTTCGCAAAATAAGACCTTTTAGAAAACTTATGCAGTTTGCACCCCCCGCAAACCCGGTTTTGAGCAGAATACCCCTTTCCGTCAGAAGTAGCCGTTAGCACCAAAATTTAGGAGAGAGAAATTATTCTACTCCCCAAAATACCCCTCCAAGTGACCGTTGGGGACAGCAGCCTATTCCATTCCTTCTCTATATATAGGATAGTGGAAACTTGTTTGAAACATTACACTTAAAACACCACACTTTCTATTTTCTATATATTAATCCGGTAGGTTGTAGGAAAAAATAATGTTTTCTTTTTTATTCCTTTTTATTTTATTTATTTGCTATAAATTTTTTCTTACCTACAGATCTCCAATCCAATTGCAAATTATGGCCAGTAGCTCTCAATCTTCATTCTCAAGACGTCCAAATAGGAATTACGGAAGAACAATTTGTTGCTATTGTGGATTAATTAGTCCACTGAAGACTTCATGGACGCCAACCAATCCTGGAAGAAGATTTTACGGGTGTGCAAATTTTTCAACAAATTCTTGTGGTTTTCTACTATGGGAGGATGAGAAACTTTCAGAACACTATCAAATTCTAATGTGGAATTTAATGAAAGAAGTAAAGGAGCATCGAGGCCCATGAAAATAATTTTAATATTAGTTACAGTAATATTACGTCCAAATAGAAATTATGGAAGAACAATTTATTGCTATTGTGGATTAATTAGTCCATTGAAAATAAATTTAATATTAGTTACAGTAATATTACGTCCAAATAGAAATTATGGAAGAACAATTTATTTTTGGATTTTTGATACGTTTATTAATATTTAAGTTATTTGTTTAAGTAATACATGTGATGAAAATAAATTTGTACCAAGATTTGCAATTTCAGTTAGAATTAATAAATAAATAATTACGATAATAGTCATGACTAATAAATTATTAAGTAAGACTATAATGATGATAATAATGATGATTACTAAATTATTAATTAAAATTATTATAATATATAAATTATTAACTATAATTATAATATGATTAAATTATTATTAATTAATATTATAATAAAATTGTAATTAATAAATTATTAAGTACGATTATAATTATTAATTAAGATTGTAATTATTATAAAATATTAAATAATATAATATTAGTTACAGTTATCTAGCTCCAAATACGGTTTACAAAACATGCCCTAAGTTAAATGGCTGGATAGTTCAGGACTAACCGGACATTTGTTAAAAGATTTTTTTTTCCAGAAAAAATTTAAAATGAAAACCTACTATTTAGATTATAAACATTTATTTTCGAAAATGACGTCAAGCATGAGAATTGATTTTTGTTTAATAAACTTTTTAATATTTTGTTTTTTGTTTCCATTTTTTTTGTTCTTATTTCATTTTTTTTTTCATCTTTTTAATAATCTTTTCTAGAATTAATAAATAAATAATTACGATAATAGTCATGACTAATAAATAATTACGATACAAGTTCAGGACTAACCGGACATTTGTTAAAAGATTTTTTTTTTCCAGAAAAAATTTAAGATGAAAACCTACTATTTAGATTATAAACATTTATTTTCGAAAATGACGTCAAGCATGAGAATTGAATAATTTTACTAGCAAAGACCATTTTCCACTTTTTTGACGGAACTAACCGTTTTTAACAAGTTAATATTAATTAAAATAATTTTAATAAATAATTTTACTAGCAAAGACCATTTTTCCTTTGTTAATATTTATCCACTTTTTAACAAGTATTTGTGCGTAACCGTTTTTAACAAAATAATTTTAGAACTAACCGTTTTTAACAAGTTAATATTAGATAGCCCAGGGGTAAAATGGTCAAAACAACCCCATTTTAACACCCGTTAACAGAAAAGTTAGCGGAGGGGGTGATTTGAGCATTTTCGTATCTTGTTGGGTTTTTTCGGATCAGCGAGTCTTTATTTGCATTTTCGTGCATCTAAGGAGGGTTTAAATGCACTTTACCCAAAAAAATGGTTGCCACATAGGAATGACAAACTTTCATTCTAAAAATTCTTCTCTAATGCAAATGTAGAATAAACACATGAAGTTGACATGGCAAGGACAATGTGAAGTTGGTTGTCTAGATCTAGACAATGCACTTCACAATGACTTTGTCTTCACATCATCAATTATGAATAGAAATATTTATAAAAAGTTGAAGTGGAGGAGTTGTCTTGGAAGTTGAAAAAAATAATTTTTATTGTCTCCTCAATACTTTTGCATTGGAGAGAGTTTTTCTATCTCATTGTCTTTTGAGATATAGTTTTGCCACATAAACAAGACATTGTCTTGTGGCTCATGCCACATAGGAGCCACCTAAGACTCACAACACTTAACAAGACAATAGGGTTGGAGATGCTCTTAGAGCATCTGTTTGACTTTGGAAAAAATTAGTGCCACATAGGAATAACAAAATTTTAGAACGTATTTTATTGCAAGATAGAAAATAGGTAAAAAAGAATTAATTCCACAGAATTATTTTACTAGGATATTTACTTTTATGTAATTTTAAATTTTTCATAATGGCGGTGTTTGATTGCCATTTTTTTTTGGAAAATTAAATGAATTTTCAAGAAAAACTTAATCTGGGTGCTTGTTTGACATTATTTTCCACATAAAATAGTTAATTTTTCATGGAAAATAATTTTTACTATTTGATTGCACTTTTTTTCCATGAAAAAGTAACATTTTTCATTAAAAAAAACTTATATTTTCTGCATCTACAATGCTCAATTCAACATGTCCACATTAACTAGCACAAGTAAACAAGATAAAACTATACAGTTGATATAATTCAGACAAACCTAGGACACGAGACATTCAAAATGAGTACACAACAATAAGCCCATATTAATCCATCCCAAACCTCGACAATCATCAACAAACAACAAAAGATACGTCAAACAAATATAACAGTAAACAATAGTCGGCTAATTACATAACAATAAACAATACTCAACTGACAATAAAAAAAGATGGGTCTTTTATCATAAAGATCCAAATTTGCTAACTAGTCATTCTTAGCCAAGTTTAATAATATCCAACAGATCCATCATTCTGAAATAAAATACTAAAAAAAAAAAAAAAATCAATGGGGGAGGATCTGAACAAACTATCTTAATCTTCGGAAAATGTTTAATTGGTTATAACATTAGTTGATCGAAGAGTGGAGTTTTTGAACACCACTTCTCAATTGCTTATGATTGAGAT
Organism: Iris pallida; assembly: GCA_029216955.1. Lineage (NCBI taxonomy): Eukaryota > Viridiplantae > Streptophyta > Magnoliopsida > Asparagales > Iridaceae > Iris > Iris pallida. Next base: position 1,157,195 of record JANAVB010044216.1, read on the forward strand.
TACGTTATACATAATCATATAGATCTTGATCAAATTGCTTGCTAAAGGGATAACATTCGGGAGGTCTGGTTAGAAGGAGATTACAATTGTAGAGCTACTGTTTCTAATTTGGAATATGAAGTAAATATATCAAACGAGAGTCTGTACCTCAGCATGAGAATTTTTATATTCTCATTTTAAAAAAAAATCTATGTTAACCAAATAATCTGCTGCCTAATTACAATTTTGAAAGCAACGAGCAATTTTCATCTTTATAATTTAGCCAACATGAAACGATATTTTTCAATAATCAAGAAGCGGCAAATGACAGTCAATAACAGCAGTAATGTCATATTCTTTTCCTACATATACTTTTTTTTTTTCTTTTTTCTCTTAAAAATCAAAGTCGGTGGACGACTCCACCCGACCTTGGTCCAGAGGCCGTGGCCACCGTCACCCAGCCACCTCCGTGGGAGGGAGGACTTGAACCCGGCCCTCACCTCCGGTGCACGGTGGTATTACCAGTACACCACGACTCGATGTGCCTTTTCCTACATATACATGTCAGAAAAGAATATGAACTCTTTTGGCTGTGTTTGATTGGACTTTTTTTCCATGGAAAATATTTCCATCACAAATTTTCCACCAATTGTAGTGTTTGATAGCTTATATTTTCCATGGAATTATTTTCCAAAAAACTATCATTTTCTATATTTCCATCTAAAATGGTGGAAAATAAAACTTGTCCAACCCATAGGAAAATATCATTTTCCATGGAAAATAACTATTTTTCGTTGAAAATAATGGCAATCAAACACCCAAATTAAATTTTTCATGGAAATTTTTTAAAATTCTATGGAATTTTTTTGTAGGAAAATAATTCCATGGAATTAATTTCTTTTTCACGCATTTTCCACCTTGCAATCAAACGCACCTTACACTGTGTTTGGAAACATTTGTGGGAAGGGAGAGAAAAATTTGAGGGGAAAGAAAATGGAGGAGAGTAAAGTTAATTTTTCCTTCCTTTGTTTGGATGGACAAAAAGTAGGGGAAGGAAAAGTTTAAAAATAATTTTTTATTTGTTTATGGATATAGGTATAATTACTATTTCCTCCTTGGTATTCTCAAATGATGATTTAATATTAACTTTTTGAGGGGTGGTGGGGTAAATTCACTCAAATTCCTCTCATCTCTCTCCATTTTCCTCCCACATTTGGGAGGAAAATTTTTTGGTGGGACCCACCTATTTTTTCCTCTCAAATTTTTCTCCCCCATGTTCTCTTCCCCTTTCCAAACACCATTATTTAAAAAATTTCTCTCACTTTTTCTTCAACTTTTTCCTTCCTCCCATTCTACACCCTTCCCAAACAGTATGATTTCAAATCTTAAATTAGCACATACATAACCATGTCAACGTAAAAAACTATTGAGTCTGGACACGACACTGCTCCAATTATTTTATTTCTGGTTGTTAAACCGTGAAAAGCTAGTATTTTACTGATTAAATTATAGTGTTAGTGATAAGCCATTGTTCTTCTTCTCAAACAAACAACATTAAACATAGACGACATTGCAAGTGAAGTAAAGAAAGCCCATGGGCTTTACGCCAGGCCCAGCTGGACCTCACTTCCCTTCTTTGAGTTGCTCACCCCTACTACTTCCTAACACGAATCTCGAGGCCTAATTAGTATGTATTAGAGAGAGAGAAAAAAAGAGGTTGGCTGGCTGGCTGGCTGGCTGGCTTATGGTCACCGCTAGGTGAGGTGCGGTGACGGTAATAATGGGACTAGCAGTAGCAGATGTATGTCTGTCTGTACCACCCTGACTTGCATCAAACCCAATATTTTACGGGTCCAGGTGTACGGCTCACCATTTTGATCGAGTCTTGTGCCCAAACCGGGTTGAGTTAGTTGGCACTAGACCGGGTTCACGTTACTTACCACACTGGCACCGGTCACGTGTGGCTGGCACCATAATATATTATTTGTATCTAAATAAACTCAGATATGTATATACTCAGATATGTATATTAATAACTCTCTCAGACATTCTCTGATACAAAGTTGAAAAGGTTTTACGAAGAAACACCACGTAACTTTTACCAAATTTCCTTTTCCACCATTGGAACCTAAGAAGAAGAAGAAGAAGAAAGATTCCGAGACAGAGCCAGCGGAGACAAACATTACACATCACACTTGACTAACAATGTAGCCTAACTATTTGACCAGGATTATGAAATGACTCTTTTGATTATAAGCCCCCTCTCTCTCTCTCTCTCTCTCTCTCTCTCTCTTGTGGCAGAGCCCATTCCTTTGGCATTTTTACTTTTCGCTTCTTCTGCTCCACAAAAATCTTCTACATTCATTCTCTTCTCCAGAGTTGCACACTACAGAGACAGACATGACCCCAACCCAAGGTCCCAAGAGCAGCCTTAAAAAGCAAAACCAAAGAGTAGTAAGAGCAGCATTATTGTTTTTCCATCTCTGCTGTGCTTCCAAGAATTCCTAAATTCCTATCAATTGAGTTCCAAAATTTCTGGGCGATGATGAGTCTGACTTGTGCGGTGCAGGACACCGACAACGTCGAAGGACTGACGAAAATGACCACGATTTGAGCTGACGTAGACCAGAATGTGACGTCCGTTCATGAAAACTCAACTAATAGAGCGCCGCACGGACGCTCGAGGACCGGCACCATTCTACTACGGGTATAAACAACGGCCAACCACGCGGTCCGTCGTGCGGCGTCGTTAGGACGTCGTGCGCATAGAACTGGTGGCTGGACGGCATCGGCTGTCGTAGGCGTCGTGAACAGGGACGGATTCAGAAATTATAACTGGGGTGGGCTACCAAAAATTTGGATAGGCTGGAAGTAGATTAATCCATATAAAAAAAATCAAAAAGAAAATTACATGAAAAAAATGTAATTTTTTTTTGTGGGTCAAGCCAAGCTTGGTTCCGCCCCTGGTCGTGAAGATGTCGTGGGTGCCTTCGACGTCGTGGATGAAGCGAGACGTTGAGTTGCGGGCGTCGAAAGATGTCATGGCCGTCTTGTGGAGCTCTGGAGCGCGCGGGGTATGCGTGTGGAACGATGATGACAAAACCAGTGCTGGAAAAAAAAAATTCCAAAATTTCTGCACGACTTGGATGACAGATAGGATAATCAAAAAATTAAACAATATATTATAATAATAACAAAAGCTAATTAGTTTGACTAAGTAAATTAAATAGATAATTCTATTTTCGAATGTTTTTCAGAGTATTTATCCGAGAGACACGATCTACATTTTTTTGCGTGTTTGTATTTATTATAATTAATATTTTGATATGTGCTAGTTAAGTTAACTATTTAACTTATTACAAATTTGTATTTAACTAAATTAATAATTAGCTACTACTATTATTTATTTAATTTATTAGAAATTAAAACTTAATATTATTAATAATCTACAATTATAATTAATTTCAAACAGAACAAGCAGCAGCATTAAAGTACTTTATTATTTATATAGAAAAATCAATTGGGCTACTTCTGTCCACATCCGGAAAAAAAAAATGAAAAGAATGCGGATAACCCTAAAAAGAAGGAAGGCGACATGCTGCGGACAAGAACAAGAACTCCCCTTTAGGATATGCTTGACAATAGTATTTTTTATCGATTTTGGAAAGTCTTTTTGTCGTTCGTTTATGAAGTATTTAAAAAAAATTTGCTTGATAATTTTTCGATTAACTGGTTTTTATCGATTCAAAAACCTCCCAAAACTATTGTAGTGTAATTTTGAGTGTCATTATAAACACACAAAATCGAGATATTTTGAGGGTTTCTATTTTTTCTTCTTCCACTTATATATTTATCAAAAGATATAATTACAACTACTAATATTCTACCATATTTCATCTCTCATCTTTGTTTCTCTTGAGGTCACATTTGACAGCTACTATAGGTGACTTTTTTAAATTTTGTGATTCGTTGGATGTGGTAGTGAATGATTGTCATAAAATTTTGATGTCCATTTGATGTGATAGTAAATACTTTACTTTCAACATTTACAATTATCACTTGTCAAATTATTTTATGTTATTGCCGGGAACGCCGGGGCACAATTTTTCGATGAAAAACTGAGAAAATGAAACAGTTGTAAAGACAACGTTTCTAATGCAACTCCTTAAAGAAGGTTTTGCAACAGAGATCCAGAAGGATTCTGCAAATTACGAAATCTAAAAAGATATCGTAATACACGAATAATCTAAAGAGATTTTCGTGATCGTAGCAAACTGGCAGTAGTGCCTTCTAAAAAGAAGATACTGACAGAACTGCTAAAGGCAACAGAAGGATGATAGGCGAGAGATGGAATTGCTGGGGTGAATTATCACCGTTGCTCAAAGCTTTATTCGCCCTCTGCGAACAGCTTCCAGGAACCAGCAAGGTTGACGGAAAAACCTTGGAACACTCCTGCTCTTCTGACTCCTCGGAAGACGGCGAACTCCTCTGGCAATGGTACTCTTCTCTCTCTGTTTGAAGTAACAGAACTCACGCGTACTAAAAAGTACTAGTGTTTGTGTTAAACAACACGCTCACTACTCTGTTGTGTTAAAGAACACTTAGAGTTTTCTCTCTGGAATTCTGATTACTTCTTCCAACTGAGAGAGAGGAGAGAACCTACATATATAGCCCACGGGGCGGTTGCCAAGCAGTTGCCTGCACTTCAGGGTAGTGGCAGAACCACTCCTGAACATGCAGCAACTGCTGCAACCGTTCCCGCTCTAATATGCAGCCAGCCATACGCACATACGCACTCTACGCACACTGCGTATGCTGCGCACACTGCGCACTCTACGTACTCTACGTACGCTGCGTACGCTGCGCACACTGCGCGCACTGGGCTGCGTACTGGGCTGCGTAACTGGGCCAGCGTAACTGGGCTCGCGTAACTGGGCTCGCGTAACGGGCCGCGCAACGTGGTCGCGCAACGTGGTCGCGCAACGAGCGCAACTTAAGCGCACTATGCGCCTAGCGACGATGCTGACGTGCGATGCGTACGCTGCGCACACTGCGCACTCTACGTACTCTACGTACGCTGCGTACTCTGGGCTGCGTACTGGGCTGCGTACTGGACTGCGTAACTGGGCCAGCGTAACTGGGCTCGCGTAACTGGGCTCGCGTAACTAGGCTAAAGAGCAAAAAGCTTACAGCTTATTAATTGTTGATTAAGCCTTTATACCATTAATAATCCACATGGCACACACCCATGTGCACTACATGTGCATCTCCATAAAGAGTAAAGACTCATATATATGGAGATACACATTCCTTTCTAGCCGATGTGGGACTAAAAACCAAAACAAAAGGCTATAAACCCAACATTTTATACCTGCAAGTTATATGAATATGAGTTATTATTTGGGAGGACAATGATATAATCTTTCTTTAGGATGACGATTGTTTATATATAGACATATAAATAATTTTATTATTTAAAAAAATTAGAACCTTTCGTTAATGAATTACCAAACTTGATATTAGATTGGTTTAAAAATCGCTACTTAAATCCATCCAAAATTGGACCCCTCATAAACGCTACTTAAAAAAACATTCAAGACTATCATTCAAGACTCTTTGACAGTCAAAAAAAGACTACATAGAGCGGTGGTCCAAAACTATCAATCGCATAGAGGAGGCTTGAGCATGATATTCAAGTCCTAATAAGCATCTTAGGCATGACAGAGAGACTGATCTGATGCAAAGACCAGTCAACACCAAGGGCATCTAGACATTGATCGCCAAAGAGCTTTAGGTAGAAATCACCGCCAATTACCCCCACCACCTTGGACCAGGAACACATACCATCACTGTCATCGGACTAACACCAAGGTTTGGGGCCACCATCCATATCACATATACGAGGTTCACACTTAAAATCTAAACCTAGACGGCTAGTTGGCAAGTAGGTAGACCTTTCTTGTGAATATACACACAGTTTAAGCTCATACAAAGAATCTATACGAATAGGAAAGAAAGATACAATCTGTTGCTGCAGGAAATTGTATTCATATTTGTGAAACATTATAGCAAAAGAGCAAAAAGGAATGGCATTCTACATGGTTCAGCAAATGATTATGTTTTCAACTGAACATAGGCCAAGAACTGGTATATAATCATTCTATACAGAAATACAGTATAGTGAACAACTCCATTCTATACTTAATGGACATGACACTCCTGTGGAAAATGGACCCTCCAAATTCCCATAACTTTGTCAATCAGGAATTCAATCCAACTGACCAACATGCTTCCACATTCACTCCTATGTATCTACCACTTTAGTACCACACTTCCTGGAAACCCTCCATGTTATCCTCAACTTCTGCTGGCACTCACAAGAGCACCATGTCAGCCATGTGGAACTATTACAGCTGCTGCCAACAATCCCAACTAGGCTCAAACTTGATTTTTTTTTTTCCCCAAGTTTTTTTTCAGTAAGATTCCATCATTCCAGCTTGGATAGATTGGGATCATGCCACCCTCCCAGCCCTCCATTCTTGGCAAAATGATAAAGGTAAGCTGTAAAACATACCAATGTGCAATGCAAGAGGACCAGAAACAGGGGATCATGTCTGGGAAAAGAGGGGCTTCACATTTTGATTTAGCAAAGAATCATGGGGAAGCCCTAAGAAATCCTCAAAACTTGATAGTTCATGTCACCTCTGATTTCATGTGCTTTGTGATGATTCTACAACTTTACAGTTATTTTGTTAGCTCAAATGCTTACAAGAGGTGGTGCTGTGGATAACTATCTAAAAGCAAAGAATGCAGAAGATTCACTCAAAATAAAACTGGGAACCACCACTTAGATAGCTTGCCAAATTATTACAAACCATATAAACTAATAATCATCACAAAATAGTGATTCACAATTTAATAGAAAGTAAAAGGGGAGAACCAAGAAAGTTTTTTTTTGGGATTATCTTTGAACATATGTGATACACAAAACAAAGGTAAGGTACAAATGCTTAGGAAAGACGGTGCATAAAGGTTTGATCTTTTGCTTCTAGCATTTAAACCCACTAAACATTGAGGCTCTTAGTTCATATACACTGAAGAATAGCAATTTTTCTGAGCAAAGTTTATGTTCATAGCAATTTGTGAAAGCAAAGTTATATACATGTAGCAATTTTTATGAGCAAAGTTATATATGTAGGTATCAGCTTTCACCTAATATATTATGAGAAATTGACTGGATGAAATGAAAACTATTGATCTATACTAGGTAAGTAGAAAACACAAAGTTAATATCCTGCTACATACACTGCCAGTTTAGCATAATAATGATGATCAACTTCAGTGTTAATATAAAATGAACACAAGCCCACCATGTACCAGGTCTAACCTCTACTGATTACTAAATAATACCTTCAGGTAGAGCTAAATCCACATCTATAACTTTAAAAAACAGGAACAAAAGAAAATTTCAAGGATGCGAATTAAGATTAGAAAAAAGTAAAGACAAAATAAGAGTATCTAATGAAAAGATAAACTATTTACTTCTAAGATTTCTCAGAGAGAGTAAGTCTTCTTTCTACACAAAGTTGCAGGATATCAAATTGAAGGTAATTCTTCTCACAGACTCACACTATGGACCACAATTTAAGAGTGCCTAACTGCCTACTGACATTGACAACGGATAAGTTGGAGAGAAACTACTCACACAAATGGTCAATTTACTCACAACTAATGTCATAGGTACATGATAGTTTCCAGTTGGTGGATTGATTTCAATTATTAGTCGAGCCACAATTTGTAAAAGAAAAATTACCAACATTTCCTTGAGAATGTTCACTTCAGTTTCAGACACATCAAGAAATTGTAATTCCAGATTTTTCACATCATAAATTCCATACTGATTTCCACCCTCTCTTTACTAAGATGTATCCATTTCACATAGCAACAAAACACATAATCCAGACATCAAACTAAAAGACGAGCACCATACCAATAGCAAAAGAGATTAATACTAATTACAAGGACTCCATTCCATTCAAATATGGTGTTGTATGCTTATTCATAACCAATAGACCCATACCATTAATGGAATCCAAGAAGGACCCCAATACCAAATAAGCATTGACCCACAAACACTAATTCAAGATTCCATAAGTTCCCTTATTCCTATCATAACAGACTAATAAACATAAACACCACTTACACACATCCAACACAGGTAATTGACACCAAGCACAGTTTCATTATCACCATCATATAATAATTTTCATCACTCACCTCCATCAAAATTTTCATGATCCTCTGTTCTGCTTCTTGTTTTCCTCCTGAACCACTGTCTGGTATTGCCCTGGCATCGGCGGGGGTGACGTCGCCTGCGTGTAGTACACCTGCGGGTGCAGCTGGTCAGGAGTGGCGGTGGCAACAGCATTTGCGTACTCGTATCCGTAGTTCGCCACCTGTGCCGCCTGAGATGGATGGTGGTGATGCATCACATGATATCCCATATGATTATACAACTGGCCTTGGTCCTTCGCAGTCGGTGGCACCATATGGACCATCGGGGCCGGAGGTGCGGCTGTTCGATAAATGTTCGTAGCCATTTCGGTCTTCGGTGCCAATTTTGACAGGGGCACAGCCGCAGCAGGTGGCGGCTGTGGGTTCTGGCGGACCGGAAGGTAGTACATGGGGATCTGCTGATCGAACTGCTGAGACTGCTGCATCGGGTGGGGGACTTGATGATAGTAAGAGAGGACTTGAACATAGTTAGGATTGCCATGGACGAACTGTTGCGGATGTTGTTGTTGCTGTTGCTGCTGAAGTAGGTGGGTTTGCGGGTGCATTTGCTCTGGCAACGGAATTGCTGATACTGTCTGCATGCGGTATGCCGGATCCGAAACAGGGATCTCCCTCTTAAGGTCCGAAATTGGGTTCCCAGCAGCGGTGGCCATCGGGATCCGCTCTTGGTAATAAACCGGTCTACATGAATTAATCAAACAGCATAATGTGTTTGTGAAAATGACACATCCAGTACTAATAGCACAAAATTAAAAATCCCAAGTACCTATCGGGGATTGGAGCTTCCACCGGAACCGGCTTCTGATTCGGCGCAGCCGAGAGCGGCGGCGGCTTCCGGGCTTCGGGCTTGTCGTCTTCTGATCCGGGAACTCCAGGCCTAGGGTTTTCCGTCGGAGGAGTCGAGGACGGAGCGGTCGGCAGAGGGATCGTCTGCGCGGGAGGAGCCGACGGTCCCTTCAGAGGCTCTTCCGGTCTCGGAACGGCAGATGCAGCGGTGGTGGTGGCCGACTGCAGATTCATCTGCACGAAGTGATCTTCGATGTTCGCGTACCTCGGATCGGGCGGGCGATCGTCGGGCCGCACCCTGATCGGCGGAAGATTCGACAGCGACGGGGCCGACGAAGCGGATCCGAAGGAGGAGGTCGTGTCCAGCATGGGCGAGTCGGGGACGGACTGTACGTCGGGTCGAGTCAGCTTCCCGGAGGAGTCCGGACCCGGGAACAGCGGATCCGCGTGCTGCAGCCCGCCACCGCCCCCGGGTGCTCGGCCTCCTACTCCTCCTCCGCCGCCGGCGGGTCCGGCCCGCGAATGGACGGAGGAATCGTCCTCCAGGCCCAACAGGCAGTTGACGGATGCGGAGTCGGCGGACATGCCTCTCGGCAGGTCGTCGATCCCCGTCCCGATGTCTCCGTTGAGGGCGTCAACAAACCAGGCCTCGGACTTGGAGTCGTCGAGGAGGGATCCGATGGAGGAAGGGGCGGACTCGGGCTTGGAAGGGAAGAGGAAGAGCCTTAGCCGCTTGGTGGGGCCCACGGCGCCGGGGTTGGCGGCGGCGGCGACGCGGTCGTACTCCTCGATCATGATGTCGAGGTCCTCGTCGGTGGTGACGGAGATGAGGGAGTCGAGGTCCTCGTTGGGGAGCTGGTACTTGAGGGAGAAGGGGCGGCCGCCGAGGAGGCTGCGGGAGAGCTTGGAGGAGAAGTCGGAGAGGGAGGAGTTGCGATCCACGACGACGATGCGGGTGTCGCCGCCGAGGTAGCAGAGGGACTTGTCGGTGGGTCGGGGGACGATGCGTCCGCCGTAGCTGCACATGAGGCGGAGCTTGGGGGAGGAGGAGTAGGAGGGCTCGTCCCAGGACTCGCCGCCGCGGGAGCGGGGGGAGGAGTCGACGGAGTCGGGGTAGGAGGAGCCCCCTCCACCGCCGGTGCCGGTGCCGGCGGAGATGGCCGGATCCATGGTCGGAGAAGAGAAGGAAAGGAAGGAAAGGTGGCTCTTTTTTCCCTTTTTTTCCTTTCTCTCTCTTGAGAGAGAGAATTTGGGGAAACTGAAGTGGAGAGGGAGGTGTAATTTTGTGGGTTTTTGATTAAATAGATATTGTCAGCTGAGCTGTAGCTTTAGATTCGGATGCGGAAAAGAAAAGTGGAGATTTTTTGAGGGGGTGACCAGCCTTATTTTTACCGCCGTTGTTTTGTAGTAAAACCGCTTCTTCTTGTTTTTGTTTTTGTTTTTGTTTTTGTTTTTTCCTTACCCATCACTTTGTTTACCACATTTTACGGGACACCCCACTATTTTGTAAAAATATACAGTTTCCTTCCATTTTGGACGGAAACCGCTGCTTGCCGTCGTCGGAGGGGGAGGGGGGAGGCGGTGGCAGGGAGGGGGGAGCGGAGGCAGTGGCGGCAAGGGAGCGGAAAGAGGAAAGGGAAAGAATACAGGGGTATTTTGGTTCTAAAAAAATATTCTTGACGGACTCCTTCTAAAGTGGGGGACTGTACATTTTTACAAAACAGTGAGATGCACCGTAAAATATGATAAACAAAGTGGGAGGCAACTCAAATTTTTTTTTTTTTTTTTTACTTTTTAGGTCTTAAAAGATAATTGATTTGGTTTACATGGGCTTATAATTGGACCGGGTTCTGAACTGTTCATAACTAGTTCAGTAATTTAGGTTCACGACGAGTTCACTAATATAGGCTTTATTTGGTAGGAAAGATGGAAAAGTAAAAGGAAGGGAGAAAAGAAAAGTATAATTTATTTTCCTTCCATATGGAAAGAAAATATTATTTTCTTCCTCTTTGTATTTGGTCGCAAGGATGGAAAAAAGAAAAGATGCACTTTTCTTTGTTTGGTATGGAAAAAAAAAGTTGAAGAAAAGAATGTAAAAAAAATATGATTTATCAATCCTATTCTCAACTAAAAATATTTATTTACCACTTGATTTCATAGATAAATTTTTAAATAATGCATTCATATAGGGGTATAATTGTTAATTAATACATAACTCTATTTTTTTCACTTTTCCTCCCACTTTTGGCAATTGAATTTATTAGGTTATGAGAAAAAAATAATCCCTTTCCTTTTCCTTCTTTTCTATTTTCCTTCTATATCAAAAAAGAGAAAATGAATCCCCCTCCCTCACACACTTTTTTTTCTATTTTTTTTTTTCTTCTTCCACTTTTCCCTCCTACTAATATCAAAAAAGAGAAAATGAGTACCTTTCCGTCCAAAAATAAAAATCGAAATAAATAATTTAGTTCAAATTTAATTTTAAATGTTAAAAAAGAAAATTTGATTGATTACGGTTGATTTTCCTTCCTTGACCCATGCTAATTCTAGAGTAGAGGGTGTTGTCTATATGGGCATTGAGGGTGTTGTATATAAGGGCATTTGTTACTTTTCCCTTTAATGATTTATTAGGAAGATTTTCTTCTTGATATGTTAATTAGAGTGGGTTTTTTTCTTCTTGACATTCAACTAAATTGTTTATTTTGAAAGATTGTGATGGTCATTTTCTCCTTAAATCATGTTAATTCTTGATTTATTTATTTTTATCTTAATATTTGTTATTTATTTACTTCTGGTGGTAAGTAAGGAAAATTCTATGACTTCCTCCGCATAACGGAAAGCACGACATCGTCATTTACCGACATTCTCTCATTTAGGGTTACAATGTCACGAGTCCCCGCTTTGTGTCTTGCAACCCTGAAAAACTTTTTGTTGTAAATTTTAACTGCATTTTTTTCCTAAAAAATTACTGTAAATTGCAGTCCGAAATAATCGAACTGGTTTTTTTTGGGGATGTCCGACGTAACGCATTGTTCTTTATGCACGCTGCATTGCTATTTAGATCCACTGTTTTCAATTGTCACACACACACATCCGTAGTTCTCTACGGTTTGATTTCGATATCATCTGTCTAATCAAGGAGGTTATATCTCTCAAGAATTAAAAATCAAGAATTTGACTGTCAAAACCGAATTAACTGAACTATTTTGGTTTGTTTTGGTTTCGAATAAGTTCGGTTCAGTTCCAACCAAAAGCAATTCGAGTTATAGTTATGAATGTCATAAAATCTTGTTCAATTAAACTGAAGCGGCCGAATGCTCGTCCCTAGTTCAGTTGCTAATTATACATCATTATACGTCAGCTTTCTGTTGAGTTGTACCTCACATTTGCTTCAGTATAAAGTTCAAGATTCAAAAAAACTAATATGGGTAATTCTGGCGAACTTGCTTTCACTGGGAGCTCGAATTCTGATCACTTGGGCCGCAAGCAAATCTCTTAACCATTAGTCTATATATATATATATATATATATATATATATATATATATATATATATATATATATATTTTACTTTATCATGATCCATTTTATTTTAAAACGGCTCAAAAAATGGACCGTCTAAGCAGTCATTATATTACGGTCTATTTAATTTTAAAATAAATAAATTATGTAAACAAATGTTAAAAAAAGTTTAAATTTGTCAACATGGAAAATCGAACTCAACCAAACAAAAAAAAAATACCTCGCACCTTAACTACATGAGTTAGAAGAAATATTTGACTATAATTGGATAATATTATTATTATATGTTATCATACGTGTAAAGCACGTGTAGTTACTAGTATATATAAGGATGCTTCAAAATGGTTAAAGATTTAGCCGTCTAAGCCGAATGTATATCTGTCACTCCCCGATCCTGGAATACGTATTTTAATACGTAAACCGATAAATTGTATTTACCTTGTATTTTTACGATATTTATATGCTGTACTTTTTTCATGTATTTCCCAAAAATATTCGACAAAATATTATTTCCTAATTTATTTCCTGCATTTGGGCCTACAGTTTTGGCTCATTAGGGTAACCTATTCTTGGTTCATGAACCCATGGGTTCAAGATTCTATATAATAACTCAACTCATTCTCTCTCCTCTCATTTATTTCCTCTCATTTACTTTCCTCCACCAACCAAGGCAAGTACCAACTTGCTCAAGAGATGGATCCATAAATGTTGTTGATGTTTTCTTACAAAATTATTTGTCAAAATATGTTCTTCTCCTTATTCTATACTAGTTTAGAACTTGAAGTTTTCCATTTTGAAGCTTTAATTTTTGCAGATCTAGGTTTTAACCATTTTCGGATCTTCTTGGTTTTGATCTAGCAAACTTCATTATTTTCAAGTTTTGATGGTTCCATGTTGTAGAGAATTTTATTCTACCCCATTTTGACCTAAGGAAGTTCCGATTTGGGCTCCGGATGAAGGTTTTGTGTAGCTTGGAAGCCATGGTTGCTTGGCTCCTCTTCTCGGACAGGTGGAGAAGAAGAGCAGTACTTGACCGCATGAATCCTCATGCGACAAGTCTCTGGCCGCATGGACTTTCCAGCCGCATGAGACTCGTTCGAGCTCAGCCGCATGAAAAGTCTTTCCTAGCCGCATAAGACTTGCTTGAGTACTTGACCACATGAATCTTCATGCGGCAAGTAATTGAGCCGCATAGCCTTGTTCAGACTCAGCCGCATGAGCCCCTGTTATCTTGAGTCGCATGGACTTCATGCGGCTAGCCTTCGCAGCCGCATAAGGCCCATCCATCATCCAGTCGCGTATGTATTGCCCATGCTCAGCCGCATAGGACTTCGTCTGATCATAGCCGCATATGCTGTTGAACCCCGGCCGCCTGGCGATTGCTCCATTCGCAGCCGCATAAGCTGACACCCCTTCGTCCGCATGAACCCGCCTTTCCAGCCGCATGCGCCTTGGGCTCCCTGAGCCGCATGAGCGAGCAGTCCCAGCCGCATGAACCAGTATTGACCCGGCCGCATGGACTTTTGTGCCCTATCTTGTTACCTTATTATTATTATTATATATATATTATATGCCCATTTTATATCCTTACGACTTTTGTCCCGAGCATGATATGAGCACTAATGTGACCCCGGAGAACAAAGTGTTCCTACCTGATACATGTACCTGAATGTCCCAGTTCTTGTTCATGCTCGACAAATGACTCGTAACTCCACGTGGCGTATTTGCAATGATGCATTACACTAAGGAGGGTAGAACATGTTGACATACTGATTGACATGGATCCTCTTTGGGGTGCTCGTACTAAAGTACGACTTTAGGAGGATAATCATGCAGGCCACAGCATGAAAGTCCAAGATTTCACCTAGGGTTAAATTAGGCAACTAAATATACTAGATGCATGGGGAGGGCAAAATTCCGAGATCGTGTTACACCAGCCGCCTTGAGATACTGTCTTGACGCGCCGGCTGGTCTCCACGGATACTGTGTCATCTGCAACGAGTGGATGACTGTATCCGATTAATTCCTGCTATATATTATATGTTTTAGCAAGGTGGCCTTGCGAGGGACCTGTGCTCAATCATACCTGTCTACGCGAACCCCTGGGTTGGCTAGCCTTGCTGGAAAGATACGATCTGAGGATTTCCTATTAACATGATGCGAGGATAACCTCGTCCCACTAGAAACTCGTAGACTTGATTGGCCGTGAAAACGACTTGCTTGTACCCTATTACCTTCCGTGAGTAACTGAGGGAAGCGGACTGTCATGGTACGTGATCCAACCCATGTTCTTGTTTGATTGTTGGGTTGGTTATCGTACTATGATAGGCTGTGGACCGAAGTTATGAACGGAAGACTTATTCTGGTTGTGAAGTGCTACTTCTGTGAATGACTGAGGAACATGGTCTATCATGGTACATGATCCAACCCATGTTCTTATTTGATTGTTGGGTTGGTTATTGTGCTGCGATAGGCTATCGACCGAAGTCACGATCAGGAGATTTTATTGTTTATACCCTTTAACTTATGCGAAAGTTATAGAGTACGACGCGTCCCGACTCCATGCGGCACCTTTTGTCCTTGTTTGGTTGTAAGGGTGCCATATGGGTTCGAGGATGTGGCGTTACCCTATAATGGTAGCATAAGTATTACTATTATCAATCATTCTATTAACTGGGTTTTTAGTCTTAACTCTTGTGCCCCTTTGGCGGTACTTGCTATTCGGGGCTGACCCCGCTGGTTTTGTTTGGCCAGATCTCGTAGCAGAGCCAGAGGACACTATCTTCCTCTCCGACATCCATGGTGCATACTAGGAGCATGGCAGTTCGGGGACTCGAGTGGGTTTCTTCTCCACCACTCCTGCTTATACTTTTGCGGCGTTTAGCCACCGGCACCTGTTAGCCGGATTACTCGATATTTTATGCCAGTACATAATTGTAATTAAACAGACTGCAGCTGTGTATAATTTTGTACTCCTGACTCTCTGAGATAGCTAAATTATAAAGCTAGTCTCTCATGATCATTTTGATAAAGCGTCGGGGACGCCTTACTGCTTTATCTTTAATGTTCATCTATTTGCTGATGTGATTTGATTGATTGAGACATAGAACTCTGTGGGACCATAGGAGACTTGATTGTAGCATGTACCCCCTAGTCTCTCGACAGCCACGATCGCCGTATGACGTTACGTACCTCATATGGTGTAGCTGGCCTAGTCCGTCTCCGTATCTCGGTACTGGGGCGTGACAATATCATGGACCATTTTATTTAAAAAAAATTACGGAAGATAATTAACTTCCTCATCCACCATTCTTGAAAAAAAAATACGAATAAAAAATAACTTTCTCTCTTTTAGTCCGTCAAAATATTTATTTAAAAATTAAATTTAAAATTGTTTAAAAACTAAATTTAAATATAAAAAAATATCATAAATTTTTTAAATTTTTTAACAAATCTTAATTCAAATATATTTAAATCTTTGAACTATTTTTCAACAATATAATAAAAATATTTATCCATAACAAATTATAATTATAATTTAATTAAACTTTCACACATTTTAATTAAAACATAAATATGTATACAATAAATTTTAATTTTAATTTAAATATTTAAATTATTTTTTATAAGATTAGAAAGAAAGAAAGAAAATTGATTTAATGTGCAACGCACGTGCATCTTCTAGTTCTACTATATAATGCGGCTTCAAAACGGCTCAAAACTGAGCTGTCTAAGCCGTATGTATATCATCAACCATTTAGTTTTAAAAAATTATAATTTTAAACTTTATCCTTTTATTCTGTATAATCGAATACCCTCTTTTTTCTCTTCCATATAACAAAACACACCTTCTTTTATTCACATATATCAATAACAAATTATAATTCAATTTAAATTCAATTTCTATAAATCTTAATATATATATATATATATATATATATATATATATATATATAGATATATATATATATATATATATATATATATATATATATATATATATATATATATATATATATATATATATATATATAATTAATTTAAATTTAAATATTTAAAATATAGTTTGATAATATTATAAATAAGAAAAATTATTTACGTGTAACGTACGTGCTTTTACTAGTACTATTATAAAGAGGCTTCAAAACTGTTCAAAATTGAGCCGTCTAAGTCGTATGTATATCATCAACCATTTAAATTTTTAAATAATTAAATTATATAAAAATTTATTGAAAAAAGTTTAAATTTATTATATACGTTCAACATGGAGAATTAAACTCAACCAAATAAGAAGAATACATTCCACCTTAACCACTTAAGTTATAAGACATATTTAAGGGTAAATTTATGAAATGCCAAAAAATTGTAAAAGTTTTATGAAAAACCTACCGCAAAATAATATTTCATCGCCTGTCCAGAATTAGCGAAAAATATATAAAGGGGGTTCTGAATGACCTTTTTGCCCTTCTAATTTATTGAAAACACCCTCGAACCCTACTCTTCAAAATTTTTTTTTTGATACTTCCTCTTCTTCCATACGCCGCTCAGTTTTGAATATAGGTTTTCTCCTTCAAAATCTTCAAACCTTACTTCAAAAACTCGTCGAAAAATTTCGAAAAGACGGACAAACAGTAAAACTATTAAAATGGGGGTCCAAACATCATTTTTTCGTGTAACTCCTCTTCCCAAAATTTTGTGATATATTTTTTAATTTTTTATTTGATTAGTTTACATTTAATTTTTCTATGATCATAGGAGTTGTGACTAAGCCCACAGGTGATTTATGACCATCTTGTTGTCACATGATCTCTAGATAGGGTTTATAAGCATGCCATAGCTATATTATATTTTTCCTATAAATTTTTAGAAATTTTTAGATATTTATTTATTAAAGATATATTTATTTTATTGACTTTCATGAATTACTATAAGGTCATTTAGGACTATTTTGAGAAAAATTATTTTTATTTAGGTTGTAGGAGGTTATAAATATTTTCTAGAATATTTTAGAATTTTTTTGGATTTTTTTAGAATTTTTGGAAATTTTTATATAATTAAAACGTATAGAAATTATATTTATAGGCTTTGGGAATTTACTGTGAGGTCACATGATGATATTTTGTGTTAAAATATTTTATTTAGATTCTAGACACTTAGAAATATTTTCTAGAATTTTTCTGGATTTTTCTGCAATTTATTTTTATTTATTTGGACTTAAAATAATTTTTAAATGATTTTCTGAATTAAAATAATAACTACCCAGTAATTCACCCGGGGGGGGCCACCTGTCGGCGTCCAGGCTGAATCGCCTCTCTCTCTCCTATATATATATTATTATAGGATTAATTAGTTGTACCCCCCTATGGTTTGTGCGTATTTTGGTAACTGTTCCTGTTGTTTTAAAAATAAAGAACACCCCCCCGGTTTATAAAGTTAATTAGTTGTCCCCCCTGGTGCATAGAAGAAAATGAGTAGAAAATTAAGCAGCCAGGGGGGTGTTCTTTATTTTTGAAACAACGGGGACAGTTACCAAAATACGTACAAACCATAGGAGGGTTGTGAAACCCTGTTTCAAAAGTTTTCTAATAATTAATGTTTAGAAATTTTTGATTAATAAAATGTTTTCATGAAATTAGTTAATTTTTAGAAATTTTGTTTAAAATTGATTTTTGTCTAAAAGAGAATAATTTATTGGTTAAAAAAAAATGTTTTTTTAAAAAATTAAATAAAGGATTTTTTATAACAATGGGTTAATACTAATATTTGGGCTAAAAGTTTTAGTTGGGTTTTTTTTTAGTTGGGCTTAAAAACCCATAATTGGAGATTAATATAGAAATGGACATTATTTTGGTATCATCAGTAAGTGTAGGTGCACCATTTATTTGGTATTTAATGTATTCTTCTCTTTCTTGTCCTAACCATGAGTTGGTTTCATTTAACCAACGATGGAGTCTCTTCTTCTCTCCAACGTATGCGACCGAGCATTCCGTAACCGTCGACATGGCCCTTCGAGTTCTCACTCCGGTAACCCCCATTTCTCCTTTCCTATATAAACTACCCTCATCCATCCTTCTCCATCACAAATTACTCCAAGTCTGTGCCCTAATTCCCAAATCCCGGCGAACCCGAGCCGAGCACCCCTAGCGGAGCCCGCCGCTGTACAGGGCTGATCGACCCCAGGCCGGCGCCCCCTTTTCCGCCGCCGCTCCCTGGCCGGCGCCCGACCCTCCGGCGACCCGCTGACCGCCGGTGTTTGCCCCGGTGGCCGCCCCTGTCCGACTCGAGCGCTTCGGTCCGCTGCTGGACGCGTGCACAGCGTTTCCCGGGTTCCGTTTCCGCGTTTCCGCTATTCCGAGTCCGAGGCATCACTTCGGATTTCGTCGGTTTGGGTAATCTCTGGATCCCGTATTTTATTTGTCTGTGATGAGATGGTCCAACCGATTCCTTCGGAATTCGGGTCTATGGTTACGGATTCGTTCCGTTTTTATTTTTGGATTTTCCGACAGTTTTCGGAAAATGTTCTGTGGATTCGTTTCCTTGGAAAATGGTTCTGTGACGGTTTTCTGATATTTTTCGGAAACATTTTTTTGGAGATTAAAATTAAATTCCTGATTTGGTTTTGTTGGTTCATATTGGGCTCTTTGAGTTCTGTTGGAATTTTTGGTTATATGACAATGCTGGAGATGTTTCTCTTGGGAAATTTTGATTCGGAATGGTTTCGAGTTTTAGGGAATTCCGTTATTATATAAGAAATGTTGTGTTGGCTTTGGAAAAAATATATTCTATGGATATATATATATATTTCGGGTTTTGGGAGTTATTTTACAGGAAAATCGGAGCGTTTCCCAGTTCTTGGGTTGACCGAAAACAGAGGGAATGCTGCCGAAATTTTCGGAAAAATTAATAAAATGGTTTTAAAATGATTTTGGTATTTTTGGGCGACAACCATAAATGGTTACTGGGCCCCAACGAAATGCAAACGCACCGGTTCGACCGGACGTTGAGGCAGAATAGTTGAAAATGAAGTTTGGACCAGAGTCTGAGACTTATAATTTTCTTAAAATAATATTTTAGAAATTTATTAGTTTTTTGTTAAATTGTAGATAATTTTCGGACTAACCAGTTTCTTTTCTTATTTCAATTTATTGTAATTGTAAGGGCATAAGCCCAGGCCTGTAATAAGTAGGAAGTAATTTTCATTTTATGTTCTGGGTTTGTGGAAAGCGTAGGAAAAATCAAAGATATTATAAACTCATGATTTTCTCATTTTTAAGGAAAAGAAAATTTATTCTTTATATTTTTAAGTCAGAGTTTTCAAATGAATATATACCAAGTTTTTTACGTAATTTGATAAAAGCAAGTTTTACCCAAAAAACCAAAGTAAATTGAATTTCTTAACTTCAACAAACTAGTAAACGCTGTGATGTTGTGTTTGTTAACTAACAACTAAAATTGACTAGGAAAGACAAATAGAGATTGTAACTAGATATTTTTAGAGTTTGTTTCTGAGACAAATTCCCGAAATGTAGGATTTCGAGGAAGCTCTTGATCGTCAACTTGAAGTACAAATCTCGTCCAACTTAAATTTAAGGCAAGTACATTTATGTGGATTTACGATTATTTTAACAATCATTTCATTGCAATTTTAAACCACTGTTAAACACGAACTCTTTCGAGAGTATTGACTGTACTGTTGGGGACTGGGGGAGTAGAGTAGTGGATATGACCAAATCCAAAAATTAGGATAACTGACTATATTAGCTTTCCCCTCTTCACACGGGGACAAGCCATACCGTATCGCTAGGATACTACTGTAACCCAATCCGGTCATATTCATTATCTATTCATATCACTTTACTGTATTTCAAAATTGTTTCATCTTTAAAAACTGTTTAAAAGTGCATGATATTAATTGTCATTTTAATTGTTAAAATTTGCATAAATTGTACTTTGCTCCCTCCTGACTGGAGACAACATTTTAGGTATTTCTGATGACCTGGAGATGCTAATCAATAGCTACTACGATCCTGACTTGTACCCGGCGGTACTTCCAGCTGATGAGGATGTTGTGGCGTCTCCATAGATGCTACTTTAGTTTGGAGTTTATTAGTTTCTTGTTATTTCAAGTTATGAAACTTTGTAACAGAACAAATTTTGAGTTATCGTTTAAATATATGTTGTGGAAAATTTAGTTACAAATGTTGTTGATCACCTGCATATGGATTACAGCTTACTGCCGCCGTCTCATCAACGGTGCAGGCTGGGCATGATCCGATTCGACCCAAGTATTTGGGGACCGGGTCGTGACAAGGGTACAACTAATTAACCCATTATTATATTCGAAAGGGTTAATTAGTTGTACCCCCATATGGTTTGTACGTTTTTTGGTAATTGTCCCTGTTGTTTTAAAAATAAAGAACACCCCCCTGGTTTATAAAGTTTATTAGTTGTATCCCCCTGGTGCATAGAAGAAAATGAGTAAAAAATTAAGCAGCCAGGGGGGTGTTCTTTATTTTTGAAACAACTGGGACAGTTACCAAAATATGTACAAACCATAGGGGGGTACAACTAATTAATCCTATTCGAAACCCTAATAAAATTTCAGCCGCCTTTTTGAGAGAGAGTTCTAGTAGAGATCTCGACTTCCCGAGACGATTGCCGTCAATTTCGACGTGATTTTAGCGTGCCGTTTTTTTTTATTGGATTCGTCTCGAGGTAAACTTTCTGAATATATAATTTATTTTCGTATATATTATACCTAAATTTCTGGAAAATTCGTAGAGTGTCGGTTGTCCGAAACTTGACACGTTTCGGTATTTTCGAGATTCCGGGAGAACCAGAAACCAAAATCAAGAACCGTTTGAAGTTTCGGAAAGCTAACACAGAGTTCTACGACATATATTTTTTCCAGAAATTAATTCGTTCATCTATTATTTTAGTTATTATGTTGAACTCAGAATTGATCGGTTGATCACCGTTTTGGTCACGATTAGCCATAACGGCGGTATCTTTTGACCAAAGCGTGATTTTGCGGCACGGTTGATTCCAGCGTACTCGTGGCGCTGAAATCTACTAAGGTGCACTTTCAAAATCTAGAATTCACAGCGTTTGACTAGATAGTCAACGACACGTCTTGATTTACGTGTCATGGTTTCCAAAATTGGAAAACACGACTTTGATCGCCAAACTTGCATGTTTAGATTATATTCAGATTATTATTAGGTTAAATTAGGTTTTTAAGTAAATTGTTCCAGAATTAATTATTATTAGATTAGTAACCCAACTAGCCACTATTCCATGAATTTAGAACTAGAACATTAGAATTGATTTATAGTTTTCGTGCACGGTTCATGGTGCGATATGTGTTATAGGTTGACAGCTCCTAGATCGGCATCCTCTCATCCTCGACTTGTGACTACGGTTTGTGCAGGGACCACAGGCAAGATACCTTGCCTCCTTCTACAGTTTAATTTCATGTTTATAGTTTTCATGTTATTAGTGCATTATCATAGATACTATATTTGTTATAGATTTTACATGATTCATTAGCTCTCTTGTCTGCTTGTTTTATCTAGTTTCTATATACCGTGTTCACCAGTTTATGGTCATGCTTGACTTGACAGTGTAGTTATACTGGACTTGACTGTGTCTTGACTGAGTCGTACCTTGTCTCACCAGTACCTTGCTTGAGTCGTGTCATAGAATGAGTACGTGTAATTGAACTGCTAAATCATTGTTATCCTTTTCCTCAACCAGAGAGTCCACACTCGGGATGAGGGTTGATCAGTTGCACCAGAGAGTCCACACTCGGGACGAGGGTGTTTGCCTTGATCTGTTTACATCCGTGAGTCCACACTCGGGACGAGGATGTCGATTATTTGCATCAGAGAGTCCACACTCGGGACGAGTCTGTTGACTTGACTTGCACCAGAGAGTCCACTCGGGACGAGGGTGTTTGCATCAGAGGGTCCACACTCGGGACGAGGATGTTATACTTGCACCAGAGAGTCCACATTCGGGACGAGGGTACCTTGCCATGAACTAACCAGAGAGTCCACACTCGGGACGAGGGTTAGTACTAACCAGAGAGTCCACACTCGGGACGAGGGTTAGTGATTAGTTCAAACCTGCGAGTCCACTCGGGGTGAGGGTTTGGCATTCCATTGATCTCGTGTTCGCTTGTTCATTCAACAGTTCAGTTACGTATTGTCACTCCCTGATTCCGGAATACGTATTTTTAGTACGTATACTGCTTATTTGTATTTACGTATATTTATACGATATTTATTTTGTTGTATTTCTTCATGTATATCCCAAATTATTTGACAAAATAATATTTCGTAATTTATTTTCTGTGATTTTAGTTTACAGTTTTGGCTCTAATTGGGTGACATGTTCTCGGTTCACTTGAACCCGTTGGGTCATCATGAACCAACTTGGTTTAGGCTTTTATATAAAACCCCATTCCTTTTCTCTCCCCTCATTCATTCCTCATAACTCCTCTCATTTACTTCCTTCACCCAACCAAAGGCAAGTATCAACTTGCACAAGGGAGAGATCCATCATTTTCGTTTTTCCTTCAAAATTTTTACCAAAACTTGTTCTTCTCCTCATTCTCTACTAGATTAGAACTTGGAATTTTCTGATTGGAAGCTTTAATTTTTGTAGATCTAAGTTTTAAACATTTTCGGTTTTCCTTGGT
This sequence comes from Iris pallida, assembly GCA_029216955.1. Taxonomy (NCBI): domain Eukaryota; kingdom Viridiplantae; phylum Streptophyta; class Magnoliopsida; order Asparagales; family Iridaceae; genus Iris; species Iris pallida. The sequence goes on from JANAVB010044216.1 coordinate 1,180,478, forward strand.
TTTGATCTACTAAACTCCATCATTTTCAAGTTTTAATGGTTCCATGTTGTAGAGAATTGAATTTTACTCAAGATTGAACTTTGAAAATCGAAATTTGGTTAAGAATTGACTTAGTTATGATTTTTGGAGTTTTTAGGGTTCATGGTTCTTCCCTCTCGGTTGAGGGGAAGAAGATGAACAGTGTCCTGTGTCCGCGCCCTCCGTGCGCGCGCGTCCCGCGCCGCGCTGATGGGAGGTCCGCGCCCCTGTGTCCAGCGCCCTCCGCGCGCGTGCGTCCCGCGCCGCGCTGATGGGAGGTCCGCGCCCCTGTGTCCCGCGCCCTCCGCGCGCGCGCGTCCCGCGCCGCGCTGATGGGAGGACGCGCCCCCGCGCCCGCGTGGTGCCCGCGCCGCGTGGTCTCCCGCGCCGCGTGGTTCCAGCACCAGGCCGCCCCCGCGTGTTTGCGCCCCTGTGTGGACGTCACGCGCCTGGCCTTCCCGTGTCACGCCCCGATTCGGGAATCGTTCGCCTCCGCTTAGATTCACGCCGAATCGTTCGTCCTCGCTAAGGCGTGATGCCGTACAAGTCTGGAATTGCACTTGTACAAGGCGTGCTCGTGTTCCTTTTATAAAAGAGACATTTTGAATAGAGATTCGCAGCGGATGATAGAGAAGTTTTGGCAACACAGATATGATCTGAAATAAGTTCTTTATTGATATCTTTGAAATTACATTGCATAAACATAAGGCTCTCAAACAGCCGAGATGAAAGGCCAAACTTGGCTACAACTTGCAGAAATATTGAAATGAGATACAACTTGTTCCATACATCATATCCCTTTATTAATAATGCAGCAATAACCACCTTCAGCAAAATGCCTTCTTCTTCAAGTGGAAACTTCAAGATGTACGAAGCTTCTAAAGAGTCGGACAGCAAGCCTTCAGCGTCTATGATTATCCACTAGGTTCCCGGCACCTGTGGAGACGAGGGTCAGTACATTGCCACATATGTACTGGTGAGCGGCCGTAACCAATCTCACCATAAATCAACAGTAGTAAAATTACATGAATGTTCACTATTGATTTGTATTCTTTCTATCTTGCCTTAGGGTCCATTAACAATTCATATATTTGATGAGAAATATAAGAAGCATACAGTGATGTTAGAAACATAAGCAATTCATGTTGTTCTAACATAAGCAGTTCATATTGATCACCAATTTGGTGAATCTTACCCACGGTCGATAGCCATCCCTGTACATATTTATGAATACCACTTACTCTGCCTGCATAAGACAATGTTAGCTATGCCACCTGTCTATATGAAGGTCACTGACTACACGCCATCTGGGACATCTTGGTCGGACGGCTCCCCTTCATCGGTGGGTAGCTAGCCCATCCGGAAGGTTCCCGAAAGACCGTGCTACTACTTCAGCACTGTGCTACTACTTCAGCACGGCGTTCCTCCTAGGCCGAATCGGTTCCGTGGCCTCGGAGTACCGTTCGAGGAACTACCTTGTATACAAGTTGTCCATGACCATGCATGCAATGCAACTTAACTAATAAGGGACATGACATGCATGATAATAGCATCTTCCACACATAGTCGTAGTTCTCATTTTATCTTGCCATTTCCCATCTTTCCAACTTGCCATCTTACCATCTTACTTTGAGCCATAGGCTCGTATATTCGTTCATCCAACCAAGGGACTATTCATGTTTAACTCATTCTTTCGAACCGAAGTCCGATATACTTACCGCCCAATACTTGGGTCTTTGTATCACCTGTTAAACAATTCATATAGCATACGAGCATCATTCGATTTACAACATAAGCCTAGCCATGTGATAATTTATCTTTCATTATCTTTCCCATATTATTACTAGGCATCTTTTATTAAGCACCGAACGCAATAACAAGTCTACCATTGTTATGCGCGAAGATCAAGGATCGTCGAAGGATCAAAGCCACTCACTTGTTGGTGAATTGCCGAGAGAAAGAGGTCTTCCACGCAACGTCACCCTAGGTTCACCGCGTTAGCACCTGCATTGGCACCAACATCTGGTCAGCATACTTCTTCTCTTTCTCTCAGTTATTCGATATGAAATGCGTAGACGGTGAAAGTAAATCCATGAAAACATTCATCGAAAACAATCACGAAAACGCACACAAAAGCCAACAGCAAAAGCGACATCGAAAACCAGCAGGGCAACGGTCTCGGGGCAAGCGACTCTTATATAGAACTCTTCCCCCAAGACGCGCGCCACTGCATCTTGGGCATCATTTCAAAAGAGTCCAATCCATAACGAGAAAAGGATCTCAATTTATTATCCCGCGATCCTGGTAAAGTTTCCCCAATTCTCATCCGACTCGGCCATTCGGCCGCTAGCCCGCACCGTGCTCCGCAACGGATTCAGGGCATTACATATTAATACACTAACAAAAAGTTTCGTCCTCGAAACTTAAACACAAACCCACCTAGGTCAAACAACGAAGGAAACTTTTCCTTCACCTCTGCCTCAAGTTCCCATGTCGACTCTTCGACAGAATGATTTCGCCAAAGCACTCGAACCAAAGAAACAACTCGGTTCCGCAAGATTTTATCTTTCCTATCCAAGATCTGCACGGGTTCCTCCACATAAGACAAGTCAGCTCTTAGCCCTAACGGACCGAAGTCTACCACATGGCTTGGATCGTGTACATACTTCCGTAGTTGGGAAACATGGAAGATATCATGCACTCCATCCAATGCCGGTGGCAACGCGATCAGATAGACGACAGGGCCGACTCGCTTAAGAATTTCAAATGGGCCAACAAATCTCGGACTTAGCTTCCCCTTCGCACCAAATCGCATAACTCCGCGCATCGGTGACACCTTCAAAAATATGTGATCGCCTACCGTAAATTCCAATGGTCGTCGATGAGTATCCGCATAACTCTTCTGCCGACTCTGTGCCACACGTAACTTCTCCCGAATCATGCGGACCTTCTCGACGGCCTGTTCCACCATCTCTGGACCAAGTACCTGTCGTTCACCGACTTCATCCCAACAAATCGGAGACCGACACCTTCGCCCGTACAATGCTTCATACGGAGCCATTTGTATACTTGACTGGTAACTGTTGTTGTAGGCAAATTCTGCTAGCGGCAAGTAAGTATCCCAACTAGTCTTCAGATCAATAGCACAAAGTCGAAGCATGTCTTCAAGTATCTGATTCACCCTCTCGGTCTGACCATCGGTTTGAGGATGGTATGCAGAACTAAATTTCAATTGTGTTCCCATGGCAGCATACAAACTGACCCAGAAACGCGATATAAATTGCCCATCCCGATCCGACACTATTGATGCCGGCACTCCATGCAGTCGGACAATTTCATCCAAGTATAGCTGAGCCAACCGGTCGACGCTCCATGTCGTCTTCATTGCGAGAAAATGTGCAGATTTGGTTAATCGATCAACGATGACCCAAATTGCATCATTCCCCCGCTGCGTCTTCGGTAAGCCAACTATAAAATCCATGGTTATATGATCCCATTTCCATTCTGGGATCGCGAGGATCTGCATCTCCCCGCCGGGCCTCTGGTGTTCCACCTTGACTCGTTGACACGCTAAGCATCACGAGACAAAGAGGGCCACATCTCGTTTCATGCCGTGCCACCAGAAGGTCGTGCGCAAATCTTTATACATTTTTGTACTTCCCGGATGTAAGGAATACTTGGCGTAATGGGCCTCCGTCAAGATTTTCTTCCGGAGTTCTTCATCCTTCGGGACACATAGCCTCCCCTTGAGTCGCAATGATCCGTCCTCGTACCTGGTGAAGTCGCTGGCTTCACCCTTTTCCACTATTCTGCCAATCTTAATTAAGAACTCATCTGTCCTATGTGCCGTCTTTATCTTTTCTAACAAACTCGGCTCAAGTTGAAGTTGAGCCAATTGTGCATTTCGGCCACGAATCTGGAGCTCAATTCCCATGCTTTCCAATTCCTCCAATATTCGTTTGTCAACACTGAGTGATCCCACAAAGTTTTGACTCAACGCGTCCGCCACCACATTGCCTTTTCCTGGGGTGTACGCGATCGTCAAGTCATAATCTTTTATAAGCTCCAACCAACGTCTTTGTCGCAAATTTAAATCTTTTTGAGTAAAGATGTACTTCAGGCTTTTATGATCGGTGAAGATCTCGCAAGCCACTCCATATAAGTAGTGCCTCCACAATTTCAATGCAAACACTATCGCTGCCAATTCCAAATCATGCGTTGGATAATTTTTCTCGTGCGGCTTAAGCTGTCTCGAGGCATAAGATATCACTTTCCCTCTCTGAGTCAACACACATCCCAAATCCAGTCCGGACGCATCGCTGTATATCTGAAATCCCTCGACGCCGTCTGGAAGTGTAAGGATTGGAGCTGATACGAGACGTTGCTTCAAATTTTGAAAGCAAGCCTCGCACTCATCAGTCCAATCGAATGCCACTCCCTTCTGGGTTAGCCGAGTTAAAGGCGCTGCCACTTTTGAAAAATCCTTGACAAACTTCCTGTAGTAGCCTGCCAAGCCGAGGAAACTTCGGATCTCGCTCGCCGACGTGGGTTGCTTCCAATCCACTACGGCTTCAATTTTCTTTGGGTCAACGGACACACCTTCCGCCGAGATAACGTGCCCTAGGAACGACACGCTACTCATCCAAAACTCACATTTGCTCAGCTTGGCATAGAGCTGATTGTCCTGTAGAGTCTGTAACACTGTCCTCAAATGTTCTGCATGGTCTTCTCTGTTCTTCGAGTAGATTAGGATGTCGTCGATGAACACGACCGCAAATTTATCTAAAAAGGGCCGGAAGACTCTGTTCATCATATCCATGAAAGCGGCAGGGGCGTTGGTCAGTCCGAAGGGCATGACCAAGAATTCATAGTGTCCGTATCTGGTTCGGAATGCGGACTTGGAAATGTCATCTGGTTTGATCTTTAACTGATGGTAGCCTGAGCGAAGATCAATCTTTGAAAATACAGACGCCCCTTGCAACTGATCGAAGAGGTCGTCTATTCGAGGCAACGGATACTGGTTCCGAATTGTAACTTTGTTTAGCTCACGGTAGTCGATGCACAGCCGCATCGATCCATCTTTCTTCTTCACAAATAGCACCGGAGCACCCCATGGTGAAACACTGGGTCTGATGTATCCCTTGTCTAATAATTCCTGTAGCTGTACTTTGAGTTCCTTCAATTCAGCAGGCGCCATCCTGTATGGTGCCCTTGAGATCGGACGAGTATCTGGAAATGTATCGATAGTGAATTCAATCTCTCGGTCCGGAGGCATTCCGGGTATCTCGTCAGGAAACACATCAGGAAATTCTGCCACGACTTCAGTGTTAGCTGAGTCTGCACCATTCTTGCGTGTGTCTCGAACAGAAGCAAGGTACCCTTCGCAGCCAGAATGAAGCAATCGCCGGACCGTAGTAGCTGAAATCACCATCGAAGCCTTCGCCGATGAACTGGCCGAGTAAGAGAATTCTGTTCCTCCAGGTAGGCGAAACATAACTCGCTTCTTCGCACAGTCGATCGTCGCACAACATGCACTTAACCAGTCCATTCCCAGAATGATATCAAAATCTTTCATATCAAGCTCGACTACATCTAATGGTAGCTTTCTCTTCCCGATACATATGTAACCATCCCTACACATCATGTTAGTAGGCATCTCCACTCCTGATGGAGTACTAACACTAAGGTACATATCCAACATTGTCATTTTTATTTCATGTTCCTTAACATAGTCTTTAGATATAAAACTATGTGAAGCACCAGAATCAAATAAAGTACGTGCAGGAATGCCATTAAATAACAATATACCTGTCACGACAGTATCTGATGCAAATGATGCTTCCTCCTGAGTCAATGCAAAGACTCGGCCCTGGGCACCGGGCCTCTGATTCTGTTGTGGCTGAGGAGGTCGTGGTGCCTGTCCACGATTCTGTTGATATTGTTGGTGATGCTGCTGCCTTGGAGGGTTCTGGTGGCCCCTCCCTGGACAGTCTCTGAATCCGTGGCCCATGCGACCACATTTGAAGCATCCACCCTCTAGCACCTGACATTCGTTAGCAAAGTGCCCTTTGTTGCGGCACTTGTTGCAGAATGGTCCACCCTGGTTGGGTCGTTGAAAGCCACCGTGGTTCTGACGCTTAGGCGCCTCATATCTGCCCCCGTTGTTCGGTCTCTTGTTATGCAGATTCTGCACCGACGCTTGCACTGGCGCCGTCGCAGGATAGTGTGGGTCCAATTCCTTCGCGTGCTCATAAGACTCCTGAAAAGTCTTATATTTCTGAACCACAACTTGAGCCTTCAGAGCAGGCCTCAAGCCCTGCTCAAACCGACGAGCCTTAGATGCTTCGTCAGTAAACTTCGTGATCGCATACTGAGACAGTCTAGAAAACTCCGCCTCATACTCCTTCACCGTCATGTTCCCCTATTCGAGCTTCTGGAACTCCAATTCCTTAGCTCGCTGCTCAGTCGAAGATAAGTACTGAGCCAGAAATGCCTCGCGGAACATCAGCTAAGTAATTTTCGTTGTTCCATTCACTCCCGCGAGAATTCTTTTCTGACTTTGCCACCAGTAGTGTGCGTTGGAAACCAGCAGTAGTTTCACACACGAGACCCTCTTAGATCCAACAATACCCAAAGCTTCCAGGTGGTCTTCCACTTCAACTAGCCAATCCATAGCAATGGTGGCTTCCTCTGTCCCTTTGAATTCTTTGTTACAGATCTTCTTAAACTTTGTAATGTCGGCCACAGCAGTGGTTTTCTTAGCTGTCGGGGGTTCCTCTGCCTCCACCAGTTCGCTCTCTCGTGAGACTGGAGTGCCTTGAGCCCCATTGTTCACCACTGATCGGACCAACTGTTGCAGGGTATCTAGCTGCTTTTGTTGGGCCTCGAATTGCTTCGCGTTCTGCCTCTGCTGGCTCTCCATCATAGCCAGCATCCTCTCCATAGGGTCGGTTGAGGCTACCACCCTTGAGCTACTCGCGTTGTTTGTCGCACCCGCCTTTGTCATCTCTGCAAAACAGAGGAGCTTGTTAGTCTCATAATATATTTATGGACTTATTGTATGGAACATCTCATTTCGGGACATTTAAAACCAAAGTTGTTCGAGAAGCAATAAAGCTTGTGTCATTTTCGAAATCTTTAAAACCAAGAAATTTCCAAGGATGTAAAACCTGGCTCTGATACCAAACTGTCACGCCCCGATTCGGGAATCGTTCGCCTCCGCTTAGATTCACGCCGAATCGTTCGTCCTCGCTAAGGCGTGATGCCGTACAAGTCTGGAATTGCACTTGTACAAGGCGTGCTCGTGTTCCTTTTATAAAAGAGACATTTTGAATAGAGATTCGCAGCGGATGATAGAGAAGTTTTGGCAACACAGATATGATCTGAAATAAGTTCTTTATTGATATCTTTGAAATTACATTGCATAAACATAAGGCTCTCAAACAGCCGAGATGAAAGGCCAAACTTGGCTACAACTTGCAGAAATATTGAAATGAGATACAACTTGTTCCATACATCATATCCCTTTATTAATAATGCAGCAATAACCACCTTCAGCAAAATGCCTTCTTCTTCAAGTGGAAACTTCAAGATGTACGAAGCTTCTAAAGAGTCGGACAGCAAGCCTTCAGCGTCTATGATTATCCACTAGGTTCCCGGCACCTGTGGAGACGAGGGTCAGTACATTGCCACATATGTACTGGTGAGCGGCCGTAACCAATCTCACCATAAATCAACAGTAGTAAAATTACATGAATGTTCACTATTGATTTGTATTCTTTCTATCTTGCCTTAGGGTCCATTAACAATTCATATATTTGATGAGAAATATAAGAAGCATACAGTGATGTTAGAAACATAAGCAATTCATGTTGTTCTAACATAAGCAGTTCATATTGATCACCAATTTGGTAAATCTTACCCACGGTCGATAGCCATCCCTGTACATATTTATGAATACCACTTACTCTGCCTGCATAAGACAATGTTAGCTATGCCACCTGTCTATATGAAGGTCATTGACTACACGCCATCTGGGACATCTTGGTCGGACGGCTCCCCTTCATCGGTGGGTAGCTAGCCCATCCGGAAGGTTCCCGAAAGACCGTGCTACTACTTCAGCACTGTGCTACTACTTCAGCACGGCGTTCCTCCTAGGCCGAATCGGTTCCGTGGCCTCGGAGTACCGTTCGAGGAACTACCTTGTATACAAGTTGTCCATGACCATGCATGCAATGTAACTTAACTAATAAGGGACATGACATGCATGATAATAGCATCTTCCACACATAGTCGTAGTTCTCATTTTATCTTGCCATTTCCCATCTTTCCAACTTGCCATCTTACCATCTTACTTTGAGCCATAGGCTCGTATATTCGTTCATCCAACCAAGGGACTATTCATGTTTAACTCATTCTTTCGAACCGAAGTCCGATATACTTACCGTCCAATACTTGGGTCTTTGCATCACCTGTTAAACAATTCATATAGCATACGAGCATCATTCGATTTACAACATAAGCCTAGCCATGTGATAATTTATCTTTCATTATCTTTCCCATATTATTATTAGGCATCTTTTATTAAGCACCGAACGCAATAACAAGTCTACCATTGTTATGCGCGAAGATCAAGGATCGTCGAAGGATCAAAGCCACTCACTTGTTGGTGAATTGCCGAGAGAAAGAGGTCTTCCACGCAACGTCACCCTAGGTTCACCGCGTTAGCACCTGCATTGGCACCAACATCTGGTCAGCATACTTCTTCTCTTTCTTTCAGTTATTCGATATGAAATGCGTAGACGGTGAAAGTAAATCCATGAAAACATTCATCGAAAACAATCACGAAAACGCACACAAAAGCCAACAGCAAAAGCGACATCGAAAACCAGCAGGGCAACGGTCTCGGGGCAAGCGACTCTTATATAGAACTCTTCCCCCAAGACGTGCGCCACTGCATCTTGGGCATCATTTCAAAAGAGTCCAATCCATAACGAGGAAAGGATCTCAATTTATTATCCCGCGATCCTGATAAAGTTTCCCCAATTCTCATCCGACTCGGCCATTCGGCCGCTAGCCCGCACCGTGCTCCGCAACGGATTCAGGGCATTACATCCCGCGCCCTCGCGTGTCCGTGCCTTGCGTGGCCCGCGACCTCGCGTGTCCGCGCCTTGCGTGGCTCGCGCCCTCGCGTGTCCGCGCCTTGCGTGGCCCGCGCCCTCGCGTGTCCGCGCCTTGCGTGGCCCGCGCCCTCGCGTGTCCGCGCCCCCGCGTGTTCGCGCCCCTGTGTGGACGTCACGCGCCCGGCCGTTTTCCCCGCGCCTACGTGGCCGCCCGCGCCCGGCGCTTCCCGCGCCCGTGTGGCCGTCCGCGCTCGTGACCGCGCCCTCGCCCGCCATACGCCCGCGCCATGGATGTGACGCGCCCGCGTTGGTTGGCCGACCTTGCCTTAGTACCTAGTCAGCCTGTCCCTGGTTTTCCTTTTTTCATGCTACCTTGGCTTATATACGTGTATATGTATTGGTTTGTGTATGCGATAAATCCTTATGCCTTTTGTCCTGAGCATGAATCTGACCCTGGAGAACAAAGTGTTCCTACTCGCTACATGTGCCTGAATGTCCCGGTTCTCGTTCATGCTTGACAAATGACTCGTAATTCTACGTGGCACATTTGCAATATTGCATTACACTAAGGAGGGTAGAACGTGTCGACCTACTGATTGACATGGATCCTCACTTGGGGTACTCGTACTACGATATGACATTCTAGGAGGATGATCATGCAGGCCACAGCATGAGGATCCAAGATTTCACATAGGGTTTAAATTAGGCAACTAAATCTATTAGATGCATGGAGAGGGCAGAATCCCGAGATCGTGTTACACCAGCCGCCTTGAGGTATTGCCTCGACGCGCCAGCTGGTCACCACGGATACTGTGCCATCTGCAATGAGTGGATGCCGGTATTCGATTATTTTCTGATATATTATAAGTTTTGGCAAGGTAGCCCTACGGGGACTTGTGCCTGCAAGGTAGCCTTATGAGGGACCTGTGCTTAATAATACTTGACTACGCGGACCCCTGGGTTGGCTAGCCTTGCTGGAAAGATACGATCTGAGGACTCTGATAATTTAATGCGAGGATAACCTCGCCATACTAGAAACTCGTAGACTTGACTGGCCGTGAAAATGACTTGCTTGTATTTTTTTTTTACCTTCCGCGAGTAACTGAGGAAAGCGGACTGTTATGGTGCGTGATCCAACCCATGTTCTTGTTTGATTGTTGGGTTAGTTATCGTACTATGACAGGCTGCGGACCGAAGTTACGAACGGAAGCCTTAATTTGATTGTGATGTGTTACTCCTGTGAATGACTAAGGAACATGGCCCACCGCGGTACGAGATCCAACCCATGTTCTTGTTTGATTGTTGGGTTGGTTATCGTGCTGCGATGGTCTGTCGACCGAAGTCACGACCAGGAGATCTTCTTACTTATATCTGTAAACTTATGTAAAGGTCATAGAGTGCGACGCGTCCCGGCTCCATGTGGCACCTTTTGTCCTTGTTTGGTTGTAAGGGTGCCAGATGGGTCCGACGATGTAGCGCTATCCTATAGCCGCAGCATAAGCTTTATTCTTATCATTATAACTGGGTTTTATCTTAACTCTTGTGCCCTTTGGCGGTACTTGCTATTCGGGGCTGACCCCGCTGGTTTTGTTTGGCCAGATCTCGTAGCAGAGCCAGAGGACGCGATCCTTCTTCCTGACATTCATGGTGCATACTAGGAGCATGGCTGGTCGAGGACTCGAGTGGGTTTCTTCTCCACCACTCTTGCTTATACTTTTGTGCGGCGTTCAGCCACCGACACCTGTTAGCCGGATTACTTGATATTTTGTGTCAGTACATAATTGTAACTAAACAGACTGCAGCTGTGTATAATTTTGTGCTCATGACTCTCTGAGATAGCTATGTTATAAAGCTAGTCTCTCATAACCATTTTGATGAAGCGTCGGGGACGCCTTACTGCTTTACCTTTAATGTTCATTTAATTGCTGATGTTGTGTTGATTGATTGAGACATAGAACTCTGTGGGACCATAGGAGACTTGATTGTAGCATGTACCCCCTAGTCTCTTGACAGCCACGATCGCCGTATGACGTCACGTACCTCATATGGTGTAGCTGGCCTCGTCCGTCTCCGTATTTCGGTACTGGGGCGTGACAAGGTTTTAGTGGTGGCCCATGCAGGTCTGATTTTCAGACTTGTGGGGTATTGCGAATTATTAGGAGTCTCAATCAAAACTTGTTCCCCTTGAAATTCTGTTTCGAATTCTCTGTCCTTGCCTTGATCTCTAACCTGACTTGCATCCTCGAAATCTTCCTCGTCCGGACTTGATAATCTTATATTCTTCTCTATAGGGGTGCTTCATTCTCAGTAGCGGGTGAGGCCCATGAGGAAGAGCAGCAAGAGCATGGCTCGACTGGGCAGCAACAGGGGAGAGAACCTTCTCCAGTGCAGGCACGAACAGAAATGGAACCAGAGGCAGTGCAGCCGCAGGTTAATGAAACTCCTGCAGCACCAGTAGCGACGGCAGTACCAGACGCCGTAGCACTCCTGGAGATCATCCGGGGGTTTCTTGTCACTAACCAACAACAACAGACTCGGCAGCAGGAGCAGAACGTGTTGCTGAACCAAGGGATTCAGTTAGCTCTTGAGAGGAGTGCCGGGGTTGACTCGGGAGCCTCAGGAAGGTTCCGTCGCTTGAACCCGAGGTATTTTGATGGCACGGAGGATGCCATCACTGCGGATGCATGGATTCAAGACATCGAAGCCATTCTTGTGGCAGCCAAGGTTCCAGACGATGAGAAGGTTGATCAGGTCAAACTGGTACTTTACGATCTTGCCCGCGACTGGTGGGCATCAGAAGAAGTTGGTACAAGACGCCCTGTTCGTTGGACCACCTTCAGTGACAGATTCAAGGCCAAGTATTTTGGCGTAGTAGCTCGATATGAGCTCCAGCAGAAGTTCATCAATCTCAAGCAAGCAGGCAAGACCGTAGATGGGTATGCAGCAGAGTTCTGCAGATTGTGCCGTTTCGCACCATCAATGGTGACAACGGAGCCAGAGAAAGCTATGAGGTTCCAGCAGGGACTTCATTTGGAATTATTGCAGCTTGTGGAAGGATACGACTACCAGACGTTTGACGCTGTCTTGACGGCAGCCCGGAGGCACGAGCTTACCCAGCAGAGGTTGGCATCGAGGGCAGGAGGTCAGAAGAGATCTCATTCCCAGGTTGGAGGAGAAGCAATGCAGCGAACATCGGCACCAGCACCCGGTGTACGTATTCATGATGCGGGGGCGCCGCGGAGGACGGCCGTGTCAACTAATACAGCGCCAGTTCGGCATCAGCAGCCGAGGAACCAGCAACAGCGTCAGGGAGCACCCCAGGGCTGTACATTCTGTGGGAAGACAGGGCACACGAGGGAGGTGTGCCGGTCAGCGAATGGCTTATGCTTGAGGTGTGGTAGTTCAGACCACCGTATTTCTACTTGTCCTATGATGCAGAGGCCAGGAGGGCCAGCTCAGCAGTTTCCAGCATTGCCAGCTCCAGTGGCAACCCCGAGTGGAGGGCCAGTATTAGCAGTAAGGCCCCTAGCCCAGCGTCTACCAACGCAGGCTCAGATGTTCCGCCAGGCACAGGAAGCCGAAGGCCCTCAGAGGCAGCAACAGCATGGTCGAGGAAGGCCGCAACAAGGGGCTCCGCGGGGCCAGGCTCTCACATTAACCTTGGGAGAGGCTCTAGCGTCCAGTGACGTGGTGGCAGGTAAAATTCTCGTCACCTCATTTCCCGCTGTAGCATTATTTGATTCAGGCGCTACTCATTCATTCATCTCTGCACAATATGCTACACGGATTGGACTAGTGTTTGAGGCATTGTCGGAGAGGATGGATATACTCACCGGCAATGGGCTCGTAGAAGTGAGCAGAGTGCGCTTTTCATGTCCGGTAAAGGTGTGTGGGCATTTATTGCCCGCATCATTGATTGAATTCCCTATGGGGAATTTTGATGTTGTTCTTGGCATGGACTGGTTGAGAGACAGTCATGCGACCATTGATTGTAGAGGAGGTAGGGTCATATTCAGCATTCCTGGGATGGAGCAGTTCATCTTTACTCGAACCTTGAAGAATCAGGCCGGAGGCGTCATCTCAGCAGCAGTGTCAGAGCCAGGACAGATTCCGAGAGTGGTCGAAGATTTTCTCGACGTCTTCCCAGATGAGCTCCCAGGGATACCCTCAGTCAGAGAGGTAGAATATAGCATTGAGTTGAACCCTGGAACGAGGCCTATTGCAGACAGAGTTTACAGAATGTCGCCGTCAGAACAGGATAAGTTGTATCAACATGAAGAAGAGTTGAAGTCTAAGGGATTCATCCGAGACAGTAAATCGCCCTGGGCCGCGCCAGTGATTCAAGTTCCCAAGAAGGATGGGTCGACGAGGATGTGGATCGACTACCGCAAGCTGAATGCAGTAACAGTGAAGAATAAGTACCCGCTACCAAGGATTGATGACCTGTTTGATCAATTGAGCAAGGCCCGCATCTTTTCCAAGATCGATCTTCGTTCGGGATACTATCAGGTGAGAGTCCGAGAGCAAGATATTCAGAAGACGGCATTCAGATCAAGATACGGGCATTATGAGTTTTTAGTAATGCCCTTGGACTAACAAATGCCCCTGCAGTATTTATGGATTTGATGAACCGCATCTTTCTTCCATATTTGGATAAATTTATGGTAGTGTTCATAGATGACATTCTTGTCTATTCCAGCAATGAAGAGGAGCATGAGAAACATCTTAGGACTGTCTTGCAGACATTGAGGGAGCATCAACTTTATGCGAAGCTCGACAAGTGTGAATTCTGGTTAGATCACATTTCGTTCCTGGGACATGTAATTTCTGGGGCAGGAGTGTCAGTGGATCCGAAGAAGATTGAGGCCGTAGAGCATTGGCCAGTCCCGAGAACGGTTGCAGAAGTACGAAGTTTCTTGGGATTAGCTGGTTACTACAGAAGGTTCGTGGCGGACTTTGCCAAGATCTCTGCACCCTTAACGCGTTTGACGCACAAGGACGTGGAGTTTGTTTGGTCAGCTAGTTGTCAGGCATCATTTGAAGAATTGAAGAAGAGATTAATCTCGGCCCCGATCTTGACGCTTCCAGTAGGATCGGGAGGCTTTACAGTGTATTGTGACGCATCTGGGAAGGGTCTTGGATGTGTGTTGATGCAGCATGGAAATGTGATAGCATATGCATCTCGGCAGCTTCGAGACCATGAGAAGAATTACCCGACTCACGATTTGGAGTTAGCAGCTGTGGTGTTTTCACTCAAGTTGTGGAGGCATTATTTGTACGGGGATCGGGTAGAGATCTATACTGATCATAAGAGTTTGAAATACGTGTTCACGCAGCGAGATTTGAACATGAGGCAAAGAAGATGGTTAGAACTGCTGAAGGATTTTGATTTAGATCTTCAGTATCATCCAGGCAAGGCGAATATCGTTGCAGATGCACTGAGTAGGAGAAACAGTGCCTTTATCTTGACCTCGCAGAAGCATATTTTAGAAGACCTCCAGAGTATGGAAATCGAAGTAGTTTTGCCAGGGGATATAGGAAGAATGACCAGTATGCAGATTCAGTCAACCTTAGTAGAGAGGATAAGGGCAGCACAAGCAGGAGATCCACAGATTCAGAAGTTGCGGTCGGAGTGTGAATCAGGCCGTAGGAAGGAGTTAGTAATTCATGAGGATGGTACGCTCAGGTTTGGAAATAGACTCTGTGTACCGAGTGGAGACCTTCGACAGGAAGTTATGTCCGAAGCTCATAGTTCTATTTACTCCATTCATCCAGGAGGAACGAAGATGTATCGAGATATCAGACAGTATTTTTGGTGGAATGGCATGAAAAGAGAGATAGCGAGTTTTGTATCCAAATGTCTGGTATGTCAGCAGGTGAAAGTCGAGCAGCAGAGACCAGCAGGATTGCTCCAGCCGCTTCCTATCCCAGAATGGAAATGGGAGCACATCACGATGGATTTTGTGACCGGTTTACCTAGATCCCCGGCTGGCAAGAATGCAATCTGGGTAATAGTAGATCGACTCATGAAGGTCGCTCATTTCCTTCCTTTCAGAGTTGGGCAGACTACTGAGCAGTTGGCAGAAATGTACATGAAGCGGATAGTGAAGCAGCATGGTGTTCCAGTTAGTATAGTATCAGATCGGGATACTCGGTTCACTTCCCATTTCTGGCGGAGCTTGCACCAGAGTTTGGGGACCAAGTTAAGATTCAGTACTGCATATCATCCGCAAACTGACGGGCAGT
This sequence comes from Iris pallida, assembly GCA_029216955.1. NCBI lineage: Eukaryota > Viridiplantae > Streptophyta > Magnoliopsida > Asparagales > Iridaceae > Iris > Iris pallida. Next base: position 1,195,864 of record JANAVB010044216.1, read on the forward strand.
CAGAAAGAACCATTCAGACGTTAGAAGATATGCTACGGGCATGTACCTTGGACTTTGGCGGATCTTGGGAGGATCACCTTCATCTTGTGGAGTTCTCCTATAATAACAGCTATCAGGCTAGCATTCAGATGGCCCCGTTCGAAGCATTGTACGGAAGGAAGTGCAGGTCCCCTTTGGCATGGGACGACGTCGGAGAACGAAAGTTGTTGGGACCAGAGATGATCACGCAAACTGTGGAGATAGTTAAGTTGGTCAGAGAGCGCCTTCGAGTTGCACATGACCGACATCGTCATTGGGCAGATCAGCATCGTAGGCCTCTAGAGTTCAGAGTTGGCGACCAAGTATTTCTGCGAATTTCGCCAACTCGGGGTATCATTAGATTTGGAACCCGAGGAAAGCTTAGTCCAAGATACGTTGGTCCTTTCAAGATTCTCGCTCGGGTAGGCGATGTGGCTTATCGACTTGCCCTTCCGCCTTCGTTAACTGGCATACATGATGTGTTTCATGTGTCCCAGTTACGTGGGTATGTCCCGAATCCGAGTCATGTCCTCGATCATTCAGAGTTAGTCGTTGGTACCGACTTAACTTACGAGGAACAACCCGTATCTATTTTAGACCGGCGAGAGAAGGTACTCAAGAATCGGACGATCAGCCTTGTCCGTGTTTCTTGGAACCATCACTCTCCGGGAGAATCAACTTGGGAGCGCGAGGACGAGATCCGATCTCGGTATCCGCATTTGTTTGGTTTGTGAGGTATATCTTTATGCCATAATGACACGATTCCACATTCACTGTTGTACTTTTGTGATGTAGATAATAACTGCTTGTTAGTTAACTTGCATGTGATTGTGCCTTGCTTGTCCTGACCTTTCAATCCTGTCTTGGCTGGAAATTTCGAGGACGGAATTTTTCTAAGAAGGGTAGAGATGTCACTCCCTGATTCCGGAATACGTATTTTTAGTACGTATACTGCTTATTTGTATTTACGTATATTTATACGATATTTATTTTGTTGTATTTCTTCATGTATATCCCAAATTATTTGATAAAATAATATTTCGTAATTTATTTTCTGTGATTTTAGTTTACAGTTTTGGCTCTAATTGGGTGACATGTTCTCGGTTCACTTGAACCCGTTGGGTCATCATGAACCAACTTGGTTTAGGCTTTTATATAAAACCCCATTCCTTTTCTCTCCCCTCATTCATTCCTTATAACTCCTCTCATTTACTTCCTTCACCCAACCAAAGGCAAGTATCAACTTGCACAAGGGAGAGATCCATCATTTTCGTTTTTCCTTCAAAATTTTTACCAAAAATTGTTCTTCTCCTCATTCTCTACTAGATTAGAACTTGGAATTTTCTGATTGGAAGCTTTAATTTTTGTAGATCTAAGTTTTAAACATTTTCGATTTTCCTTGGTTTTGATCTACTAAACTCCATCATTTTCAAGTTTTAATGGTTCCATGTTGTAGAGAATTGAATTTTACTCAAGATTGAACTTTGAAAATCGAAATTTGGTTAAGAATTGACTTAGTTATGATTTTTGGAGTTTTTAGGGTTCATGGTTCTTCCCTCTCGGTTGAGGGGAAGAAGATGAACAGTGTCCTGTGTCCGCGCCCTCCGCGCACGCGCGTCCCGCGCCGCGCTGATGGGAGGTCCGCGCCCCTGTGTCCCGCGCCCTCCGCGCGCGCGCGTCCCGCGCCGCGCTGATGGGAGGTCCGCGCCCCTGTGTCCCGCGCCCTCCGCGCCCGCGTGTCCCGCGCCCTCCGCGCCCTACGGGGACTTGTGCCTGCAAGGTAGCCTTATGAGGGACCTGTGCTTAATAATACTTGACTACGCGGACCCCTGGGTTGGCTAGCCTTGCTGGAAAGATACGATCTGAGGACTCTGATAATTTAATGCGAGGATAACCTCGCCATACTAGAAACTCGTAGACTTGACTGGCCGTGAAAATGACTTGCTTGTATTTTTCTTTTACCTTCCGCGAGTAACTGAGGAAAGCGGACTGTTATGGTGCGTGATCCAACCCATGTTCTTGTTTGATTGTTGGGTTGGTTATCGTACTATGACAGGCTGCGGACCGAAGTTACGAACGGAAGCCTTAATTTGATTGTGATGTGTTACTCCTGTGAATGACTAAGGAACATGGCCCACCGCGGTACGAGATCCAACCCATGTTCTTGTTTGATTGTTGGGTTGGTTATCGTGCTGCGATGGTCTGTCGACCGAAGTCACGACCAGGAGATCTTCTTACTTATATCTGTAAACTTATGTAAAGGTCATAGAGTGCGACGCGTCCCGGCTCCATGTGGCACCTTTTGTCCTTGTTTGGTTGTAAGGGTGCCAGATGGGTCCGACGATGTAGCGCTACCCTATAGCCGCAGCATAAGCTTTATTCTTATCATTATAACTGGATTTTATCTTAACTCTTGTGCCCTTTGGCGGTACTTGCTATTCGGGGCTGACCCCGCTGGTTTTGTTTGGCCAGATCTCGTAGCAGAGCCAGAGGACGCGATCCTTCTTCCTGACATCCATGGTGCATACTAGGAGCATGGCTGGTCGGGGACTCGAGTGGGTTTCTTCTCCACCACTCTTGCTTATACTTTTGTGCGGCATTCAGCCATCGGCACCTGTTAGCCGGATTACTTGATATTTTGTGTCAGTACATAATTGTAACTAAACAGACTGCAGCTGTGTATAATTTTGTGCTCATGACTCTCTGAGATAGCTATGTTATAAAGCTAGTCTCTCATAACCATTTTGATGAAGCGTCGGGGACGCCTTACTGCTTTACCTTTAATGTTCATTTAATTGCTGATGTTGTGTTGATTGATTGAGACATAGAACTCTGTGGGACCATAGGAGACTTAATTGTAGCATGTACCCCCTAGTCTCTTGACAGCCACGATCGCCGTATGACGTCACGCACCTTATATGGTGTAGCTGGCCTCGTCCGTCTCCGTATTTCGGTACTTGGGCGTGACACGTATAGTTGTTCTTGTATTCCAGTTCATAGTCACCAATCAGTAGCCACTTGTCGTTAGTCACTTGTTAGCAGTTTGGTCGTAGTCTGTTGCCATGTTAAGTGTCGTTCCTTGTTACATCATGTTTATATATTATCATGCATGATTAAACTGCTAGATAGGTATGTTTATATATATCTTGCTATGTCCTCTGAGGACCTGATGATCTCTTCAGGTTTAGTGATTGCATGGAGTTAGTGGCAGAGCGGGATGGTAGATGATTGTGATGCATGTCTTAGGTATTTGTTAGTGATATTACATTGTTATCCTTTCGTGCTTTTTATTCCTTATCATGAGATATTATGCTTATTGATTCAGTTTAGAGACTCTTGTTATACTCTTGGAGTCTTATCGGACATATATGCTAGTGGGCTGCAGACCACGACCCATAGTGTTTATTCCTGTTTCGTGCACTTAATGTGTATTTGAGATATAGATTTGTTTTGCCATGATTTGGCAGCTTATCCTAGCCGTGACAGCATTTACGTATTCGAGTCGGGCTGGAGTCCGCTTGATGCGTAGCTGGCTTGCTCACGAGCTCGCGTCCGAAAAGCGGGTGCAGGTCGTGACATTTCACGATTCTAAAATTTCGGAAGGCCGACTAACAAAAAAATTGTTAATCTCCGGCTCCTCGAAAATACGCTCTTTTTGCGACAAATCGGGCCTCGTTTCGACCTCCCAATCAAAAGTTATGGCCCTTCAAAGTTTCAACTGGACATAAAATGCAGGAGAATGATCATTCTTTGTGGTAATATCACAGAGAATGATTATTCTCCATGCTAAAACCTCGAATAATGGCAATTCTCCGTGCTAAAACCACGGAGAATGGTCATTCTCCTTGTTAAATTGACAAAGAATAGCCATTCTCCGTGTTAGAATGACGAAGAATGGTCATTCTCCGTCAATTTAACAAGGAGAATGGCCATTCTCTGTGGTTTTAGCACGGAGAATGACGATTCTTCGTGCTAAAACCACGAAGAATGGCCATTCTCCTTGTTAGTTTGACAAAGAATAGCCATTCTCCGTGTTAAAATGACGGAGAATGGTCATTCTCCGTCAATTTAACAAGGAGAATGGCCATTCTCCGTCATTTTAACACGAAGAATGGCCATTCTCCGTGAATGATGGAGAATGGCCATTCTCCGTCAATTTAACACGGAGAATGGCCATTCTTCTTGTTAAATTGACAAAGAATGGCCATTCTTCGTGTTAAAATGGCGGAGAATGGTCATTCTTCGTCAATTTAACAAGGAGAATGGCCAGTCTCCGTCATTTTAACACGGATAATGGTCATTCTTCGTATTAAAATGACGGAGAATGACCATTCTTAATCATTTTTATCACGGAGCCATTCTCCGTCATTTTACCACGGAGAATGGTCATTCTCCGTGGTTTTAACACGGAGAATGACCATTCTCCGTCATTTTGTCACAGAGAATGGCCATTCTCCATCATTTTGACATGGATAAGTTCATTCTCCGTGATTTTAACACGGAGAATGATGGAGAACAGTCGACAGAAACCTAAAACCTAATTTTTTGTGAAAAAAAAATCTGTCAGGAACAAAAATTCAAGAGTTTTCGTTCTTTTTTCAAAACGATACTAACCCTTATGGAAAAGAAGAAGAAGATCTTCTCTCCACAATTGACGTAATCGTCGAAAAACTTCAAATCTCTCTACGATGATGATGATGAGCGATGATCGAAGTTCGACTGGAGAAAAGTACAGTGAACTACGAACGATCTTTGCGATCTCTGCTGAAGATGAGAGCAATGGAATTCATATCTCTCGTGAAGAAGAAGACGAAAATCGCAATCCAAATCTGAGTTTGTGCGAAGGGTAGTTATGGTATCACTACAACAAAAAACTCTTTTAGTGACGGCTAAAAAGCGTCATTAATGACAAACCATGACGTTTTTTTCTTCAAAGCAACCGTTATAAAAACGGGTGTTATAAATATTTTTTAAAAGCGTTATAAAAAATCGTCATGAATAGTTCTATAAAAGCATTATGAATATTTAATATATAGTACACAATTCAGGACTTTTGTAAAACGTTATGAATAGATAATATGTACAGGTACAATACAGCACATTTATAACACTTTATACTATTTAAATTAGCATATTTATAACGCTCTATACTGCACATTATATATTATATTCCAAAAACTTAACATTATATATCACCATCTTTATTACATTTCTCAAAATAGAGTACATATCAACATCTTCATTACATTCTCAAAATAGAATATCCAAATATATATATATATTTACAACTACCAAAATTGTTCACATCAAAACTTGGCCACATAACCAATAATCATGAAAGATCAACGATAGCCGGAACACCAGTGAAATCCTGAGAAAAAGAGAAGACAACCAAATCAGTCCATATAATTGTCAGGCCTAAAAATCAAATCTAATCATGAAATATCAAGAGAAATGAGTAAAACAAAGTAGGTCATGATAGGGATCAGGTATTTGTCCCATATCTAGAGCAAGCTTGACAGAATTCAGAGGTAGGCTCAAAATGCAGTTGTACATGTATTTCTCAATATTAGACCATATGCTGACCGGTCATTCCATCACAAAGTTCTTGAAAAGCACAAAAGAGTAGCTTGTCAAAATGACAAAAAAAATTAATTCTAGAAAAGAAATTACAGTCTACAATAAGAAAAGCAATATAACAATGCCAACAGAAACCATAATGCTTTCCAGTGTCATATCCTAAGCTTAGGTTATACTAACGAATTCACAAAAAAAAAGTGTAACAAGTACCAATATGTTCACAGCTTAGGTATTCAAGAGATTAGTGTCTAAAGAACAAGCTGTTGTTTAGCCTGCAAAGGCATGTTAAGCAAGGTGAATCCAGATGAAGATGACATGGTCTTCAAGAATGTCAAAGGAAATTTGATAGCTTTGATGACAAATGACACCCCCAAAATCTTGTATTTGATAAACTAGGACAAATGCAGCCAAGCTGTGGTTTCATATTATAGTTTCCTATATAAAAGGGACTGTATGCAACTGCTGTGGTAGCAATCAATATCAACTACATGAAGATGTATAGAAGCCTTAATATTTATTTACATTGATGTAACAAGTTTTCACTTTTCACCAGTTAATGCAAGACTTCTCCCAAAAAAAAAAGGAAAAGAAGAAGATAACAATATATAATTAGCAACTAATGAAGCTGTAATAGTGTGTAAATGAGATAATTGGAGGTTGGACATAGTGGAGCCCAATCCATTATAGACTAGAGAACTAGTACAAGCACAAACCATATATACCACAAAAGAGAATATAACAGTACCTATGAGGGAAATATCTAGATTTGAAGCATAACCTATAGACTTGCAAACATAATATCCTGTAAATACCAAAAGTATCAATTAGTATCTCTGAACCTATCTGCAAATAAGCTTAGTTCTTCGAGAACTCGTACAAGTAAGCTATTTGGAACAACATAAAAGTATAGCCTATAAATAGATATGGGAAGCCAAACTTCATAAACCTGTGATATGGGTGTTCATCGATATTCTTAAAATAGAAAGTTAAAAACATTAAGACTGAGTAGGGAAGCCAGAACAGAGAAATAAAACTATATCAACTGCAGGGATACATTTATGAACTATGCAGTAAATAAACAAGAAGCGTGAATCTACTGAAAGTATAGGGGTGACTTTCAAATTATGAAATCAAGGTAGAGATTTGGTAGAGATCAATCACTGAAGCAAATTCTTGGGAGGAAGTGCACATCTGGTAGCATATAACAACATAGAAAATGTCACGCCCCAGAACCAGAATACTGGAGAGCGGGAGAATGACTCAGCCAACTACGTATTACGGGTAGATGAATACCGTATAATACGATCAATGCTGTCTAACCAGACGAGGGGGTGCATACTACATAAGAGTCTTACTATGGTCATTACCCATCTATTGTCTCAATCATTCAAGCAAGAAGCATAAATAGAGAATATGTAAGATAAAGCAGTAAGGCGTCCCAAACGCTTAGTCAAAATGTCCTTGAGATCTGGCTTTACAAAATATAGCCAGATGATATAGCAAGTATACACAATTGTTATCAGCTGCAGTCTGACTTAATTACAACTATGTAAAAGTAAGTACAAGACAATCCGACCAACATGTCGGTGCCAAACGGCTAAGTATAAAGGTAAATAACAAAACGAGCGATGAAGTAAGGAACCCACTCGAGTCCTCCTGCAATCATTCCTCTAGTATTGACCATCCTGGAGGTAGAAGTACGCTGAGTCCTCGGGAACCGGCTCTAAATCTGGCCATGCAAAACCAGAAAGGTTAGACCTCTAATAGCAAGTACCACAAGGAAGGACGATATGAAGGACATAAACCAGTAAGTAAAAGAATATAATAATAGATCTCTGCTTGCTACTAGGATTCACATCACATCACGACACTTCGAACCAACCTTCCAACCAAACAAGGACAAAAGTTGGCCCGTCATGTCCTGACATTCTGATTATTCCAGTTAGGTAACAGAGTAGTACAGTACACAAACAAATCATCTTGAACGGCCAATCAAATTCTACGGCTTGCTATTGTGAGTTCCAAGTTATCCTGGAATGATACAATAAATAGGGATTCCTCAGTTCTTACTATGTACAAGCAAGGCTAGTCTATCCAGTTAATCATGTGCGCCATACATGAATTAGACGAGTCCTAGCAGGACGCCCGTCAATATACAATATACAATAATAATAAAAGCAGATACTGTTTCCTGCCCGTGTGGCAGATTTACAGCATCTGTGGGAACCAGCCGTCCCGTCGGGTACTACTCGTCCCAAGGGGGCTGCCATGTAAGAACTCGGGAATCCATTCTCTCCATGCAATCATTATTTTATTTAACTTAATAGTCCCTACGTTGAGTAAAATCCCATGCCGTGGATCATGGTCATTCAAATGGATACCTTCGTACGGGGTACGATATGCGCAACTCTACAACGATACCAGTGCGGCTAGGTTGCAAGTCTTACATAGCGTAATGCAACAATCAAATCTAACCACGGTAATCATGCCTTGACCATAAAGTACACATGCTTCTTTTGTAGAAAATAAATAAATAAATAAATAAATAAATAGATTGAAGCCTGCATGTGCATGTATGTCAATATTCGGGATCAGCCAGTCGATTGCAATAGTTCATAACATGAGCGTGTCTCATTCATTCATTTTAATAAGACGACTAGCCAGTCTCTTAGTTTCAACTAGGAACGCATGATCAATTTAGTCAAGATAACCATCGTTATAAATGGTGACAAGGCATGAAAGTCAATTAGCATTAAATAGGGTCGAGTCTATAACTCTCGAGGTCAAGTTCCAGTCTCACTGGGTATCCATAAACCAATCAAGACGCTGGGCACTAATACACAATCATTAACATGCTATGATTATCAAGTTCATAAAAGTCGTAAGGATATAATAGGAGAATTATTATGCAAACATTAAATGAATAAGTTATAGAACACCCAGGTCAGGAAGTCACGCCAACAAGTCTAAGCTAAGTCCAAAAGTCACGCAAGAATCGTGTGTGTAAAAAGTACGCCAAGTCCGGCATGAAGGAGTGAGCGTAAAAGGAGTACACTCTGGTAAGCGTGAGCGTGAAAAGTGAAGCGTGACAAGTGATTCATGTACGCACGCTCAGCGTGAGGGTGAAAAGTCATGCACGCCAAAAGTCACGCACGCCAAAAGTCACGCACGCAAGCTCAGGGACATGAGCGTGAAAAGTCACGCACTCAGTACAAAGACAGGAGCGTGACTCAAAATTCACGCAGACAACGCGAGCTTGACTGAAAATACACGCACGCAAACACGAGCGTGACTAAAAATACACACACGCACAGAGTGGACGTAACTCAAAAGTCACGCAGACACGCACAGAGTGAACGTAACTCAAAAGTCACGCAGACACGCACAGAGTAAACGTAACTCAAAAGTCACGCAGACACGCACAGAGTGAACGTGACTAAAAATACACGCACGCTCATGAGAACGTTAGCGTGACTAAAATACACGCAAACACGTAAAGACGTATGCGTGACTGGGCTGATGTTTCACGCGAGCACGTAAGAACGTGTGCGTACAACATCTCCCGAACTCGCCCTATGGAGCCTTTGTTCCAGTGCCAGAGAAAATACACGCAAAGTTGGGAGATCAAAAACCCATGACAACCGAGAATAACAAATTAGATCTAGGAGAAACCAGCCACAGAAATCGAAAACGTTAAGAACTAATCTCTCTCAGAATCATGAGAGGAAGGGAAATGAACCACAAAAATGGTTCTCCAAGCAAGAAGCAAGATTGTACTTGCTTTCTCCTGCTGCTGGTAGGTGGTGGAGAGTAATGAGAGGAAGAAGAAGAAGTAATGGTGAGAATGAAGTAATGAGGAGAGAGAAAGAGATGGAAGCTTTAAATAGGAAGGGTGATGGTAGGTGGGGTGTTGGGCCGGGTTTAAGGGGATCCAGCAAACCGAAACCCAATAAGACTAAAGCAGCAAATAAAATACAGGTAATAAAATTGCAGAAATATAATTGCAGAAATAAAATTTGCAGGAAATTAATTAACATGAAAATTTAAAGAGCAGATAATTAATTAACATGAAACTAAAGGAATTTAAATACAGAATATTACATGATAAATACTAAATAAATACACATGAGTTGTACATATATAAAAATACGCATTCCGGGAACGGGGAGTGACAGAAAATCAGATCAGTAAGAGGGATTCCAGTACTTCCCAAAGGAAAGAAGACGGCTTTTAACAAAATTTAAAGAGAGGGCTTTAAAAATATGGCCTCATGAGATAAGGGTACTACGAAGTAATTAAGACTGGGCATATGCATAATACACAGATAGCTGAGCTAGAACTGTATCACGAGGATTTGAGCCCTAGTCTTTT